>OY987255.1:118670240-119207564 GCA_963920725.1 Rhamphomyia laevipes
ACTAGTAAATATATGCATTGACGTTTCACTTTATTGAAAACATTTTTAAATATAAAAATGTATACTACTACTACTAAATGTATTCATTTACTAGACAATGCATACATTCACAACAACACATTAGTCAAAGCATAACATAAGACTTTTGCGAAGTTTCACCACTATTATGTTTTGAATCTTGAGTTATTTCACCACACACTATTCTAAAACTTCAAAATTAATATATCAATACATAAAATAACTGTTTTATTATTATTATGTTAAAAAATTTATCGGAATTAAAACTGATTAATTTGAATTGCAATTCTCACTTTCTGAATTAAAATTGATACTTTCTGAATTACACTTGAAAAAGGTGGAAATTATATGAGAAAGCTTTGAATATTTAAGAAATTATTAGAATTGGATTTGGAAAAGGTGGAAATTATATGAGAATGGTTTGAATATTTATTTATTTATTTATTTATTTCTCTGTTTAATTCAAACATTTTAACAAGTAATATATTAAATTAAGTTAAATTACAATACATATATTTAAAAAAACAAAACAAAAAAAATAAAATTTAAAATTCACTAAAATTAATTAATTGATTTATTCTAATAATGACTAGAATATTGTCACACTATATATAAAAACAAAGTGTATGATAATAATATAGTAATTTTATCTGAAATTCAAATATAATTATACTAAAAAATATTCATAAATTAAAAAAAAATTTCAAATTAAATAAAATTCATTTATATGTAAAAAAAGAGAACAATTTTTACAGTCAAGAACTTTACATAAAATTATTTTAAAAAATAGAATAACAGTAATAAATAGATTTAAAAAAAAACATATCAGATATTTATTATTAACTTTTTTAAATTATGCTTAGTAGTCGAGATTCTAATAGCATTTTGGTATTTATTACCAAGTATTAGCATCCTATTAATAGGCTCATACTTCCCATATGTAGTTCTATGAAATTCTAATTTAAATAAATTAGGAGATCTTAATCTATGGTCATGATTCATATTAATTTTATTTAATATAAATGATGAATCAATGTTAAGCCTAAACACTTCAGTTAAGAAAACTACGTCAGCCATTTCACGTCTTTTTTCTAAAGTGATCAAGTTAATAAGTTTTAACCTATTTTCATACGGTGGCAAGATTAACGGATTAATCCAAGAAAATTGACGGAAAGCAAATCTTATAAAATTTCTTTGGATAGATTCAATACGATGGCTATGTACATCGAAATATGGATTCCAGACTTGACTAGCGTATTCCAGATTTGGACGAACAAGGCAAGTGTAAAGGGATTTTAAAATATAAGGATCCGAAAATTCCTTTGACCATCTTTTAATAAAACCTAGCATTGAATTTGCTTTATTAATAATATAATTATAATGCAATTTAAAATTAAGTTTTGGGTCCAAATAAACACCCAAATCCTTAAAAGATTGTACAATTGGTACATTTTTATCAAATAGTGTGTAATTATATTGAATTTGAGAATGTTGTCTAGTAAATGTCATAATAGCACATTTCTCAACATTAAGTTTCAAAAAATTTAAATTACACCATGTAGAAAAACGATTTAAGTCTTCTTGAAGTGAAATTGAGTCATTCAAAGAAGTTATTTTTTTATATATTTTCATATCGTCTGCATAAATATTAATATTACTGTTTTTAATAATAGATAGATACTACATCATTAATAGAGATAATGAATAATAGAGGACCAAGATGACTTCCCTGAGGTACCCCTGTAGTAGCTTCAAATGATGAAGATATTACTGATTTAAATAAAATACTGTATGTTCTATTTGTTAAGTAAGACTTAATCCATTTTATGAAGAAAGGCGGAAATCCTAATTTTCTAAGTTTAAATAAAATCACACTTTGTGGTAGGAGGTCAAATGCTTTACTTAAATCACTGAATAGAACGTCAGTTTGAGACCCAGCTTCCATATTATTAATAAATGTAGACGTAGACTCAACCAGATTAGTCACAGTCGATCTGTGTTTCATGAAACCATGTTGATTTGTAACTAAAAAATTTGCACAATGATCATAAATACTATCAAAAACTACTAACTCAAATAATTTCGGTATACTGGATAGTTTAGCTATTGGACGGTAATTAATTATTTCCTTTTTAGATCCTTTCTTATGTAATGGTCTTATGTAAGATTCCTTCCATATGCCAGGAAAAATACCAGTAGATAAAGAACGCCGAAACAATAAAGTGAGAGGCATAGTTAATGAACCAGAACATTTTTTTAGAACAATTTCTGGAATGCCATCAGGCCCAGGACATGAATTATCCCCAAGTTTATACAGGTATGTCTTTATTAAATTGACATCAAGATTTATGGCCTGAAGCGTAGTTTTTGGAAAGTCATTTAAGTGATCAAAACTAGATTCATTAATATGAAAGTCAGAACTTACATAAGAGTTTGAAAAATGGTCCCGAAAATAATTTGAAATGACAGCGGGGTCATTACTTAAATTTCCATTAAAACTCATAAAAGTTGGAAATTGATCTGATTTTCTTTTAGTATTAATAAAATTCCAAAATAATTTTGGGTTATCAATAAGTTTAAAAGACATATCATCAACATAATTCTTATAGGATTGTTCAATTTTTTGTTTAAAAATATTAAACAAATTCACAAAATAAATATAATCAATGTTACTTTTAGACTTAAGATATTTACCCCAAGCTTTGTTTTACATATTTCTAAGCTTTTTCAATTCTTTAGAAAACCAAGGAGGACTATTATCAATCCCTTTATCCCTGGATTTTGGCACAAACATATTAAAACCACATATGATAATATTATAAAACTTATCAATGACTGTATTAAAATCTACATTTTGAAGTAATGTAGGAAAATCAATTGTGTTAAAAAAATTATTAAGCCCATGAAAATCAGTTTTCTTAAAATTAAATCGAAAAGAATTTTCAATTGTAGCTGTAGAAACACCACTATAGCAATAAGAGAACGATATTGGTGGATGGTATTGATCTATATTAACTAAAGGTGATCCAAACTGTGAAATCATAATATTATCCCAATCTGAAGTAAATATTAGATCTACTTGTCTGGATTGATAATTTTTTACATTTGAAATTTGTTGCACATAATTAGCATTAAGATTATCACAAAATGAAAATTCATTTTCATTTACTAAATTAATTGGAATCAGAAAAGATTCTTCATCATGAGGCAACCATTTAATATTAGGAAGATTGAAATCTCCACAAATTATCAACTCATCTGTGTGCCTAAGTTCTGAAGAAATACCATCAATAGCCTTATTAAAATTTGAATATACTTCAATACTTGAATTTGGCGGAATGTAACAATTAATTATAATAAGTTGTTTCATTTGTAAATTAATTTGAACACCAACTATCTCTAATGAATCTGAATACGGGATAGAAATTTCAGAAACATTAAACTTAGATTTAATAGCAATTAATACACCACCCCCTCTCAAAGAAGGATTTGGGTTAAATATAACATCAGATTGCAAATTATATCTATCTCTTCTGAAAACAATAAATGATTGATCAAATAATTCAAGATTATTAATTGAAGAAGTCAACCAAGTTTCAGTGAGAGCATAAATATCGAAATCCATAGAAAATGAATTAGAAAATACAGTTTTAGTTTTAGTACGTAGGCCCCTAACATTCTGATAATAAATTTTTAAGTCATTAAGATTTGAATTACTATTTATAGAAATCAAATTAGAATTAATTCACTCACGTTTATTATTATCAGTATTATTACTACATATGTTAAGAGGCCTATGGTCGAAAGTACTTATGGGTATTCTCTCTAATTCTTTGCAAGTAGTCAACTCTTTTATTGTAAACGTGACTACGATAAGTTTTTAAATCTGCTGATACTTCATCTGAAGAAATATTAAAATTTTCATGAAATCGGTCATAAATTAACCTAAGTTCTTCAGAATGAGATGGAAGACCTTCTTTTTCAATTAGGATCTTAAGATTCGTCCTTGTTTTGCCATCAACACATACAGAATCATCTTGATCACTTAAATACGCTAAAAACAACCTAACGTTGTCAAATAATTTATTATCCCTAAGTCTTGAAAGTACATACATACTATCACCTTCCTCAACAGCATTTTTTGTAAGCCTCGCAATTGGCGGTAATAAAGGGTTTACAAAATTATTAATGGGAATGTCATCAGGTTTATGAATATTAATATTATTATTAGTAGGGATACTATCACACAAAGGAATATTATTATTAATATGATTAGTGGGGACAGCACTGTTAGTATCATTAGTAGGGACAATAGAAGGAGCAATGGTGGTGGGATCCCCTGCTCTAAAAGTTTCACCTTGAATAAAGTTTGAATACTTACTATTATTACTACTATTTAGGCTGACGTTAGTTTTAGTGGTTTTATTACTTTTACTACTAACAGTTTTAATTTTACTAATATTACTGTTATTCTTATTCACAATATTTCTATTTTTTGCATTCAACTTACTATTATTCTTGTTAACAATATTATTATTACAATTACAATTACATTTAGTTTTATTATTATTAGAAACAATTTTATTGGTATTTGAGTTACTAATTTTTTTTTTAATTTTAATATTATTAATGTTTTTATTTGCAAATTTATTTAATTTTTTTTTTTATTATTATTATTAATATCAAAAGACTTATTATTTTTTATATTTTTATTTGTATTCTTATTTATACCAATATTGTTACTAGTTTTAGTAATTCTTTCAGTGTTGACATTATTGTCAATAGAAGTACTCAATGCATTTTTATTTTTTGTACCATTCTTTTTTATTTTATCAATCCAAAAAGATGCAGATGCATTTATACTTTCCCAAATAGATTGATTTTCAATTAACGTTATCGCATCATGAGCTGGAACCTCAACTTTAAAACTTGAAAATTTTAATTTCATGTAGCGCGGGGAAACTTTTTTACAATCAACATCAGTAATCCCAAATGTTTTAGAAATTAAACTTTTAAGCCAATTCGCTTCCGCTGAAGCTGAAGTTCCTCTGACAAATAACGAACTACGTGCAATTGTGGGATTAGTAGGAATTGAAGGTACAGAGGTATTGTGATTAATTTCACAATTGTTATTATTATTATCCTGGAAATTGTCACAATTAATTATTATTATTAATTATTATTAGAGATATTTCAAAATAAAGTTTTTTTGTGAATAGATTTTTACTGACCGAGTTGTGAGAATGCATGTACCTAATAGTAAAAACTTAAATTGTACTATTTATGCATAGATTTGCTAATCCAAATAGTGAGTGTATACATTATCGAGTCAGTGTCCACATTTGCTAAATTAACAGTTTTACTGTAACATATATAAAAAATATAATGTAATGCTCAAATCGCTCGTCCTTTCCTTTGCTTTAATTACAGCTCTTAAATTAAACATTAAACGTAATTAAACATCCGCTAAAAATGTTTTTGAACCATGGACATCTCGCATTAATATATATATATATATATATATTTATTTAAAGAAATAATTTTTGATTTATTGGGAAAATGTTATTTTATTAATTATTAATTAAATATTATTACAAATTTATATAAAAAAGAAATTATTTTTGCTAACATTACAAAACAAAATCTTCACTTAAAGCACTAGTGCACGGATTAGTACAAGTGCTTAGAGAATTATTCTTATTGGATATGTATGTTTGTAATGCTGTGGATGTGGGAATGCTGAATACGTCAGAATAGTTCTGTAATCATCGGGTGAGTGCTATTTTGGCCCATACGCCATCCACTTCATTTCGAGAAAAACGACATGGAAGTTAAAAAGTAAATAAAAAAAATCGGTGCGATAGGATTTTTTTAAATTTTTTTTAGATATTACTAATGAATCTAAGGTTCCAATTAAGAAAAATTAGAGACTTCCTTCCATCCATTTTTGTGGAAGTTATGAAACATTTCCTTTTAAAATTTCAGGTGCAGCTTGCCCCATATCCACTTTAAATCTGCTGATACTTCATCTGAAGAAATATTAAAATTTTCATGAAATCGGTCATAAATTAACCTAAGTTCTTCAGAATGAGATGGAAGACCTTCTTTTTCAATTAGGATCTTAAGATTCGTCCTTGTTTTGCCATCAACACATACAGAATCATCTTGATCACTTAAATACGCTAAAAACAACCTAACGTTGTCAAATAATTTATTATCCCTAAGTCTTGAAAGTACATACATACTATCACCTTCCTCAACAGCATTTTTTGTAAGCCTCGCAATTGGCGGTAATAAAGGGTTTACAAAATTATTAATGGGAATGTCATCAGGTTTATGAATATTAATATTATTATTAGTAGGGATACTATCACACAAAGGAATATTATTATTAATATGATTAGTGGGGACAGCACTGTTAGTATCATTAGTAGGGACAATAGAAGGAGCAATGGTGGTGGGATCCCCTGCTCTAAAAGTTTCACCTTGAATAAAGTTTGAATACTTACTATTATTACTACTATTTAGGCTGACGTTAGTTTTAGTGGTTTTATTACTTTTACTACTAACAGTTTTAATTTTACTAATATTACTGTTATTCTTACTCACAATATTTCTATTTTTTGCATTCAACTTACTATTATTCTTGTTAACAATATTATTATTACAATTACAATTACATTTAGTTTTATTATTATTAGAAACAATTTTATTGGTATTTGAGTTACTAATTTTTTTTTTAATTTTAATATTATTAATGTTTTTATTTGCAAATTTATTTAATTTTTTTTTTTTATTATTATTATTAATATCAAAAGACTTATTATTTTTTATATTTTTATTTGTATTCTTATTTATACCAATATTGTTACTAGTTTTAGTAATTCTTTCAGTGTTGACATTATTGTCAATAGAAGTACTCAATGCATTTTTATTTTTTGTACCATTCTTTTTTATTTTATCAATCCAAAAAGATGCAGATGCATTTATACTTTCCCAAATAGATTGATTTTCAATTAACGTTATCGCATCATGAGCTGGAACCTCAACTTTAAAACTTGAAAATTTTAATTTCATGTAGCGCGGGGAAACTTTTTTACAATCAACATCAGTAATCCCAAATGTTTTAGAAATTAAACTTTTAAGCCAATTCGCTTCCGCTGAAGCTGAAGTTCCTCTGACAAATAACGAACTACGTGCAATTGTGGGATTAGTAGGAATTGAAGGTACAGAGGTATTGTGATTAATTTCACAATTGTTATTATTATTATCCTGGAAATTGTCACAATTAATTATTATTATTAATTATTATTAGAGATATTTCAAAATAAAGTTTTTTTGTGAATAGATTTTTACTGACCGAGTTGTGAGAATGCATGTACCTAATAGTAAAAACTTAAATTGTACTATTTATGCATAGATTTGCTAATCCAAATAGTGAGTGTATACATTATCGAGTCAGTGTCCACATTTGCTAAATTAACAGTTTTACTGTAACATATATAAAAAATATAATGTAATGCTCAAATCGCTCGTCCTTTCCTTTGCTTTAATTACAGCTCTTAAATTAAACATTAAACGTAATTAAACATCCGCTAAAAATGTTTTTGAACCATGGACATCTCGCATTAATATATATATATATATATATATATTTATTTAAAGAAATAATTTTTGATTTATTGGGAAAATGTTATTTTATTAATTATTAATTAAATATTATTACAAATTTATATAAAAAAGAAATTATTTTTGCTAACATTACAAAACAAAATCTTCACTTAAAGCACTAGTGCACGGATTAGTACAAGTGCTTAGAGAATTATTCTTATTGGATATGTATGTTTGTAATGCTGTGGATGTGGGAATGCTGAATACGTCAGAATAGTTCTGTAATCATCGGGTGAGTGCTATTTTGGCCCATACGCCATCCACTTCATTTCGAGAAAAACGACATGGAAGTTAAAAAGTAAATAAAAAAAATCGGTGCGATAGGATTTTTTTAAATTTTTTTTAGATATTACTAATGAATCTAAGGTTCCAATTAAGAAAAATTAGAGACTTCCTTCCATCCATTTTTGTGGAAGTTATGAAACATTTCCTTTTAAAATTTCAGGTGCAGCTTGCCCCATATCCACTTTTTTGAACTAATTTGTTTCTTCCATATACACATGGAGCAAAGTAGCATATACTTTTAAAATTACTAAATTAGGTGAATTTCAATAAAAAACTTAAAAAAATTTATTATTACAAAAGAAAAACTATATTTTATATAACTAAATTATAATAAGGAACATTTTTATTCAACCTTAAAATTAAATTTAAATAAACATAAATTCCTGGTTAAGTCTTATCTGAAGAATTATAATCAGACGGCTGATTTCGTAAATTTGAAACATTTATATGATGCAAATTTGTTACTGCTGTTGGTACAACATTAGGAATCTCTTCATCTCTTGATTTAACATAAAAATATATAAACAAAATAATATTAAAACAAAACAAAAATTAGAACTGCAAGAGGATGAAAGCTGCGATTCAATATAACATTTTTTAGATACTTTCTGCGATGTGACTTCTTCTGGTAAAAAGTTTGGATCGTTGCCGCTGTCATCAGCTGTAAAATAAAAAAATATAGAAGATGTTAAAATAAACTTAATTAATTAGTATAAACATGAAAAATCCTCCTCATCTGAAGAAGATGCATCAGTGTCCGAGTATCTGGAAGTTGTTGCTAGATCCAGACGTAGCTAAATATTTATTATTTTTCGGGAATCCCTTAATTTGTTCGTAGGTACACTGTCAATTTTTCCAAGAATGAATTTATAATATTATATTAGGGATTGCACAAACCAGTAAATTAAATTATACAAACCAGCATTACTAATTTTCACGGAATTTGAATTAATCATTATCAGTAATTCAAGTAAATAAATTTGTATATAAAAATAAAATACAATAGAATTATCGTAAAATTTAATAAGAAAATCTCGTCAAAATCAAAAAATATTGCATAAAAATTTGCAAATAATTTTGTATTCTAAAACAAAGTTCTAACAAATTTCTTCACTTGAATAATGATTAATTCAGGTTACGTGAACATTAGTAATGCTTTTTTGATCAATTTACTGGCTTGCAATCCCCAGTCTTTACGGAATTTTTATAAGTAATCGAAAATCCAGTTAACTTGCAATCCCTAAATATAATTAATCTGATATAATATAAATAATTACTTACAAATATTTTCTTGGTATAATTCTTCAGTTTTCGGGAGAATATCGTATTCTACACTAAATTTTAAAACCATTAATAGTTAGTACACAAAAATATACAATAAAAAAACTTACTCCAAAAGTTCTCGCCACAAAGTTTGAGGCGATGATTCCATTATACCCACACGTCCTCTCTCTTCCATCTTTCAATTGCGTAATAAAAATAGTTATTACACTCGCAACATAATTGATATAGACCGAATAAGCACTTAAAATTTTCGATTTACATATGACGCATATCCATGCAAAATAATACTCATCATATATAATGGAGCAGACTAGCACTCAACTTTAGATATTTCCAATTTAGTTTATGTGCGCTGCATATGGATATGCCGCTTTTAAGAAATAAGCATTTGATACTACAAAAATTCATACTTAATTTGCTCCATACGCCAAAAATTGGCGTATGACTCCCTTTAGCACTAACATTGTAGTAACAAAGTGGATATGGAGCACGGTTGCTACTCTATAACTCAAAAACGGCTGATTGTATGGGAAAACGGTGTACAGGGATAGAAAGAATGCATTCCAAACCCCCAGAATATGCGTCTAACTAAAAAAAAACACGAAAATGGCGTATGGGCCAAAATAGCACTCACCCGACGTAATTCCAAAATATAAAAATAATAATTTTGAAGAACATTAAATGGCACTTAAATTGTTCCTACGCCATTGTATGAATTTAAGAGGGAACTCAGATTGAATTCCAGTGGAATTATTTTTAAAGTTTTTATAGATCATTTTTTGTTAATATTTTAATCTTTCTAAGGTAATTTCTTCCAAACGAAAATGGTTGTATAATTATTCCAATTTAAATTGTTCTAGTACTTCTAAGAGATCTTCGTAAATGTTACTGTTTTCTTCTTGAGAAATGTTATTGTCATTCATTGAGTTATTGATATAATTTGATAGGTTTGAATAAGTTGGGATATCTCGTATCATTCTACAAACTGTGAAATCTGAAATATTTTATTTATAAATATTTGCAAATATTGGATAAAATTAATGAATAACATTTAATATCACTTACTTAGTTTTGTGCGTAATGTAGTCCTACTATTTTTTGTTTGAATAATTTTAATTATCTTTTTAATTTGAAGACAATTTTGAGATATGTATTTTCATTTTTGATTTTATGTACAATTTTATAAATAATTACTTTCTGTTTCTGGATAGTTTTATTAGCAAGGAAACTTGCTTCGAAAATATGTACCAATTTTTTTTTGTGGTTAATTTAATCATGTAGCAGTTGAATTTTGTGTATAGTTGATTAACTATGAAATTAACTATTAAATAGTCAAATGATATTGTGTAGTATAGTTAATTTAATTACGCAAAGAAGGTTGGGCAAATGTTTTTACATTAAACATACTTTTTAACAATTTTTACTTGGTTGAATTTATCACATTTCTTTATAAAATTAACCATAAACTATATTAATAATACTATTTTTATGAAATTGTCGATCAACTATTTTTAATAGTTGTTTTAAACAAGTTGATTTTTTTCTGTGTATGCTTTAATTAAATAGTTTTTAAAAAAAAAAATCAAAATTCAAAACAAATTCATGTGTTTTTTTACTTAGCATATATCCCAATATAGCATAATCCGCAGAAGACGCGGGCCATTCATTAGGAGGTATAAAATCTACTAAGTTCTATTTATATCATTCTTGCGTGCGTTTGGTTTTTAAAACAATAGTAGTCTTCGCAATACGTTTCTTGTGTATGAACTAGTAAATGGCCGAATAATACGAACGCTATACAATCGTTTTGGTCAATTTTAACTCCTTTATCAACAAAATGTAGAGGAAGCTTCCCTTGGAAATGGCACCCCATACCATGATACTGGATACATTTTGATATCGCTGAACAGCTAATTCATTTTTAGGAATATCCCCGAATGTCTATGCATACAGCCTGTCATTCTGTGTATTATGAGAATTTTGCAAAAGGAACAATTTTTCGTCCGAGAAAATAATTTCAGAAAAACCGTGCCAAGCACGTAGGTTTTTTTCTGAGCAATTGTCAACCCATGAATCTTACGTTTTTTATAAGATCGCATTTTAAGATTTGCTTAGTTGCCTTGTGGATTGCCGTAAATTTCTTCGAATTTGTTCACGTATCTTTTTGATGTTACTTTCATTGCGTACAGTTTTTTTTCGTCCCGTTTTCTTCTTTATTTCTACAGTTCCGAAATCCGAAATACTGATTCATTCAACAGTACGTTGAATGAATCTTCTATTCACAATCATTGGCTTAGTTTCTTCAAAATGTCTGAAATTTTCATATCTTTTTTATGAAATTCTAAAATTAATTGGCGTCTTGCATCCATTACCTCAAAAACTAACTAAGTAACTTAAAATATTTTTAGTCCGCAATTATGTATATGATAAAAAAAACTCTGTATAGTAATAAAATTGAATGCCAAAAAAAATAGAAGTTCATCGTGTTTTATCATTATTATTACAAAGTGCGACAGTTACTCAGTGGACACAAGTACATATATCCAAAAATTCTGAGATCTAAAAAATTAAATAGTATTATGTAAGCTAATTAAATTAAATAATTAAGTAAATATCTCATCAAAGAGATGATGCTGTAGCTCAGGCCTGTCCAACGTGTGGCTCTTGAGCCACATGTGGCTCTTTGGGATTTATTTCGTAGCTCCAAACTAAAATCTGGATTAACAAGTCCGTGGCTCTTTTGAAAAAAAAAAAAAAATCCATATAAAAATATCTAAATAAAAAATCTAGAAATGGATTTCATAATAACGCCAAGTGAGAGATAGATGTCTCTATCTACTATTTTAATTTATTCTATTCATTGCCACTACTCAACCATATACTCAATCCAAATGTTGCTACATGGATTTCCAAACCGTTGATTTTTTTTAAAAAATAAACAAAGTATGCGTATATTTAAAAGTCATAAATAAAAATAAAAATCATCCATTGTTAAAGTTTATATTTTTATATAAAGTTAATTTTTTGTAGTAATTTTGTTATCTGTGTAATAGGATATTTATTCAATTTGCCAATTATCGATATTGTTTTGTAAGTATATTTTGTTGATTCTATAATTTCTATGTTGCAAATTTCATCAAATTATGTGTTTTCTATTAAAATCCCTTTTTAGAAATGGCAGAGAAGCGTAAGCGGAATGAAAATCGGCAATATCAAGAAAGCTGGGAAAACGATTATTTTAACATTATGGTTAAGGATACTGTGGTTTGTTTAATTTGCAAAACTACATTTCAAACATGTAAGAGCTCAAATATTAGGAGACATTACATGACTCAACATATTACTTTTCATCATCTGGTTGGAGAAGAACGAAAGTATAAAATTTTATCACTGAAGCAAGCTCTGAGTTTACAACAAAATTGTATTAAAACAGCTGTACAAAGGCCGAACAATTTAGTCAAAGCTAGCTTAGTTTTATCGAACTTGATAGCAAAAAATATGAAATCATATAGTGATGGTGGGTTCATTAAAAATTGTATTGTATCTGCTGTTGATAGTCTTTGCCCTGAAAAGAAGAAAATGTTTGAAACAATTAGTTTATCTCGCCAAACAGTTGTTCGAAGAATTTCAATTATAGCTGAGGAAAATATAAAAATTTTGAAAGAAAGAATTAAAAAATTTAAATATTTTTCTATGTGCTTAGATGAGAGCACGGATATATCCGATAGCGCACAACTTGCAATTTTTATTCGAGGCGTTGACCATAACTTTTATATTACTGAAGAACTGTTGAATCTCAAAACTCTCAAAGATACCACAAAAGGGACCGACATATTTAATGCATTTTGGGAAAGTTTCACAAAATACGAGTTAAACCCAGGATTGTTATCAGGTATAGCGACTGATGGAGCAAAAGCTATGGTGGGTGAAAATATAGGGTTTTTAGGTTGTTTAAAAACTAAATTAGTTGATCTTAAACTTGATGTAAAACAATTATATGTATTTCACTGCATAATACATCAAGAAAATTTATGTGCACAAATCATAAAAATGCAACATATTATGAAAGTTGTGATTAAAACTATAAATATTATTAGAAGTCGTGGTATGGTTCATCGCCAATTCCAAGAATATTGCAAGGAATTAAATGCCCAATATGGAGATGTAGTTTATTTTAGTAATGTGAGATGGCTCAGTCGGGGTAAGTGTTTAAAAAGATTTCTAGAATTAAAAAATGAAATTGACTTATTTATGAGCTTACGGAATGAAACTGTTGCAGAATTATCCGATCCTAATTGGCTTGTCGACTTATGCTTTCTCGTGGACATTACTTCTCATCTCAATGAACTAAATTTAAAGCTTCAAGGAGACGATAAACTAATTATTGATTCTTGTCGAGAAATAACATCTTTCAAATTAAAATTAAAATTATGGGAACGTCAGCTTCTAAATGACGATGCATCTCATTTTCACGAGTTAAATAATTTTTATTTTCCTGGTAACAAAAATTATAAAAAATATGCGGAAAATATAAACAATATTGCTAAAGCTTTTGAGGCAAGATTCCAAGAAATAACTACATATGGTAATAATTTTAATATATTTTCATCACCATTCAATATTGATGTTAATGTAGTACCAATACCATTACAAATGGAATTAATAGATTTGCAGTGTAATCCTGAGCTTCAAGCAATATTTTCTGAAACTAATAAGATAGATTTTTACAGGAAATATATAACTGAGGAAAGATATCCAAAATTGCGCAATTTTGCAGCAAAAATTGTTAGTGCATTTGGTAGCACTGCATTGTGTGAATCGTTTTTTTCGAAAATGAAATTCTGTAAAAACAAACATAGATCGTCTATGATAGATTTTAATCTGGAGAACCAATTGAGAATTTCAAGCTCAAAACTTGAAGTTGATTTTGAAGAATTAACTAAAAAAATTGAAAAACAAACTTCTCATTAATATTAAATAAATAACTTTGTAAAAATAAAGTCGAATAGAAATATGTATTTAATATATAAAAATGCAGAATAAAAAATAAAAATAAAATCACTATTTTTTTTTCATTGTTGCTCTTGCAAATCAAAATAATTTTCAGATTGGCTCGTAAGCAGATTTTTGTTGGACAGGCCTGCTGTAGCTGATGTTGTGGGACCAACTACATATATTGAAAATGAAAGACAGACTTAAATTGTCTGTTAAGAAAATAATTAAATTAAATAAAATTAAATTGCTTTGTTTAAAAGAAAAACTAGCACATAATATTTAACGCTGCCGTTCAACCACCTTTTCACCATAAAACCGAATAGTGTAGCAGTAGGTTGTTTAGAAAGTAGGTGTGATATGTACCAAATTATTAGTAGTCTTACAACAGATGAGACAATTGACTATTACGAGCAAATTTTAATAGACAGGCAGGAGGCAGATAAGAATTATATTTTTTAAATGGTACACATATACTTGCAGTCGGCAGTTAAATTTTTATTACATATTTTAAAATAATATAATACATACTTGTAAATAATATTTATTTATATTTTTCTGAAGCTATATTATTATGTATAAGAATAAGAACTAACAAATTTTCTAAAAAATATATTTTAATTTTATTTCGGAACGCATGAAAATATCTTTCTTGAACTAAATGTTCTTCTCGAAATAAATGTTCCTCTTCATTTATAATTTTCATATTTTATACTAATAAGTATGTTAATAACGAATAATAGAAATAAGTCTATATTCTAAAACTTCTGGATGGATTTATTACGAAGTTTAATTTATAATTAAACTTTAAAGTATTTGTTGTGTAGTGTACAAAATGGTACACTCTGTAATAAATTATTTGTAATTAATTAATGACCTAATTTATTTTGTCAAATTGACAAAATAAATCAATAAATTTATTTTAATTAAATATTATTTAAATTCAAAATTGCTTAATTAGCAATTTTGCTAACTAAGCATGTTATTATTAATTATTAAAGGAAAAAGAATTTATTACAAATCAATTATTATTGATTTAATATAACTGAAAATCATATAAATTAAATGAAAATCGATGGTTAAATGGTCAGTTGATCAATATACAACAAACAGAACCATTTCAAAGAAAAAGCTTGTGCTTTATTGAAATTGTTTCAAATTGTTTTTAATGAAAATAGTATATTGTATGATTCTAATTTGAATAAGTAGTTAATTATTTAAATAAAGATATAAAATAAATAAAGGAGGATATTGTTTTTATCAACAAAGAGAGATTGTATTATAAAGAATTAATACAAATAACGAATAGGTAAAGTAATTATATTATTAAATAACTAATAATATAACATATGGCGCAGCCGGTTGCGTAAAAATTACCATTTTTACGTTAACCAAACCTACGTGTAAGAAAAAATAATTAATAAAAAGATCTAAAATCACCTTAAAAAGCTTATGCTTAAGGTGGAGTCAGAAGCATTTTTTTGCTAGACTCAATTGATCTTTTTAATGTCAACACCATATAAAAATAAGGAGTCGGTTTTTGAGGAAATTAGTAAAGACAACAGAGTAGGACCAAAACCGATAACTATAGAGGAATATAAGAAAAGAGCAACAAGGAAATTACCAGCAGAAAAAGTTAAGCAGCAGAAAAAACGAAGAGGAGGGAAATCAGCAAACAGGCAGCAGCAAATAAAAGATTTAAGGAGAATAATAAGTTTGGGGTGTTCAAACGAACATAAAACCCTGTTTGAAGCACAGATAAAACAATTGAAGAAAGAATCGAGAAAAAAGAAAAAGGAGAACATAACATCGAAGAATTTTAGTAGAATATTTGAGGAAAGCATACGCAGAGCAGAAGCAGCATTAGCATTAAATTGTAGTTAAAGATTTTTTTTAAATATTTCTATTTTTAAACAATAAATTAATTTATTATCTCATAATGAAAATAGTAAGGGAGGATGAATTATTATATTTTTGTATTTTTATACTATCAGAAAATTTAGAAATAATAATTGAGAAAAATAATATTGTAGTATTTAGTAGTAAAAATAAACATGATTAAAAAATAATTAATATTTTTTTTGTCTATTCTTCTTGTAAAAAAAAAAAAACAATCATTGACTATTGGATAGTTTATTTTTTTTCTTTCGCATTTTTGCCCACTTATTTTATATCCTTAGTTCGCTTTGTTTGATATGGGTAGTTTTACTATTTGGATTTTTGTAGTTTTTTTATTTGATTTGATATTTTTTTGTACTTCTGGGCTTATAAGTTTTTCTTTATATAAAAAAAAATATAATAATTAATCCATGTTGAAATAAAACATAAATTAATTAGTTAATTTTTTTTGAATATACAATATTTATGGTAGGAATTCGAAATTTTGATGTAATTGTACATCACTAATTGTTTAATTTCTTTAAATTGGTAATTTTTTTTTTTGGAGTGTCAGAGCTCCAATATTTCTGTTGGAAGTTAGATTTCATAAAGTTATGCTTAACAGGTTTTCTAGAATCATTGATTCGTTCTCTTTTGATAACTCTAGTCCAACCATTTCAAATAATTCGGATGAAAGCCGGATTATTGAAATTAGGAACCCAATTGCTTCTACACCACAAAATTTGGTGCCAATAGCAAGTACTAGTGGTACAAAGAAAAGAGTAACCTTTTTAGAAGAAAAAAAGAAAACTTTGGGAAGAAAAAAGTTCGAAAAAACAAAATCTAATCATAGATATCCTACAAGAGGTAGATTAGATTTATTAAAATCGGCAGTAACAAAGGAAACGGAAAATGACGAAGCCGAACACATATATGATGAAGTACCACAAGAAAACGAAGACAATTTAGAAAATATAGAAAATCAGAGCCCTGGGGCCGGGTTATTAAATAATAATAATATAGAAAATAATAATCAAACTACTAAAACTCCAGAACCAACTACTGCAAATTTCTTATATCAAGATAATACTTACGATTTACGTTCCAACATGACATTACCACTAAGCACCACTTTTGGATTATATTTAGCGGGAGTACCAATTTTCTCTGCGGAAGGAGATAGGGTAGTCTTGGAATTACAAAGTTTTCTGCACCTAGCTAATGAAGCATATTACAGGACAGACGAGATCGATAGGAATTCGGTTCTAAGGCAATTAATTCGGGGTAAGCTCAGAGGTAGAGCAGCCGAATTATTTCAAGACAGAGCGATACTTAGCTTTGAAGAATTTAGAGAAATTTTGGAAGAAAACTTTATTCCTAGAAAATCAATTGCTCAGTTAAAAAACGAGTTAGAAAATTGTTTTCAAACAGATTACAACGCAGATATGCATGTTTAATTTTAGGAATAAAAAAGAAATATATTAAAGAACCGGGATCAATGTTACAAGATGCAGAGGAAACTGCGCAACGAGTTTTTATTAGAGGTTTAAGATCGGAATCAATAAAACAATATGTTTTGGGACAGAATTATAATAAATTCGAGGATCTTTTAAGAGGCGCGAAAAATTTTGCAAATCATTTAGATCAGGTAGCACCTACAAGAAATAATGATACCACACAGTTAGAACAAATGTTCCAAAAATTCTTGTCTACCTGTCAAAATCAAAATCCAAACCAATTTAGCACAAATAATTCACCTCAATTTAATACTAATAATACTAATAATTCCTATCCAAACAATTCCTACAATCATAGTAGAACATTTCCACCTAAAAATAATTATAATCCTAAATTTAACAATAATAACCAAAATCAATCTCCACGTTATAACTCTAACTATCGTAGTGCAAATCCACATAATCAAAACACTAACAATTCTAACAATTTCGTTAATAAAAGTAATTTTCGTAATCCCAATACTAACAATACTAATCCGCATGTATCCTTTAATGGCGCAAGGAATACTGGAACAATAGTTTGTTTTAAATGTGGAAAACCGGGACACATTAGTAGGGAATGTACAGTAAATAACATAGTAAATAATCAGAACAGACAAATACCTCAAATAAAATGTAAAATTTGCGGTAGCAATGGTCATTACGCAGCAAGTTGTAATGCTCAAAGAATTCCTTCATCAACAGTAAACATACTACAAATGGAAAACTGTGAATGGTGTGGTGTAAAAGGACATAATGAATTAAATTGTGAAATAAGACAAATTTATCAAGCTAGACAACAATTAGAGTCGGGAAACGAGTCAGGGGCGACTCAAAACCCCAGTCGTTCCTAAATCAAGAGCACATGGTAGGCTCACAAAATGTTATGGTCGGGCCTAAGTCGTTAGTAACGCTACCATTAGATATTAGTAACAAAAAAGAAGTTACATTACTTGTGGACACAGGTGCCCAAGTTAGTTTATTAAATAAAGATAGCGTTGCTGACATAAGTAAAATAAATAAAGGAAAACAAATGACAATAAGAACATTACATGATAAAAGTACAACAATGGGAAGTTGTAAAGGAAAATTTGGGATTTCTAGTAAATTAGATTGTGATTTTCAAGTTATGAATGAAAATTTGAAATTACCAGTAGATGGTATTTTAGGGAATGATTTTTTGTCAAAAAATTGTGACGTATTAGGACCACAACAAAAATTACGATTTTCAGTTACACAGGACAATGCAAATGAGTTTAGTATACCATTTTCAAGTGAAACAGAAAATGAAGAAATAATGTGTAATTATACTGAGAAACCTTTAGAGAAAATATCAAAAATAACAGGGAATGTAGAAGTACAAATAGAAAATACAGAAGTTTAGGTAATAAATAATAAGTTGGAAGAATTTAGAGAAATAATTAAAAAGGATATAGAAAGAATCGTGGAATCCTATATAGAAAAAGGAAATAATTTGACTAAGGAGTCAAAAGAGAATAAAATTAATTATGTAAAAAAAGAAATTGTGAATGATGAAGTTAAAATTAAGGAATATATTATAGAAAAAGGAAATAATTTGACTAAGGGGTCAAACGAGAATAAAAGTTATTATGAAGAAGAAGAGAAGGAAATAGTGGATAATAATAATGAAAGTAAAATAAAAAAAGAAATACCAGTTATACCTGTTAAATTATTAATAAAAGGTCGGTCAGAACAAATTATCAACGTAGCGAGTAAAAAAATGGGGAATTCATATGTATAAAAAAAGAAGTTCATCCTGAAATTTATCTTGGAAATTGCATAGTAAAAACAAACAATGGTCATGTAACTGTAAGTCTTATAAATAATGAGGATATAGAAATACCAGAACCTAAACTTGAGCTGGTACCATTACAAAATTATAATATATTCAATTTCAAAAAAAAAAAAAAAACGGGAGTTAGTACCATACAAAAATTACGATTTATCCAAATCCAAATTACGATTTATCTTTAAGTCCACAAACATTATCTTTTAGGAGTTAATTATTGTAGTTATTGAATTATACAATCAAATTAAATAGATAAAAAAAAATATTAATGGATCAAGAGTAAAAGGGGAGGCAAGGATATGGAATAAGTTTTTCTAAGTGTAGTCTTTTAAATGTAGTCTTTTAAATGAAGTCTTTTAAATATAGTCAATGGTTGTAAAATGTAGACAAAATCTAATTTATGTAGTCAATCATATAAAAATATAAAAATGTAAACAATAACAAAACAATTTTTAGAATAAGATTTTTTGTTTACATCAGGAATTTTGGGTATAAGAATTATTTTACACTGCCAAAGAAATTTTTGAATTTATTTACACGGTAAAAAAAAAAAAAAATATAAAATAGTTGACTTATAAATTTGAAAAATTAATATTAAGTTTTAAAAAAATATAATATTTTAAATTATTAACTAAGAGTTTTGTTTTCAATTATATTAATATTATTATAAAAATTATTAAAACTATAAAATGATTGGGGTTATTAAAATATATGAGTTATTAAATTGTTTGTAAATTAAGAATTATTAAATTATAAAAAAATATTGGTTTTAAATTTTAGTATGTAAAAAATAAATAAATAAAAAAAATATATTTGTTAATTGATCAAGTGTAAAGGGGAAGGAAAAGGTATAAGAATATGTTTTATATGTGTTGAAAAAATATTAAAATACAATAAATAAAAAAAAAAAATTGTAATGCCGGTATGACATTGTATTGTAAATTTGATATTTTTCAGAAAATATCCATTTAGAGCGAGAGGTAAAATTTCGTATATTACAAAATATATGAGTGCGAGTAACAAGCTATATTGTAAACAAACCATTTCTGTCAAAAAAAAATCCAAAAAAAAACCGAAAAATTTCTATGTCGCTAATGATTTGCCGCTGTGTAGCAGCAACAAAACCATTTCTGTCAGAAAAATTTCTATGTCGCTAATGATTTGCCGCTGTGTAGCAGCAACAAAACCATTTCTGTCCAAAAAAATCCAAAATTTTTTAGATTTTTTTTGACAAATCGAGCAATTTTTAGATTTTATTTATTTTTTTGATTGCTGTGTTGTGAAAATATAAAAATAAAAATGACAGTTTTAATTGCGGCTACTTATTATTTAATTATTTTCAATTAAAAAATTGTTTTTTCATATGGTTGCATATATTTTTTGCCGCCATATTATATAAAAATTTAAATTTTCAATCAATAATTTATTTCAAAATAAAAAAAATAAAAAATATATTTGACAGAATAAAAAAAAATAATATATTTGACAAAATTAATACGATACTATAGTTGTCTATCATTGAAATTATATTTCTGTTTTAGTCGCACAAATAGATATTTTTTGGATTTTTTTTGGATTTTTTTAATCCACTGTCATACGGCCATAATCAACATAAGAATTTTTGTATACAGTATCATAAAATCATATTACACAGTAAAAAAAAAAGAATATACATTTTGAATTTATAAAATTTTATATTATTACACAGTAAAAAAAAAAAGAAAATATTGAATTATTGAATTATCAAATTACTTATAAATTAAAATATACTTTAAATTATTAAATAATATTACATTATATTATACAGAAAAATTATATTTCTTTTAAAATTTTAAATTATAAATTTCTTTGGTAAAAGAATTTTGAATTTTTTAAAATATTAGGAAAACATTTTGTAAAATACTATGAGTAAAATACTATGAATTATTAAGATTAAATTTTGAAATATATAAGATTGTAATTTTTTTGTAAAAGCAGTAAAAAATAAAATAAAAATAAAAATAAACTACCGAGCCTAATCCTTTCAAAGGAAGGTGAATTATCTCAATAAACAATTGAGAGTGCGAAATTCGGTAACTGCAATTATATACATATGTTTTTTGTAAATTGTGAATTGAAGAGCTGATTAACTTAACCGTTGAAAAAATTAAGAGTCAAATACTCCGCAGTACCGGAAAAAGACTAATTTGTAAAATGAGTCTTTTTCATCTGGGAATGGGAGGTGTAGTGTACAAAATGGTACACTCTGTAATAAATTATTTGTAATTAATTAATGACCTAATTTATTTTGTCAAATTGACAAAATAAATCAATAAATTTATTTTAATTAAATATTATTTAAATTCAAAATTGCTTAATTAGCAATTTTGCTAACTAAGCATGTTATTATTAATTATTAAAGGAAAAAGAATTTATTACAAATCAATTATTATTGATTTAATATAACTGAAAATCATATAAATTAAATGAAAATCGATGGTTAAATGGTCAGTTGATCAATATACAACAAACAGAACCATTTCAAAGAAAAAGCTTGTGCTTTATTGAAATTGTTTCAAATTGTTTTTAATGAAAATAGTATATTGTATGATTCTAATTTGAATAAGTAGTTAATTATTTAAATAAAGATATAAAATAAATAAAGGAGGATATTGTTTTTATCAACAAAGAGAGATTGTATTATAAAGAATTAATACAAATAACAAATAGGTAAAGTAATTATATTATTAAATAACTAATAATATAACAGTTGTACATAGTTATTAACTTGTAGATTAAAATTTATCATTTGATTGTGAACATGTAATTATTAACATGATGAGGGTGATAATATCAATCCTTACATTAATTTCAATATATAGTTAGAACCAGAACTTTTTTAAAAGTTATAGATTTGTTATTATAAAACTTGTCAATTATTATGAAATGTTATTTATGATTAAAAAATAACTTTTTCTTTTTATATGAGCATATTTCAGTTTATATAAAACTTTGTAAATACATATATGATAAATATTTCTTTTTGAATTATTGACACATATTTTTAATGAAACTTTTCTAAAAAATTAACACAGAAAATAAACAAAACCAAAAGTTTATTTATATATTCTAGATATTCTTGAATGATGACAATTTAAATTATAAAATACTATATCGCATAGAATAGTTTGAAATGAAATCGATAATTGTATTACCTTTAAAGCCTGATTTATAAGTTACGTAAGACAGATATAAGAATTCTCAAAATTAAATGTATGAAATGGTTGGAACATTTATAACAAACGTAACAACATTAAATACATATATATATATTTATTATTAAGTATTTGAAAAACATTAAAATTATATACATAGTATATAAATATTAATCAATTTTATTCAATATAATTTAAAAACAACTTTCTTTCAAATTTTTCTAAATACAATTTTAATGAGACAACATGAACATGTCAAAAATTACTTACGGTTCTTACATTAGATATAAAATTCCATCAACTTTCTTACTATCTTACGTCTTTAATGTTTTTGTATATCTACTTTAGTTATAATTTCGTCTTAAAAGATGACAATTCTATATTTTTTTGTAAAAGGAAAAGTTTGTTATAAAAAAAAAAAAAAAATAGTAGTAACTTATTTCCATCCTATAAACAAAAAACAAATAAGTTTATTTTTCCATTATTTTTTTTTTTTTTTTTTAAGTTATTTGAATGAAGTTAATATTATCAATTTTAAAAAAGAATATTATATTTATTTCAAGAGAAAACTTCTGAAATATTTTAAACTAAAAGTTGATGAACGTTGAAAAGAATTTAAATAACAGGAAAGGGTTTTGTTGTCAAAAATTTGCAGATTATAGTTAATCTATAATTATAATTTTAATTTGTGATAAATACAAACAAAATGTAGAGGAGAGAAAAAATAAAAGCTTTTAGCATGGAAATACAATTTCTTATACACTATAGTTGCATTAGTATTAGTATATACCCCTATTTCGATTA
Source organism: Rhamphomyia laevipes (assembly GCA_963920725.1). Lineage (NCBI taxonomy): Eukaryota > Metazoa > Arthropoda > Insecta > Diptera > Empididae > Rhamphomyia > Rhamphomyia laevipes. The sequence continues at coordinate 118,693,673 of OY987255.1, forward strand.
TGCAGCATAATTTTCGCAATAGTAATTAATTTTTATTCGAATCTCAATGACATTTCACACCCATCAGGCTGATTTAGTCATCTAGTTAGTTTTTATGAAATTTGGAATGTGATTGTGTGTACAATCAGTATTCAAGTTAATGTTACTACAATCACTTTGCCCATGTGTTCAGAAACTTTTTGTTTATCAGAACTGCTTGATAATTAGGGCTACAACCGGAAAAATCTACGTCACGCTTCTGATGTACCCTCATAGCAACTTTTTGACATGTCTGTTGTTTTGTTGATAATGTTAATTTAAATAGTTAATGTAAATTTAGTGTAATATTGTTATTTTTATACTTTACATAAAACTTTTTTCTTCACTTTCGATTTAATTTCCTTTTGATATAAAAGTTTTTAGTTAAAATAATCTAAAGTAAGTTAATCAGAAAAACTACCAGTTATTTCACTTGAACCAAAATACAAGCTTAGAGAGGAAAAAACGCATTTTATTTAAATAGCCAAGCTTCGCTGGAAGTCATATAGTTTAATTATTATTAAATTAATTTTACTTTATAAAAAATCCAAAAGAAATGTTACTGGAATAGAAACTGTAGGGACACCCTGTGTGAAAATTAAGTATATTTATTCACCACGAAATTATAATCAATTATAATTCTCACTTTAATTTTTTTATATATAAAAATCATTTGGAAAATCGAAATTGTTGCAGGAAATCGAAAGATCAAGATAATGATTTGATTGGTCAGTCAATCAATCATTCGATTAAGAAATTGATCGAATTTTACGGAGATTTGGCTGAAGAATGCTGATCAGTTGTTATCTGCGATTAAGAAGAGAAATAATATACATAGTAATATATGTTTACCCAAATTTATTTAATTCCATAAACTACATGATTAGTTTCATAATATATGATATCTAAAATAATGTTAAGGAAAAATATAATAAAAGGAAAATATAATAAAAATGTTAAAAATAAATTAAGAGAAGTATACAGAAACAACACAAAAGAATGTATATATTAAATGGATTGATGTGGTTAGAAAATCATTATTACGGTGATAAATTTAGTATGGAATAAGACCTGTATGGAATAAGATGTTTTCTTTACATTGTTATATTTCAGTTGAATTCTTACTAGTGAAGAATTAATAGTTTAGAATTGGGATTAAGTGAAATAATTAAAGCTTTAAAATAGAGTGAAAACAAAACAACTCTTGTCAAGTATAGGTAAAATTTTAAAACCATGTAAGTATTATAATCAAACTATTTCTTGTGGTAGAGGAAACTTTGGTAGAACTTGTTAAATGGCAACTTTGATTACATTAGATTCGATTTTACAGCTACAACATCACTGCAGTCATACAAGATACAAATTATTGTGATAACCCTTATCTAATTATTCGGCACAGCCCAGAACCTACTATTGATAAAACAGTACAGCTGCTCATGGTCCACGATTCTGAATATAATATTGTAACTACCGAGGTGTAGTATTAAAATAAAAATGTTTTAGGTACTCACCTATTATCTAAAAGTGCATTTAGATAACAATGTAAATTTGTTCATAAAATATTATATAATTTTTGCTATTGGAAAACAAGGATTTTTATTAAATTCAGAACAATTATTATTTAAAAACACAAAAAATATACTTTGGTTAGTTTCCCATGAACTCACCATTAACATCGTGGAACTAATTTGTGTACCGAATTTAATTGAAATCGGATAAAAATAGCTATAGTTTTATAATGAAATTTAAGCATGGACCCACTGAAGTTACCTACATAAAAATTTTATACATTGTAAATATGCGAATTTTTATTTACACATATATTTGGAATCTATATATAATCCTCGAAACTTAAACTTTATACTTAAACATTTTAAATTATACTTTTTCTATTATAGTTTCATCGTATTTAAGAAACTCTTGATGAATTGAAATAGACTCTTTTTTTCTTCAGGATGCTACCCCACCTGATACCACATTGAACATATCAAGTAGGTGCAAATTGAAACTAAGGCTATTCCATATAGAGAACACTAAATTAAGTTTTTCATCCTATGTACAAGTAACAGTTTCATTTTCCAAACTGAGTTAACTGTTTTGTGTTTGGGAACATAACACAGCATCATCTCATATATTATTTATAATTTAAATTAATTATTTCTTTAATTAATTAGTGATAATGATAATATTTAGTATAATTAACTATTATTTTTACTTATTTACTTATTTAAAAAATACCTTAAAAACTTTACTTATTTTTAATCAAATTACATTACATTTTAATATGTTACATTATGAAAATATTTTGTAGTCCTCTTTTTCGATGGGAACATTCATAAAGGTCCAGTTATCGTGGCTGTTGGTCATCCAATCCATTTTACTTTATGAAATATATTAAATGTAAAAATTAACGCATCCAATTAAAGTAAAAACTAAAATCAAATCTATTTTAAATTTCTATGTACAATAACAAAAAATTAGCATACTTTCGAATATTCTATCTTTTCATTATACATATTCATTTAAATTACTTAGGTAAAAACTTACCTGATAATAAAACATCTATAACATAATATATTCTTATATCAATTTATGATATAGATATTCCTATACGTTATATATAATAATAAACCACAAGGAAATTTCATTCAAAATCATTATCAATAAATCAAAATAAAGATAACAGCAAAAATTTAGGTATATAATTTATAATCCTTTGCAAAGAAATATTGAAAGAATATCATATTTGAAGGCACCAGCGCAAAAACAAGATAACTCCATTTTTAAAAAAAAATGTTTTTTTATTGCAAAATTAAGAAAAAAAAAATCCGCATCGTTTGGTGCAATACTCAGACATCTATGTATATTCTAAGATTAGTTATTACACTATTGGAGTTATCAACTATTTTGATACGGAGCAAAAATAAGACATTTCAAGGAGTTGTCTGGTTTTTGCTCTGAAAATATGTGCGAACATGTTCGGACAAGTCGCATTCAAATATACATTGTATGCAAATGTTGCGTAATATAAGTCATTTTGGTGCATAGTTTTAAAGTAAATAGTTGATTAATAGTTAATAAAAAGTAAAGGTATAATATTAATATGAGTGAAAGTGAATCTGATTTTTCTGTATCGTGTTCTGAATATGTGGCTAGTGAAGAAGAGGATACATCAAGTGACGATTTATTACCTGTTCAAAAAGGTATAAAACATAAATATATCTCAAAATACAGACACTTTTAATATTCAAAGGAAGGCAATATTACACAAATTTCTGCATCTATAAATCACCACGGTCCTTTAACAATCTTTGACATTGCAAAAAAAGAAAATATACCAGGTGATCCTTTTTCACCTAGATTATTATATTTATCAAATTTAGCATTAAATGTGAAAAAATATGAAGATGTGATGATTTTGGCACAAAAATACGTTCCACCTTCAGATATGGGTTTCTACAATGATCTGTCCTCACAAGTTAACGTTCAAGAAGCTGAAGAATCCGATTATGATATACTTTAATAAAATATTTCATTCCAATTTCTTTTTACGGAGCAGAAATACGACAACTCCAAAATTTAATTTTTTTTTTTTTTAGTAAAAATTAATATTTTTTATATTATTATTGAATAAATAATATGTTTTTTATGTTTTCTAAAAGAAATAAATTTATTTTTCGTTTAAATAATGTTTTTCAATTTTTAAAATAGTATTTTTCATTTTCCCAACAATTTTGAAAAGTGGACTTATCTGGTTTTTGCGCTGGTGCCTTCATTTATGGTTTTTACTTCAATTTTTTTTAATGAAAAAAAATATTCTGGTACAAAAAAAAACTTATGTTAAAAATTTAGGAAACTTTTGTATAGTCTGTCAATATCCTTCCCTGAGGATATATAAATACAAAAACTTATTTTTAAAAAACACAATAAAAAAAATATACAAATCTTTGTATAAATAGTGAAATATATTTTTAATATGAATTCCATTCATACACATACTGAATAACAGTATAATATTTTATATTATTTTACAAATATTGCAAATCAATTTCCGCCAATTATTTATCTTCTTGTATTATAATATTATACAGATGTGTGTATCCTGTTTGCAGCTTAATATTTTTATATACTTACAGGGTGTTTGGCTTAAAATAGTACAAAACAAAACGATAGTACTTTTTTTTTTGATCATTCCTCTGTATAGACTTAGAAAAAATCGAAAATGAATTGTTAATGACAAGAAGACACTTTTTCGAGTTTTTGTCTTTAAAGTCGGTTGAAACTTATAATATCAGCAAACCCAATAATTCCTCTTTTAGTGATTTTCAATTTATTTGTAAACCTATAATTTTCAAATTGCTTATCTATCTGAATATTCCCTATATGTTTATGTAACTTTCCCAAATAACCTGTTTCATACAATAGGAATGATTTTTGTAGATACAGGAAAATGAGGAACACATAAACAAAGTTTAATGTACATTATGTATTAGGAAAATATATTTTATAATAGCAATATTTCTTAGTAAAAGTTTTATGAATAAAATATCATAAGGCTAACGAACGAAATACATATCAGTAAACATATTATATAGCAACATTACATACGTTTATATGCTTGTCAGAAAATTCATATTATTCGATATTAAGTGTCCCACCAAAAACCGAAACAGAAACAGAAAAACTATCTTTTTTGACAACCAAAACAGCTAATTTTTTTCATAATGTCATGGCTGCAAACGGAATTTGATAGAAATGTGCGTCTGCAAACTTCTGTAAACAGAAATTGAAACTTTGAAGAAAAGTTTCATTTTCTGTCCGTTAAATTGAAAAACAGAAAAATGAAAAATTCGAATTCTGGAACAGAAAAAATATAAAATCGTTTTTTTATAAAAATAAAACGATTTCAAGCAATGAAAATAAATAAGACAAATATTGTTTGTTATTTTATATTATTTTACAAATATTTTTAGCTGGAAAATCCTGTAAATTAGAAAATATCGTAAGTTTAAAAAATAAAAAAAAAAAAGTTTCTGTTTCTGTTTTTGGTGGGATTGACCCTTTAAAGAAGAAACAATTTATGCGACAAATTTTGTGTATTCATTAAATTTTGAGAATTTTGCATTTATTAAATAAAATTCATTAAACACATTTTTACTTTGTTCACTTCAAAATTTTAAAATTCTTTTGTTTAAAATTTCTATGAATTTTTTACATAACTTTGGATTTTTTACATAAATTATTGTTTATAACTGAGGTTACATTTATTTACAATAATTATTAACTACATACTACAATCTATGCTGAACCGTGACAAATAATAGGGTAATAAAATCTAGAGAATTGTTCTTTCTTGCGCTTGAACCTAAATATCTGGTTAATAACGACTACAATTGACAGAGATATAATACTGATCAAAACGATCTGTTATATATACAAGGCAAAGTATAAATATGATCTAACTTTCTTCCAGCTACGTATTTAACTATAGGTTTAATTATTAAATGAGTTTTAAACAAAATTCAATTAAACAAGAATAATTAAATTATTAAATAGGTATAAAAATATAAAAATTTTCGCATAAGTATTTTCCGATCAATTGATAATGAATAGTAAAAAATTATACATAAATTAACTAAAATGCCAATATTATTTTGTAATTAAAAATAAATGCTTTTTTATTTTGTATTATGTTAAAAACTTATTTTAATTTGTATTAATTAAAAAATGACATATATTATTTCTAATTTCTATAGATGTCACATAAAAGCAAAAGCCCACTTAAGTTGTGTATGGGTAAATTACGATTTTGACAGGACTTTAGCTGGCTTTTCGTTGACTTTTTCAATTCACTTAAGCCAGCAAAAGTCTTCTATGGTTGGGCCTTAAGCTAGAGGAAATATTATTATGTATATTTAAATGTAAAATGAATTCTTCTGGAGGAGGGTGCATCCAATTTATACATAACTCAGATTTGTTGAATGGATAAATGTCAATTGTAATACGTAATTACAATATGAAAATTTAAATTAAATAGCTTGTTATTATACAGGGTGTCCGCCGGGAAGGTATACTACTTTGTTTTGCCGCCATTGTGGTAAATGTTAGTCTTGACAGTTCATATTTGGCAGTCGTGAAGTACACACGTGGTAAATTTATTATGGAAAAATATTTGATAAACCAACGTGCCAATATGATGTTACAGCTCGCCCATGACAACCCCGATTTTCATGAAAAAATCATAATGAGTGACGAGGCACATTTTCATTTAAATGGATATGTGAACAAACAGAATAGTCGGTTCTGGGCAATGGAAAACCCACAAATTATTCATTAGTCACCTTTACATCCATTAAAAGTGACAGTCTGGTGTGCAATTTGGTCAGGAGGAATCATTGGACCTTACTTCTTTGAAAATCAAAACGGTGTAACGGTAACTGTGAATGGGGAGCGATATCGTGATATGATTGAAAACTTTTTAACGCCACAACTACATGCTTTGGGCTTGATTAACATGTGGTATCAACAAGACGGTGCCACATCGCATACAGCCCGGATTACAATGGAATTACTGCGAGACCTCTTTCCACAACAAGTTATTTCAAAAAATGGTGATGTTGATTGGCCTCCACGGTCGCCTGATTTAACTGCTCCGGACTTCTTTTTGTGGGGATATCTAAAAAGCAAGGCTTATGCAAATAAACCAGAAACGCCTGAGCAACTCAAACAAAATATTCGTGATGAAATTAATGAAATACCGCGTGAAATGTGTGAGAATGTAATGAAAAATGTGCTCAAAAGGGCTCGCATTTGTGAGGCTAACAGAGGCGGACATTTATCTGATATTGTATTCCATACATAATTGCCGACATTAAATAAAACATTTATCAATATAAGATCCATTCTCTTTCATTTAATCAAAAATTATAAACAAACAAAGTAGTATACCTTCCCGGCGGACACCCTGTATATTAATTAAATAATACAATAAAAGCGAATAAAAATATAAAAAAAAAACGTAAAAAGATTAGTAACTTCATGTTAAAGAAAACTTAATTCTAATTATTTCGAAGATAATTTATTAATATTTTTTACTCTGTCATACTGTCATTATGTAGTTTGTACTTTAAATACAAATAACTTTTAGAAGTAATGTAAGTTTAATATTTACTGTATATACATACATACATTATAAGCTACATAAAAATTTTCAAAAATATAAACATAAATTTTATTCGCCACTCTTCTTGTGTGGTTTCGACTCAAGCGTCAAGCCTTTATAACCCAAATTACAAAAAATCAAAAAGGGTTTAAACATCCAAAGGGCAAAAGATGAAAGATTTGGTAGTTTTGTTAAAAATAATGTTTTTTTAAAATGTTCATTAATTTATGATATTATTTTTTCAGGTTAATAATTTTATTTGATTTTAGGTTAAATTTTTGTATATAGAAACTTATACAAAATTTTGGAATTTTATTACCAGTTTTTTGAAAATATATTAGTAGTTCAACACACCATGATTAATTTTCGTTGTTGGATATAAATTAGTAATAATTTTCTATATATCTTTACATATAAGTTTAAAGTTTTGAACTTTATTAAAATTTATTAATTTTTGATTATAAATTTTATAATATAATATATGTATATAATGTTATATAATAAATAAAAGTTTATAATAAATTAATTAAAAATAAATCAAATTTATTTAATTATTTTGTATATTTTTATATACTTTTAAGGAGTATTTAATATTCCATTAAAAAAATACGTAAATTAATATTAAATATCATCTCTTCAAAATATCGTAATTTGCTTTTGTTTCATTGTCAAATTTTTCCACATAACTCATCTTAACAATATGTGTGCCAAAAGTAGGTACATACTACGAATTTTTTTAACTTTTTACTTTTCAAAGACGAAAATAAAAATATTATTTGTGAAATAACAAGATGTTCTCATGTTCTGCATTTTGCATCCTATCCTATAGTATAAATATAATTGTTGAGCTTAAATTATATTTTTCGTTAAAATGTGTTTAATATAATTTTTCACAAATACAAGATAATCATCCGAGTATTCAAAGACATTATTACAAAAAGAATTTTTATGAAAATAAATTTGTTGGATTATTTGATTTGGAAATTAAAAAATTGTGTTGCTTTTGTTGATATTACATCTTTTGTTACATTGTTTTGGTCCTGCGTGTAATGAGTCCTTATACAACAGGAATGAAATCAATTAAATTTAATACATTAGTTGTAATTTTTGGAAAAGGGGCCCATTTTGTGAGTATTATCACCATTATATCACATATGGGTACGAATTAACGCCCTTCCGGCTTTAAGGCACTGCGCCAATTCAATTTTATATGTGTAGTACTAAAAAATGATTTTATTATTGAATGAAACTATGTACTATTAAGATTCCAAAATATATTTAATTACGTATATGAATCTAATGCGATTCTTGAAAGTTAAAGTCTTGAATTCAGTGTTCTGAATTCGTAAAGTTTTCATATTTCAGTGGAATCAGAATCTCTTCAAACCATTTCTCTAAAAATTTCTCAAAATTGCATTTTTGATATACTACAATAATGTAATATTCATTTCGAAGTTCACAAAGAAACTTTTCAGAATCTAATTTGTTATTAAATATTATGTTACTGCTTGGAAAAGACGTTTTACCTAGCACCTCAAAAAAATATTATTACTAATTAAATTTATTTCCTTTTTAAGACTATAGAAAGAAAAAATTAATTTATGTCCATTAGATATGAATAAAATTAAAAGGACAACCAATAAAATATGAAGAAAAAAAAATAACAAAGAAAACATTTTGCTTTTATATTGACATAGTAATCAACAGATAAATTATGATTTATGATTTCTATTCAAAATTAAAATATAAAGAGACAAGAAAATTAAGATTTTTTTGTTGCTGTAAGGACCATGACAAGGAAATTATTTATCTTATCGTTCGTCCTTTTTTAATTACATTATTATTATATACATATATTGTATAAAATGTTGTATTATGTTTTTTACTTTCCTTTTATTGAATTTACAATTTATGTTTTCCTCACCTGGGCATAGTTCCTAAATGGCTTTATCGATTTAACTGAAATTTGGAACTGAAGCTCGTGTTATGACACATTCGGTGCCACATAATAGTATAAATATATTTGTTGAGCTTAAATTATAGTTTTCGTTAAAATGTGTTTAATATAATTTTTCACAAATACAAGATAATCAACCGAGTATCAACGAGGGGCGGGGGTTAGGCCTATTTTCAAAAAAGTCATGTGGGGTATCAAATTAAAGGTATTGATGAGTACATCACGTTGGGTAGTGTTTCGGGTAACTAGGACCATGTGGGGCCCCCAAAAAATTTGTCCAAAAATGAAAAAAAAAATCATGTGGGTTATCAAATTCAAGGTCTGGAAGAGCAGATATTTTTGGGGCAAGTAATAGTAGTGTTTAGGGCAACGTAGGTAATGTGGAGGCCTGAAAAATGAGTCATGTCGGGGCCTGAAAAATTCATGTTTTCTTCGCCTGAGCATACCTCCTAAACGGCTATACCAATTTAACTCAAATTTGGAGCTCGTCTTATGCCCATTTGGCGCCACATAATTTTCACGGACGGTCGATGGGGCGTGTGAGGGGCCTATTTTCAAAAAAGTCATGTGGGGTATCAAATTAAAGGTATTTATGAGTACATCTCGTTGGGTAGTGTTTCGGGTAACAAATAAAAAATAATAATATAGGGTATCAATATAAAGGTTTGGAAGAACAATATCTTTGGGGCGAGTAATGGTAGTATTTAAGGCAACAAGGGTAATCTGGGCGCTTGGAAAATGGGGCCAAAAATAATAAAAATCATGTGGGGTATGAAATTAAAGGTCTCGATGAGTACATCTCGTTGGGTAATGTTTCAGGTAAATTTAGTAATTAATAATCAAGTATCTAATCCTCATCAACTATATTATCGAAATGGGAGTGGAAGTTAAAGTCATTGTCACAGAGAATTCCGAAGTCACGAATAGCCGTGACTCTTGGAACAAGCGTACCATTAAGATAATAATCACGAAGTGGATGGCGAATGCGTTTGTGGGAAAACGTAATAGCTTGGCATTTGTTAACATTGAGCTCCAGATGGTTCTTTTGACGCCAAATTGAAAATTTATTTAAATCCTCTTGAAGGACAATACTATCTGAGGGAGATGAAATTATTTTAGAAATTTTCATATCATCCGCATAAATATTGGATTTTGACTTTTTTATAATTAAAGTAAAATCGTTTATGGATAAAATAAAAATTAGTGGACCAGGTTGGCTGCCCTGAGGCACTCCAGACTTAGCCGTAAATGAGATCGAAGTAGCTGACCTAAAAGTACCCTATATTGAAGATTTATTAAATACGATTCTAACCAAAGCAAAAAAAGAAGTTGGAAACCCAAGTGCTTGAAATTTGAACAGAATAATTGCATGCGAAAGTTTGTCAAAAGCTTTACTAAAGTCAGTAGTGATTACTACTGTCGATCTGCCCTTCAAAAACCCGTGTTGTTTAGGTGAAATCAGGAAGGTATCATAAACAATACTCTCAAAAAGTTTAGGAACGCAGTATAGCTTTGCTATGGGCCTATAGATACAAATTTTAGCTTTTCAGCCCTTTTTATGTACGGGGATAATAAAAGAATCCTTCCAAAAACTTGGAAATATCCCCACTGACACAAATTTATTGAAAAGTGCTTGAGAGGCTGTGCAAGGCTATCGCTGCATTTCTTTAAAACAATTGCTGGTAGACCGTCAGGACCAGATGAATAATTATCTTTTAAATTGCAAATTTTATCAACCACCGTTTCTAAATTAATATTTACACTTACTAAAGATGTCTGAGCATTATTATTTAAATAGGAAAAGTAATTAACGTCTGGCACAAAATCATTATCATTAAAAGCTTGATTAAAAAAATCAGCGAAGTGATTAGAAACAACTTCCGGATCATTTGATGAATGATTATCATATTTTAATGTGGAAGGGTACCCGTCAGATTTTCTTTTAAAATTAATAAATTTCCAGAATTTTTTCGGATCTGAAATAATATCAAACTGCATTTGACTTATATAATTATCATATAGATCTTTAGATAACACGGGAAATTCGTCAGATACGCTAACATATTCCGAAAAAACACAGTCCGACCTAGTTGTTAGAAACTTACGCCATAATTTATTCCTATTATTTCGTAATGAGTGCAGTTCATTATTGTACCATGTAGGCGAAGAAACAAAGTTTTTGTTTGGATGTAAATTGGAACTGATAGTTCTATGCACTCAAAGATTAGAGCATAAAAATTAGAAATCATTAAATCAATGTTATCATTAGGATTAAAAATTATATCAAAGTTGACATTACTAAGTAAAAAATTTAATTTATACAAATCAGTTTTACGAAAATTGAAACGATAAGGAAATTGAAACGAAAATTGAAACCATTATTATTATTATTATCATTACTATTACAATTACCATTCTCATAAGCAAAACTTAAAGAAAGTGGAGGATGGTAGGCATCCATAATATACAGACATTGAATACTTTCTATAACATCTTTTTACATACTAGCAATTATGATCAGATTTGCTACCATTAATTTTGATCAGTTCTACTTCCCTTTATAAGTGGTCTACTTGCCTTTTACTATACTTTACCTTTACTGAATATCTAATCTAGTACGTTTGCAGTTAACCCTACTACAATTGACCATTACTGAAACTCTAGATACAATAATGTAAGATTATATAATTTTAGCATTCTTATTTATTAGTTTTTAGTCGCATAAAGGAAAGTATTTTTAAAAAATGTTTTTTTTTTATTTATTTTTTTATTCTTGCTTGTGTAAATTATAAATACCAAAAAGGAAAATTTGTTTATATGATTTTGATTATATTTTCCAGGGAACAATTTTATTTTTGATGATTCTAATTTTCTTTTAATCCATCTCATATAAATATATGATAATAAATTACTCCTGGATTCTTTTATCAAATATTTTATATATACATATTAGTTTTAAACTCATTTCGTCGAGATATTCAAATTAGTTTTTATTGTAACGAATTTAGTTTTTCTACAGGAATTAATATATTTAGTTGGAAAAAGTATATAACATGTTCACAGCAATATTTTAAATACTACAAATTTAGCTTTTATATTTAAAGCAAAGTGTTGTTGTAATGAACTTTAACTTAACACTGAAAACAAGAGATATTAGCTGGACGCTTTTTACCTGTAAACATTTTACCTTTGTACATTTTACCTGTAAATCATAGAATTTCAATGTAACGGTATTGAAATTATATGGCATGGGGCAGTTTTTGCTGTATTGCAGAAATGAAATCCCATAAAAGCCGTGAAAATCCAAAAATTGTTGGTCATTTGTTCCGATTGCTGACTAGCTGTTTTAAATTGGCTAACAAATTTAATGGTGTACAAATTGCATAGTTTTTGAATGATAAACACTTTTTTTTGGAAAGGGGAACACGAGAGATCTATTGTGCGTTTAAAGCCCCTATACCTCCTACCATTTAATAGTTTTAAAGAAACCTAGTATGTTTGAGGGAGCAATATTGCCCAATTCTTCAGGAGTAAGGAAGCCTTTGCCTAAGATATTAAGTCTGCCCCTAGCGAGAGCATCGCAGTGGCAGAGGATGTGTTCCGTCGTCTCCTTGTCGTTGAGGCAGAGGCGACAGATGTCAGTGTCAGCCAGGCCCAATTTATTGAGGTGATAGTTAAAGGACTATGTCCTGGTAAGAGGCCTGCCAGGGTTCTTATATCCCTTTTGCTGAGTGTTATTCGATCGTCCACTTTAATTTTGTTTGTTATGATGATTTTTTTTGATGTAGAGAGTCCTGGTAGTTTGTGCCAGTAGGTTTTGTGCTCTTGTTCAATCCATCTACGTAAAGCGAGGTTATGGTAAGCTCTTGGTTTACCGCAAAACGGTGCTGGTCCAATAAGTTTCGTGCTTGAGCCAGTTTTCGCAAGGAAGTCTGCCTTTTTGTTTCCTTCAATTCCTGTATATCCTGGCACCCACATTAAGGTAACTTTGTTCCACTTGGCCAAGATCTTGAGGTTTGTCAGACAATCCCAGACTAGTTTTGAATCCTGTTTGTTTAAGGATATAGCCTTAAGGACTGCCTGACTATCTGATAGGATGTAGATGATGGTGTTGCGATGAGATCTTCTTAGATTTTCTTGAATACATAGCTCCAAAGCCACCATCTCAGCTTAGAAGACTGTCCCTTCTGTGCCGAGTGGTTTTGATACCAAGAAGTTTGGGACTTTTACGCCGGCTCCGGTACCTTCGGACGTACGAGAAACATCTGTGTTGCATCCTCTTCGAATTCAGGTAGTGAGGATTGCCAGTCCTTACGATCTCTGATTATAACCTTGAAAGGAAATTCAAAATTATATTTGGTCGGCATAGTATCCGATAGGATTGAGGTTAACACCTCTATTTTGGGGTTGTTAAGAATTTTTAGGTGTCCCCTGAAATCACCTGAAGTGTACTTCTTTACCTTTTGGATGCTAATAACCCCCATCCAAACCGTTTCCTTTTTAATTTGGAGATGTAGCGGAGGGAGATTTAGAAGCAATTCCATTGCAGCCGTTGGGCACGTTGACATAGCACCTGTGATACTTAGACACGCAAGTCTTTGTATTTTCTGTAGCAGATTTGTGTTTTTTTTTTGTAAAGTTTTAGTCCACCAAACTGTTGATCCGTATGTAACTATTGGTAGAATGATCGTTCTGTAACACCAGTATATCATTTTGGGATTGAGCCCCCATTTTTAGCAAATAAGCTTTTGCAAACCCATATTGCTCTAATAGCTTTGGCATGAGTCATTTCAATTTGACTATTCCAATTGAGTTTACCATCCAGTATTACACTCAGGTATTTGACCTCTTTAGCAAATGGAAAAGTTGTACCATCTAGAACCGGTGGGGTTAGAGATAATTTCCTCCTATTTGTATACGGTACTATTTCAGTTTTGTTTGGATTTATACTGAGGTTTTTTGATTTATACCAACTTAATATAATGATGACGAGGTTGTCGGCATAGCCGATTACATGAAATCCTTGCTCGTTTAGGTATTCTAGAAGCTCATCAACGACAATTGACCATAACTGTGGAGATAATACTCCTCCTTGGGGGCAACCCCTATAGGTCTGTGCCGTTAATGTGTTGCTACCTAGATTAGCTGTTGTTAAACGGCTTCTAAGCATCGCGTGGATCCATTTAATTGGTTCGTCTCCTAGACCTTTTTCCTAGCTGCTGCTATAATTGCATCGTGGGGAGTATTATCAAAAGCTCCTCCTATGTCGATGAAAGCGCATAAGGCAACTTCTTTATAGTCTTTAGCCTTTTCAATATACCTAACGAGGTTATGAAGGGCGGACTCTGTTGGTTTACCTTTTTGGTAAGCGTGTTGTTTACGATGAAGGCGGACTTTGTTAGGTCCCGTTCTGATGTGGTGATCCACTAATTTCTCCATCGTCTTTACAAAAAATGATGTAAGACTGATTGGGCGGTAAGACTTAGGCTATTCAACGGTTCCCTGTCTTTGGAATAAAAACCACTCTTGCTTTTCTCCATATTTTTGGGATGTAACCCCATATGAAATTAGCTTTTAATATTCTTAACATGGTTGGCATAAGAATCTCCAATCCCTGTTTCAATAAAGCGGGGAAAATATTGTCTACTCCGGCCGATTTATAGGGCTTGAAGTTGTTAATGGCCCATTTAATCTTTTCCGAAGTGAAGAGTTCATTTGCAGTTTTTCCAGTGTCTTTTGCTAACACTTTTTGGGGGTTGAGGCTACTGGGAGTTCATTGATCTCTTCGCATAGTTTTTTCCAGGACTCTTTCTTTGATTTCTTTATCAGATTGTTGTAATCAGTGAGGGCAACTTTGTAATCATCCCAAAAACCGACATTTTTTGCTCTATTAAAAAGCTTCTTGGTGAGTTTACGTT
The DNA here is from genome assembly GCA_963920725.1 of Rhamphomyia laevipes. Taxonomy (NCBI): domain Eukaryota; kingdom Metazoa; phylum Arthropoda; class Insecta; order Diptera; family Empididae; genus Rhamphomyia; species Rhamphomyia laevipes. Next base: position 118,708,728 of record OY987255.1, read on the forward strand.
TTTTCGTAAGTTCTTCGTTCCACAAGGGGATTTCTGTAATGAAAAGTAGAAACTAAGGAGATCTTAATAACAAAAAAGATATGTTTGTGGTCTGATAGAGACGCCTCTTTGGAAACATGCCACTAGACAGGGGCTTGAAAAGGTTAGGTCAAGTACTTCCTGCCTAGCAATATTTACGAAGGTTGGTGAATTACCTTTATTTAACATTTCTAAATTATTTGCAGCAAGAAAATTTAAAAGTGACTTACCTCTTTTATTGATGTTGCTGCTACCCCAAATTATATGGTGAGCATTTGCGTCACAGCCCAGGATGACCAGGATGACTGGTATGTTGTTGTTGTAGCTTCATCAGGCCTGAAAGTTGATTAAGAAAACTCCCCTCTTTATTACACTGGTACGACTTATTTTATTCTAAATCGCGATACTACTAATGTTAACTACTAAAATCGTTAATAAAGTAACTTATACTACCTTAAATATTATGGATGGAAATTGTGATCGAATCAAACAGGTAGGCCTAGGAAAAATGCCAATTTGTTGGGCTGTGACCATAGAGCAAGTGCTACTAGGTCTGTTGGTTTCGCAGAGCAATTAAAAAGATGGTTTATATCATGTGTGCCTTGGTTGCATTCTGGACACAGATCAGAGGTACCAGGGATAATGCGCGCTTTATAACTCTGTAGAATATTGCACCAACCAGACTGGAGTTGCGCCAGGCTGGATCTTGTTTCCATGGCCAGCGCTTTTTCACTATTATCGACTGGTGGTGGGTGTGTACCAAGGACCCTATTTACCTTACTTGATGCGTTATGGCAAGTCACTGACAGTAATATCGTGGGATGGGTGGTCAGGATTGTGGCAGGAAAGCAGGAATTGCGTGGATAGCAGTTCGTTGTGCTACTTGACTAATTCTGCAACGCATTGAGGTGGAGCATCAAGCTTCTCACCAGGAAAGTACGCTGAGGCAAATATCACCTCTTGATAGCCTGTTATAATAGGCATTTTAACCTATGAGAGTGGTGATCTCCTCTGTTGCATCCTCTTCATGAGGAAAATACCCCATGATTATTTCTAATCTAGGAATATTTTCCTCCCTGACGGCCTTGATCTTGGTAGACTCGTCGAGTTTTATATTCGCAGATACCTTGTCAAGCCGCGGTCTTGTCGGCAAGGCATATAATTAACATCTACGCTGGTTTAAGGCTAAGTCCACCAAATTGTGGATTCGTGCCCTCTTTTTTGAAGCTTTTGGTATTTCAGCCAGGATGGATTTCTGTATTGCAGCTAGCTGCTCAGAGGAAAGTATTTTATGGGGATGTTCAGTATTGATAATACCAATTCTGATCCCCTTTACAAAGTAATCCCTGACGTGGAGGGCTGAGCCTCTGCTGCAGGCTATAGCTTGACGTTTTGCGTATTTACGGACTTATGCCTTTTACTATCACTCTTTTCCGATGGTGGAGTCGTAGATGAGAATCTGGATTTTTTCGACGCCATTGTCTGCCAGTGTAAGTGTATCTTGCATAGGTAAGCATGCAAGATTATAAGCTTCAGCGATAGGTTTACCCTGGTTTCGATGGTAAGAATATCTACGCCGACCAGCTCCGCTAAGCCTTTTTTTATCTTCCGAGAGGCTCAACTGTTTAAGCTTTTCTGCTAGTTGTTGTTCATTAATGCCTCTAGAACAGTATTTCTCAAACTGTGAGCCGCGGCTCCCTTGGGGGCCGTAGAGCTCTGACAAGGGAGCCGCGAAATATTTAAGTAATATACTCTTTAAAAAATTTTAAATTCGTATTTAAAAATATAAATAAATTTATATGAAAAATTATTTCTACATTTATACTTTTCAAAACCGTTGAGTTTCTTACCACCAATGAAATATTAATCTCAACTTCTATTAAAAAAATTATACTAAATCATATTGACGAATCTAAAGCTAAACGATTTTTTACTAAATATTTTCCAAACATAAATGAGGACCGAAAATACGACTGGATAAGAATGCCATTTGCTAAAACATTGAAATATGATCATATTACTTTGGCGGCTAATGAAGAATTGATTGATATCAGATCAGATAATTCTGTTGAATTGGAGTTTAATGAAAAAAGTCTTACAGAATTTTGGATAAGGCGACAGCGAGAACATCCGTCCATCGCAAAAGAAGCATTGCTAAATTTAATGCCTTTTGCTACAACGTATCTTTGCGAAACTGCTTTTTCTTCATTGCTAATAATTAAAAATAAACATAGATCGTGCCTTTCATCGAACGCTTTGGAGCAAAACCTTCGAATTAGTATTTCTGAAATTTCACCGGATATTGATTATTTATGTAAAAATATACAATCACATCCCTCTCATTAAGTAATTATTTTGGTGGGAAATTATAATTTTTTTTTATTTTATATAATATGTATTATTATTGTAATAATTTTGAAAGTTATGTGGTTTAAAAACTTGATTTGAAAGAATTTTATTTTTGAAGTAATATATAGATATTAAAAATATTGCTTAAAAAAGTAATGATAAATGGTGTTTTATTAGTGTTATTTTTTGGGGAGGATTGAATTTTTTTTTTCAGCTTTAGGGAGCCACAATATAAAAAAGTTTGAGAAGCACTGCTCTAGAACTGGAAGTTAATTTTGATTTTCTTAACAGCGGTTTCACCGGTTTTTTAAAAGTCGTTGTGGCGGTTACTGAAGGAGTTTCCTTTGCGCTCACTTTTTTTTGTGCGGTTATGACCGCTGATGTTGATGCTTTAGGGAGAGCATCTTCTCCTTTGTTTTTTGCATTGTTCATTTTGAATTTTTATACCCACGAGTACCGACGGCTAGCTGTTCGGTTTGAATCTCCCCTACCACATCCGCCAAGACTATAGGTAGGATACGGAGCCGACAACTAGCTGTTCGACTTGGTCCCCCCTATCTGCAGATCTTTTGGCATTACCCAGTTTGCACCACGTGGAGGCGATCTACTTTAGCAAACCATGATAAACACTTAATTTTTTATATTATAAAAAAAAAAAAACAATTATTTTGCGCAACAGGTTTAATTTATACTCAAGACATTATTAATTGTAAAAAAAACTAATACTACTTAATTTGTTTTCCATTCACTTTTCAAGTATTCAATTTCATAGTTTTCGTGAATCTTGACATTTCATCGTCCATTTCTTAAATTTTCGAATTAATTTTGATTACCTATTGTCTTATTTTAACGAAATTTAGTACACTATAGTTTCGGAACAGATTTTTGCAACATTTTTTATGTACACTTTATCAAAAATATTGCTAATAAATCATTTTAACATGTTACTAAGAAGTTGCTATATTAAAAGATGTGAAATTTTTAACAAAGAATCGAGAAAATCAAGATTCAACACTAATAAAGATTTTTATTGGTCAACAAATTTGATTGTACAATTTTCTAACGGTGCATAGATGGTTCCCTTAACTAATCTTAAAAATAATACTTACGTAGTTAATGACTGATTTCCAATTTTGCTATCAATTTATGTAAGTTTCCATATGCAAGATAAACACATGCAATTGTTTGTATCATTAAACAATTTAATACTTAATGATTTTGGTTTTTGAAAAAAAGTTTGCAATGTAAATAGAGTTTGTAAAAGCTCTCTAATAATGTAAATCCTAGAAGTCGTTGAAGAAAATTGATGGAGCCATTGAGATAACTATTATTTGTAAACCCATTAGTGGACTATTGTTTGATGTTAGATAATAGGATCGTTCTCAACAAGAACAGATATACATCTATATATTCTGATAATTAAGAATATACTAACTAATTAAATTTACCTTTATTATTTAAAAGGTAAATTTTCTATATTTTAATTTGTTCACATCTCTTAAAATTAATCAAATTTTGAGATGATTACTTTGCATTTGCAGACAACTAAAATTTTCGGAAATTAACTTTTCCTTATGGAGTAAAACTAAAATTGAAAATATATTAAATTTGTGCTGTTTTTCAGTTATCTTTCAAAATAAGTTGTTATATAAATTAAATTTACAAGGCCCAAAACTTTACATACATTTGGATGGATGGATGGATTGAGAGAGGGGAGTCCGTGAAGGACTCAAGCACTCAGGCCAGAACTAGGCCCATTGTACCCCTCGGTGCGAAGAACCTTCATGTCACTCCCGCCGTGGCGGTTGTGAGCCATCCGCTATCTTTTCCGAATTTACAGATTTGTTGCCATCCATGAACCCCCGCTTCGCTCAGTTCGTTCAGGAGATAGGCACCAAAGCATTTATAACGTAGGTGCATGAGGCAGGGACAATGACACAGGAAGTTTACATACATTTGATATTATGATTAATTAATTTTTTTTAATTATTTGACTATTAAATTTTGTTGTAGGAATAACAAAATCATTACAAAAATGTCTTAGTACTCAATTCATTTTAATGCGTCAAGAAAAGATAATTTATGTATATTTTGCACATTAAATTTGCGAATGATATTAAATAGACATTAGAAGGTAGATACATTAAAATATATTGTTATTCCCTTTTATCATCCTTAACTTATAAAATTCTAGGTATTTAAAAGTAATGCTTTAAGTATTTTCAAACTTTAAAGGTTTAAAGAAGGGATATTTACGCCAATATACTTTTCCTGCAAATTTGTACTGTTTTATATTACGATATGCTATAGGAAATTTTAGAAAAGATTGTTTGTTGTTGTCGCATTTAAAGTTATACGTTTCGACAATACGAAAATTAATTAACTTTTTTTTAACATTTTTCATATATTCAAATTTTCTATTCATCCGAATGAATACGTGTCGTGTATGCTTGTCCAAATCTTGATTTATTTTAGAAATTTCCTAAAAAAAAATGTTCTTAAATTTAAATTTCAAATCGATAACAATACTGTCTATGTATATATAGGATTTTTTTTATGTTATAATCGTTGATATACCTTATAGAGAAGAAGAAGTTTTATATAGTATATTTGCAATTGATAATGTTCGGCTAGCACTGGAATTGTCTAAACCTGTAAACATAAAGCAAAACTATAGCTATACTATATATATATATATTTGGTAAAAACACTCACGTACAGTGTAGAAAATTATTATAAAAAAAATCGCTAAGACTCAAGCTAATCGGATACCTAATTTCCTTCATTCTACTTAAGTTCAGAGCAGAGGGCTTTATCAATCCCCACGACGAACAGCCATACATTAATAGATGGGTTGAAGCAAGAGAAGCCCATATGATACACACCCCAATTTAAAGCCTTACCACTACATAAACCTAAGAAGTGCTCTGCTATTAACCTAAATTCGCCAATAATTAGTGTAGAATTATAGAACTATATACATATATATTATGTATAAACAAAAAGTAGAAATTCTAAATACATCTTAAATTAAAGATATACTTTTTTAAATCTGTCAATTTTAAAATCATATTTTTTACGGTGTACATAATGACATTATATTATGTAATTGATTCAATAATTATTTTTGTAAAGAATTTTCCAATTGAACTATTGCGGATATGTATAGATATACTTTTTTTAAATTTGTATGGATGCAATGCCATAAATAATTCTATGTTCACTTCTCTTAATATTAATCAAGTTCTGTTAGTATCACGAATTCAGGCTAAAATATATGTCAATTTGCTTAAAAAAATGACACCAAGCAATGTAGATGTTTCTTTAGTAAGCATATATACATATATGTATGTACATAATGTTAATAAACATATATATGGAGTGAATTTCAAATTATATAGACGTCATGGGTATTATTAAAATAGGTCTTTGGTTGAATTTTTTTTTATTTAGGTAAGAAATATTTCTATTTTAAGTAATTATTTAAAAATATGTTTTAGGCGGAGTTTTATTTACACATATTTCATAAAATTAAGTTATACAAATTAAACATTAAACATATTTCTTAACTATTCTTAGCAAGCTATTATTATTAAAATTTAGTCATTTTAATTGAATTTTGTAATTTTTTTTTTGTTTTTATGGATCCGCAATAAAAAATTAAGCCAATTTAACTGAATCATAAAAGGAATTATTTTCATATAAATAATTAAATAATATAGATTTAATCTATTGAGTATTTGATTTAATAATTACATTTATTTTCTATTATTAAATTGTTTTTTGTAAACATTTTTCAGTTAAATGAAAAGAAAATTGTAACACTAACGAATGCGGATCCTCAGAAGTAGTCGTGGTGGTCATTTGCGGAAATTAATTTTATAACTTAAATGGTAACAATTGTCCAATAATAAATGTCTGAGGTACAATTATCGCATCATGTGGTCAATAGAAAGCAATTATGCTATTAAAATTTTCCATTTGTTAAATATACTACACAGAATGCAAGAAGAACAAGATAAATAGGCTCTGTATATTGGTTGTAAATAAAATCATATTGGATAAATTCCAATATGATTGTCCAAAAACGACCATATGGAAAAATAATGTATAGCCAACAGGTTATCTTGGTACATTTTCTCTATTATGTAATTGGGGACCTAAAATTTTAAAAAAAAAAAAAAATTAATATTTAAAAAAAAATAAAAATAATTAACTTCTCCAGAAAAGTCCGTAATAACAATATTTGTTATTATTTTTATAAGCCATCCGAAAAATATATTTTTTTTATGTAAACAGACAGAACTGTCATATGGGCATAAGTATATTTTCCATTGTCGTAAATTGCGAATTCCATCTGCTGGTAACCGCGGGAAACAATAAATTAAATCGGTCAGGCCGTAGTTTCGAATCGGTACAGGTGGAAATGCGAAGTGGTTTCGAAAAGCGAAAAGAGAATGAAAAACGTGTTTAAGTCTGGTCTTCGGAAATTAGATCTCGTCGAGAGCAGACGCGTAGTGTGCTTAAAATAAGTTATAAAAAAAAATTTGTAAATTCACCATCATTTTAAAAAACAAAAAAAAAAAAAAAAATACCTGTATATATTTAAACTGAAAATTGTTTTTTTTTGTGGTGAAAGGAAAATATATTAACGATGGAAAGATCTAGAATTTTTATTAATGTTTCCGAAAGTGGAAAATTTAACGCCGACAGATATATAAATTAAAATTCCGAGAAGCCTGTATTATAGAGAAAGGGATCAACCGAGCTAGTGGTTGATTGAAGCAGTTTCGTAAAGAAAAGGAGGTTGATCAGCGCAGGATTTGATACCAGAACCCACACAGGATAATTAAAAAATTTGATTCCTGGAAGAAAAAAATTGTATTGTGTCATCACATAAAAAATTTAAGTGGCGTTCCCACTGCAGTGCTGCAATTTTGTTAAATTTGCTTTTATAGTTACGTAGTTTTTTTGGATTTTTAGTTATTAATTAGTAGTTTTATTGTGATTTTTGATTTATTATTTAGTAGAGTAGTTTTTTTTTATTTTTGGTTGTAATTATAATATATATTAGTAATTCGGTTGATTTGATTTTGGTTATGATTTGTAAATTTGTAGAGTAATTAATTTTGTTTTTTTGATTTATTTTTTTTGTATTATTTTGGCGGTAGTTTTTTTTTATAATTTTAAACAAAATAAAGATTATTTTTAGCCGGACTGCGCCAGACATGTCGGGACAGGCACCGTGCAAAAAAAATATAAAAGGTATGTTTTAGATTATAACTTTTTTTAAATTGGTAAAAGACCAGAAAATTAAAAAAAAAAATTCTTTTGAAAATTACTGCCGCTTAAAATGATTAACGTCAGTTAGTGAGTTAATAACTTGTTTATATAATTAAAAAAAAAAAACAATTTGAAAAAAAAAAAAGAAAAACATAAATTAATACATATCTATAAAAGGGAATAGTTTAAATATGCTATGACAATTTTTTTTTAAATCATTTTTTTTTTATTTATTTGGAATTTTATTTATCTTAATTTATTGGTTTTAGCATGGTTGGCTAAGGCCACCAGACTCCCCGAGTATTGATGACGTAGCCGCATTTCCCTTGACACTAAGCTGGCAAAAGCAGGAAATCCCAATCGGTCCTTGATACTTTCAAGGTTTTTTTTTTGTACAAATTCGGTTTTGTTCCTATGGTGGTCCGCGGTTGTAGATTACTTCAGACCTGGCGCCCACAGTTTAAACCTTGGAAGTTTCTAAATCGGTAGTAACCCGACTCATTTGGTTTTGATATTTTTTGTTATATATTTTTTTTATATAGTTTTTGTGGTTAAGAAAATTTTTTAGGTTGAGTGGGCCAAAAAAAAAAATATTTTTGGTCGAAGTTATTAATGGTGCACGGGTACCATTGCCACAAATGAAATTGAATTTAAAATTAACATATCAAAGCTAAGTGGTGTCCTCCGGTTCAGTTGCAATTTGTCAACCGAACTGTGCGGTGTTACAAATGGCGCCCAAATTTAGTGGCATGAACAAAAATAGTGGCCAGCCAAACTAGTAGCTACATCGGTGAACCAAACTAGTGGTCCTTTGCATTGTAGGTAAATCAAGTCATCAACAACGTTCCCCTTCATCAGAGTATTTGGTACATCGGGTTCGGTATTGAAATTGAAAGAAAAATTAATTTAAAAAAAAAATTGAGTAAAATATGTTATAAATTTAAGTTTCATGTTTCTTGGCGTAAGAAAAATTATTATATGGTGGTCCATATAATATTCCGTCAGCGGTCAAATTTAGATTTAAGGGTTTTGTATTTCCTAGCGTTATAAGGCGTCAGCGGTAATTAAAGTTTTGTGTTTCCTGCGGAAGATAATAATCCGTCAGCGGTCAAATTATTTATTGTTTGAGTTAGAAAAATATTATGGTTGTCCATAATAATATTCCTCATTCGTTGTTTTGTAAGACGTTATTTTCGTAGTCGAAAATGTCCGTCCTAGTACATGTAATTGTAGTATTTGTAAATTGTTTTTGATTAGATTTTTTTTGATTTGTTTTTTTTTCGGGCTTTGATGTATGGAATACTATGATGAAGAACTTTTATCCCTTACCTGGTTAACGCCTGGTCAGAATTACGTATTAAATTCATTTTCCATTTTATATATTTAAATTTGGAGTAATTAAAAATTATAATAAAAATAGATTTTAGTACTTAGTTTTAAGGAATTTTGTAGGTTAATAATTTTGTAGAGAAAGTTAGTATTTTATTGTAGGTATTAAGGGAAAATATTTATAATTTTAGAAGTAAGAATTTATGAGTTTTGGAATAATAGCTGTAGATTGTAGAATTTAAGAATATGTAAGTTTTGATAAATGTTAGTTTAAGATAAATTCAAATATATTTTCTTTATTAAAAATTATATTTCTTATATATCTTGTTTAATATTTTTTTCTTTTCTGTTAGGAAATTCGATTAGTTATTAATTTTAAAAATAATATATATGTAAATATTTGGAATAAATAAAATTTAGTATTTAGGAGAATTTATAGGCAGTAGGAAATTTAAATAAATTAAATTTAAAACAATTATATCATTAAGCATATTTTGGCTAATAATAATCGTGTGCGTGCTTGGTTCGAGAACAAATATAGTAAGGTTGCATCGTTGCATGGTACTAAAAATTTTGCAATAGGAATTGGTGGTAAAGGAATTCGTCGCTACTGGATGCAGATGAGGCGAATACCAGGCAAGTACAGGAAAAATATCTGAAGAGTATAATGACCTGCTAATTCAGTTGGTAGAGCATGAGACGGCGCAGGGTGTGGGACAGCCCTACGTTGAGATCTGTGGTAAAAAAATAAATAAATATATTGTTTTAATTTAATTAAATTTAGTAATAGGAAATTAATTATTCGTATTTACAAAAAGTTCTGAATGGTTTTTTTTTTTAATTTTATTTTAAAGCTAATAGTATGGGTAACATAAAATGGTAATAAACAAAAATTTATTCATTGTAATAAATAAAATAACGACAATTCATTTAAAAAAAACTAAATTCAACAAAGTTCGTACGATTAATTCCGAAATCAACACAGTTCGTACTATCTGTTATAATATTGTGTGACGTCACTTTTAGCACGGTATTTAAAAAATTAGTACGTGCGTTTTATTTAGATTAGTTTGGTTAAAAATAGCTAATGATAACAAAAATTGTTTTTTATTAATCAAATTCACATTAAACCAATTATTAAATCAGCAGCCAACAGGTAAGCTTTCTTAAATAATACAAAATCAGAAAAACAATGTTAAGATGGTGGAGGTGAAGCACATTCACATATTTCAATTTATTGATAAATTTTGTTTTATTTTGAAATTTTGTTTTCGATATATATATGTAGTTTCAGAGATAAATCATAAATTTATTTTTAATTTTATTATTTTTATCAGATAAGAAAATGTCTCTATATAATTAGATATACTTAACAAGTATCTATAAATATTCAATTCGAATAAGAATTCCAATTCGTTGATATTATTGTCAGATTTCATTAAAAATATTTTCAAAATACTAAATACAACGTACAAATAAAATATAAAAACAATGTCAAAACAATTGTCTGGTGCTCAAAAAAGAAAAATTAATAAGCTAAAACAGGAACAATGCAAATTAATGTCGCAGCAATTTGCTAAATGGCTGAAAAAATCACCAGAAGTTTAAGTTAAAGAAATTAATAAATCTACATCTACACCAAGTTCTGCTTTAGAAATTGAAGATGCCGTGCTACAATTGCAACCCATAAGTTTAAGTTATCAAAATGATGTTATTACAAATGTCGAAAATACTTCTACCAATGTCGAAAATACGTCTCAAAATGTCGAAAATACTTCTACCAATGTCGAAAATACATAATCTATACTACTAATGTCGAAAGTGAAAATTTTCCATCTATTGCAACAAACGACAATGATATTCTTAAATAAATACTGCTAAATTACGACGACCCACATTCTTGGCCTGTTATTACAAATAAAGTAATATATTCCCTTGTGAAACATGGTCCAGATCAAAGTGCTGACGTTAATATCATTGTATCAGCAGACAATCCAGGGCGAAAATTTACAAAGGTTTGGTTTTATGTGAAATATATTAATGGAGAAACGGTTAAAAGAAAATGGATGGTCTATTAATCAAAACGCATTATTTTGTTTTCCGTGTATGCTTTTTGGACACAAAGCGCATAATATTTCAGACCACCATAAAAGATTCCGTGATTGGCGACATCTTCATCATGTTATTCCACAACACGAAAATTCGTCTGAGCACAGAAACAATTATGTAAAATGGAAAGTGATGGAAACTGCTATAAGATCAGGCAACACGCTCGATAATTATTAAATTCATTCAACTAACGAAGAAAAAATGATATGGCATGAGACATTAAAAATAATTGTAGTTGTAGATGCTATTCTATTCTGAGCTAAAAATAATATTGCTCTTAGAGGTTCAAATGAAAATATTGGAAATCCAAATTGTGGATTTTTTTTAAATTTGATAGAATTTGCTAGCCATTATAATAGTACTTTGAAAGAGCGTATTGAAAAACATAAAAAAGGTTCTGTTTCATATTTTTCACCCATTATTCAAAATCAAATAATAAAATTAATTGGTGATAAAACAAATCATAAAAGAAATCATATCCAGAATTAAGAAAGCAAAATACTACACAATTTTATTTGACTGCACTCCAGATATATAAAAAAAGAACAAATGAGTCAGATGATACGATACGTCCATGTCCATGTTGATTATAAAGGTAAAGCTAAGGTAATGATCAAAGAAGGCTTCATCAACTTCAGTCACTCACATGAAAAAACAGGAGAAGGTTTAACGACTGAAATTTTAAATAAACTAGAAGATGATAATCTGGATATTCATGATGCCAGATGACAAGGATATGACAACGGTGCCAATATGGATGGTAAGTACAAAGGAGTAAAAGCGCGTATTTTAGAAATTAATAGTTTAGCAATATCTGTACCTTGTGCAGCTCATAACTTAAATTTAGCTGGTGTCCATGCTAGCTCTAAAACACCAGAAATGATCACTTTTTTTGGTACTGTGCAAAGATTATTCATTTTTTTTCGTCATCAACAACACCATGGGAAATTTTGATGGGGTCTTTAAAATTGACTCTTAAAAGTTTGTCGGACACAAGATGGTCATCAAAAGCCAATGCAATAAAATCTCTAAGTTTACATCTATCTGAAGTAAAGAAAGCATTGGAAACGATTGCAAATGATTTATCAAATGCTAATTAATTATAGATTTATTGTTACTAATTAATTATAGATTAATTTATCTGCACTTTTTTATGTGGAATAAAATTCTACAATGCATTGACAGAACAAAGAAAGCATTACAACGTAAAGATATATCTATAGTATAGAATAGACCATGCAACAAAATGAATTAATTCACTACGTTGTACATTACAAGGATTTCGAGAAGAAAATTTCGAACAACATTTCCAGGAACAAATAATTTAGCTGAAACAATGAATTTACAGGTTGGATTTCCTGATAGACGTAAAAAAAAGTGAAGAAAATGGCAAATTATAAGGCAACGGATGAAGGAAGTACTATTACTCCCGAAAATTTGTTCAAAATGCAGATGTACAAGGTTTTTGACACTATTGTCTCAACTAGATTGGCGTTATGAGCAAATTAGAACTATCTGTAACGATTTTTCTTTTCTGTATAGGTTGTCTTTGGAATCGACCAGTGTTTTTGATTTAAAAAAATCGGCTTCAAAATTACCCCTTAAGTAAAGTACAGATATAAATATGTACGAATTCAGCTAGAAAGCTTTAAATTTCAAGCATCAACACTCATACATAATATTAAAACTGCAACTCCAATTGATATTTTGCAGGCTCTTCACGACTTTGGCTTCATTGAGTCGTATCCGAACATTAATGTTGCTCTTCGGATATTTCTCACTTTTCCAGTTACTACTGCATCGTGTGAGAGAAGTTTTAGTAAGTTGAAATTGATTAAGAATTATTTAAAATCTACTATAGGACAAAAGAGGCTATCTAATCTTTCAATTATATCTATTGAATATAACGTTGTAAAAGATATTAATTATGACGATGTTATAAACGAATTCGCGCAATTAAAAGCAAGATGAGTGCAATTTTAATAAAAATTTTAAAAATAATAAATAAATTATAATACTCATTGCCAATAATAAATTATAATACTCAGGACCATATTCATTTCTTATGATTAATTTTCCCAAAAAAAATTTAGGTTAGGGTCCAAAATTTGAAATATTGCACAGGGCACTGGAAAAGCTAGTTACGGCGCTGTGTCAATGCATTTTTAATACTTTGCATTGTATCATGCTCTGACACTTTTTCAAGATTATTGTTCTCCAAAAAATTTATTAATGTTGAACTTGCAGTAATAGCTTCTTGTATTGTAACTGTAGATAAAATAGCATTATTTTCCTCACTTGAGCTTTCACTACTAAGTTCTATTTCTTGGGGGAGAGTCATATTTACAATCTGCTCAATTTGATTTTCTACAACAATATTGCAAAAACAGATATTATATAAAAAAATAAAAAAAAAAATTAAATATTACCGGTGTCAGGCTACTCTACATCGGGAGATAATAAATTTTGCCAAGCATTTTTTAAAACATCACTAGTAACTGTATTCCAGGCTCTATTCGTGCAAAATACTACATTTTTAATATTAAATGATTTTTGAAAAAGAGTTCTGTCTTCAGTTCTAACATATTTTGAAACAATTTCTTTTTTATATTTGCATTTAAAACAGGGATGTAATAACGTTTCATTTCGTTATGTTATTCGATAACGTTATTTATATTATTATTTCGTTATATAACGTTATAAATAACCCCAACAAATTTAAACGTTATGTTATATAACGTTATATAACGTTATCGATTTTTTTTCTAGAATTACAAAAAAATTTATATATCTTCACAATTGAAATAAAAAACTGTGAATATTGTTAAGTTGTTTTTATTTTTTATTAAGAAACAAAATAATATTATATAATATTAAAAACTTTAATAAAAAAACAAAAAAAATTCAATTTTATAAAAAATAAAAAAACAACAAAAACACTTAACGAAAATATAAAAAAGTATAAAAAAAAATTGCATAAATCTAAAATGATTTATTTAATCTCACCAAAAGTATATTTTCTAGTAATTCTTCTTTTAAATTTTCTCGCAAACTAGATAATATAAACTTTAAAGATGAAAAACTTCTTTCCACTGAAACTTGTGTGGCTGGTACACCAAAGATAACTTGCGCCAGTTTATATAACCCGGGCTGCTCAAACTTTTTTGTTTCCCAGAATTCTAGAATAGATATGGTATGTACCATTCTCGGTACATCATTAAAACTTTCCAGTTTAGCTGCTATGTTAACTTCTTCGTTATTTGCTGTAACTGTAACACATGACTTTTTAATAATGGAAATATCATTTATGAATGAATCCAATTCGTCATTATCAATGGTTTCACTATCTCCAGTTATTATAATTGGTAAATCACGATTTGGAGAGATTTCTATAGAATTAGGAATTTGTTTATTTATATTTTTATTTAAATTATGTAGATATTGCCACAATTTTTTTAAATGCAATTTAGCTTCAAATTTACTGTCTTCCGATAATGTTGTTTGAAACCGAGGATCAAGATAAATTGCTGCCTTTACAATAATATTATCCAAAATATATTTTTCCCTTTTTAATAAATTGTCGTACACTTCTTTTGCAAAAGCTGTATTCATTTTTGATGTTGATAACTTGCATTTCAGCCATTCAGCATAAAAATCTGTGATTGTTAGTTGCTGCATTTGAAGTTTTTTTGTAGCAATTGCTGCAGGTCCAACGCTTCCATTATATCTTTTGCCTTTTCCCAATACCGAACCTGTAAGTGAAAATCACTATTTATATGAGCTAACTCCTGATATATATTTTTAAATTTTAATATATTTTCAATCATATTATATGTTGAAGACCATCTAGTTAGGCAGTCTAAAGGTGGTATTAATATTTTTCTATTTTTTAATATATTTATTGAATTTGGTGTTCTTAGCTTTTTAACAATTTTTCTTATTGCATTCAAACATTGTTCTTGGCTTCTTAAACTATCAGTCACAGCGAGTTGTAACGTATGAGCTGCGCATCTTACACTCAACATAAAACCACAGTTACTTTCACCTTCAGATTCAGGTACACTTTCAACATGTAAATTTATGTTTTCTACAATTTCGTCGACAATTTGAATACAGTTGATATTACTGGTTTTATCTTTATCAGTTTCCATTTCATTTTCACAGTTATATTCATTTTCTTCATTACAAAAAATATTTTCATCAATTTCATTTTCATTTAAAGTTAAATCATCATCATCAGTTGGCAATGTAGTAACAATTTCTTGTAATATTCGTGCTGTCTTTAGCATATTTGCACCATTGTCACTGGTTATACTGTAAATATTTTTTAAATTTATATCATATTTCTTTAAAATTTCCACAACTTTAGAAGTAAGATAATCTCCAGTATGCTTTTCATTTAATTCAATCATTGCCAATGTTCGCACAATAATTTTTGACTCTTTTATAAATTGTATATTAATTCCCAATATGGATCGTTTTAGTCTAGTAGCAGAATCAAGTTTTAATGACAACATTTTATTTTTAATTTCCTGACGTATTTGAATTTTAATAATACCTGCTTCTTCATTTACATACCTTCTAAGATTTGGTCGGTTCATAATTAATTTTTGGTCAAAAGATAAATCACAATTAAGTGCACGTAAAGTAGGATCCAGAATTTTTTTAAATCCAGAATCTTCTATGGCTGCTAAAGGTCTACCATTTAAAGTTACCATTTCTATACATGCATTTCTAATAACATCTTTGGAAATTTTAACTTTAATAAATTCATTTTTTTTATTAATGAAAGGAGTTATTAAATTTTTTTTTGTAATTTCTTCTGCAACAGAACTCTTTTTAGCAATATCTGCATGTTTACGTTTATTACTTTTTAATTTATTGGATTCTTCAACATGATATACGTCCATATGTTTTAAAAGGTTTCCAGCATGGTTACCTTTAACTTTACGTTTACAATCTTCATAATTACAGGTATTCATATTATCAATTTGATTGTAACTAAAATATTGTCTGACCAAATGGTTTTGTTCTCGCGGCATTCTAAAATTCTACAAAAATAAAGTTTTATTTAAATAACTTTTACTGAAACATAAATTTAATGAACAATCTCTATACAATTATTATAAATTTAAATTAAGTACTTACTTGATTTGTATTTAATTTTTAATATTTTATATTTTTATATAATGTACATATATAAAAACTTAAAATTTTCATTTACATAAAACCCAAAATTGTTTATGCTCTTTATGCTAAATAAACTTATAAACAAAAAACAAACACCACACTCTTACATTACATTGTACATTGCCTTTTTTAAATGACATTAACTATCTTGCCGTGGCAGGTTTTTCGCAAAACTAGTGTTGCATAAGTAGACAAATATTGTAGAAAAAACTGGACTAGATTTCATTTTTTAGTGTGGTCAATATTTGTATAACTAAAAAAATATTAAATCTATTTCCCACCAGCGCGCGTTAGAGGAGACAGTAATTTTTTTTATATTTTTTTAAAAAATCGTGGCCAACTGAAACTACATTAAATTTTAATTAAAAAAAAATCAAAATAACATTACAGAATAACGTAATCATAAGGTTATTGTTATGTTATTGTTATATAACGTTATTAGAGATAAGGTTAAGTTATTTTAAAAAAATCCCATTTTTAGGGTTATTATAACGTTATCGGGTATCGTTATGTTACGTTTTACATCCCTGATTTAAAACTTCTTATTACACCTTGATCCATTGGTTGAATCAACGAAGTACAATTAGGTGGTAAATACTGCACCAAAACATTATGTTTTTGAAATTCTTCTACATAAGGATGAGCACCACAATTGTCTAATAAAAGAAGTATTTTGCAATCTTTCTCAAGTTCAGCTTTTATACAATGCTGACGAGCTTCAGGTATGAAATTTTTGTTGAACCATTCCAAAAACAATACTTGCGTGCTTTTTTATTTGCCTTGTAAATTACTGGAAGTTGCCTAATATTTTTAAATGTGCGAGGATTTGCACTTTTTCCAATAACCAACAATTCACATTTATGTTGGCGCAAACAAGAACAGTTAATCTTTCTTTAAATTCTTTAGAACCATCTGCAGTATATTCATCACTGCAAGCTAGAGTCTGCATTGGCATACATCTCCAAAATAGGCCAGTTTCGTCTGCATTGTAAATTTGAGTTTCTGATAAATTTTCTTTTTCAAGAAAATCCGCTAATTCATCAATAAACATTGTAGCAGCTACATAATCTGCAGATTCTTTTTCGCCGACAGCTTTAAGACTGTGAATACAATGCCGATTTTTAAATTTACCGAGCCAACCTTGAGAATATTTATAATGTGATTCTAAATTTAATTTATTGTGAAAAACTTAGCTTTTTCAATATCATTGACCCCGAAATTGGAATTTTTAGAAATCTTTCTTGACGAAAACATTCATACGTTGCCATGTCTACCTTTTGATTTTCAGCAGTTTTTAGAGTTTTTCGATTTTTTAAACTTTTTATCGAATCCGTTTCTTCATAAACTTTCAAAATTGTATCTTTATTTTTTATTAAATCACGTACTGTTTGTTCACCAATTCCATATTTTTTTCATTTTTTTTCACAGAAACACTATCCTTGCCTTGCCAACTTGCCATACTTATTAATAATACCGACTCTGGTTCTGGTTCCCACCAACAGATGATAATTCCGAATATACGGTGACTGAAAAATATAATTGTTATGACATTTATAATTGTCATTGTAATTCATATCATAACAAATATATCTTTCAGCCACCATAATGGCTTATAAACCAAAATTATAATTTTTGGATTTCAACAGTGGAGCAGGACATTCAGCAGGAATGGTCGTTTTTGGATAATCATATTGGAATTTATCCAATGTGATTTTTCCTTCAACAAATATTCAGAGCCTGCAGGGCCACATGCTTTGAAAATCTTAAAGGCTAAATTTTTAAAATGCTGCTAAGCTAAAGGCTAAACTCTCGAAAATAAATAAGTAAAACTAAATTCTAAAAGATAATTGAAATTCTTACAGGTTCATAAGAGAAAATTAATGGATCATGTATTAATTTATTATTCTTTTTACCAACCACAACTTCTTTTGGTATACGTAAACCTCTAACTCAAAAATAAATATGAATAAAAATTAAACGTATATATGTATTGGGTGAAAGTAACAAATGCTTTCATTGGAAAACTGATAATAAAAGTGTGCAATAAAATTCTTTTAAAAACTAACTATCCCTAATAATCTTAACAATCGGGTTTCTTTTATTGAATAATAATATCTTTAATTTCAAATCCATTAAATTTTTACTAATTCGTACACATACACAATTGAAATTGAAACTATAAAGTATATTTAATTATTTTATAACGTTATGTTTAATTATTTTATTAGGCTAAATTATTAAAACGAATCCAAAAATTTACATTATTGCTATAGGTTAAGTTAACGTAAAATTAAGTAATATTTTCAAAAAACTAATTGTGATGTGAAATAAATCGAAACTCTTCTATTAATTAACAATGTGTAATTAATGTGCCGTTGTCCATCTAATTCTAATATATGCAGGCCGCAAGGAAGTAACTCGGTGTTACGATGCGGCGGACTGGACTACTTCAACATTTAGTTACCATGATGCCTGGGACGTATTTTTTTTAAAATAATATGATATGCGTGAAATAAATTCTCATGTGGAGTTTACTAGTCATTAATGTAAAATAGTCGAATTAATCCTCATCATCAGTGTTCCATTGTAATTTAACTTAGCTAATAAAGCTGGAATTTAATGATATGAAATGCATATAATAATTATCTATCGGTGATTAATAGTTCCATTGTATACAATCATTATCAATGCATATTCTAAAAATCCACATCCACTTCTATCCCATACATTCTTTTATGTCGATCTTATACAATAACATCAAAGCCCATTGTGTTAACTGCTTATTGCAAGTTTAATTACCAATTTCTATTTTTAATCCATTAAAATAACTTTAGTAACCTATTCAATAAAATAAAATTTTTATAATCTTTAATAAACGCCAATAAATAAATTTTATCTTCCCTAAATCATAATTAAACACTAAACTTCAAAAAGAAATAGTATTACTTATTTTTCTATAAAATATGGAATAAAGAATTATGAATTTGTGAATTAAAAAAGCATCCCAGGAATTAAAGTTTTTTAACTTTTTAATTAAAGTTTTTGGAAAAACTTTCCTAAAAAAATATTTAAGTTTTCATTTCCAACTTTTTGGAAAATTGCTATATAATTATCTATTTAGTTTTGTTGTAAGAAGATAAAGTTTTTAGTTACGCTTGAAGTGAAGAATGTTGGTTCGTTTCATAGTGAAAAAGTGAAAAAAGTTATTAAAAAAATAGTGAAAACAGAAGTATAAAAGTAAGTTAAAAGATTAATATTTCATAATTATTTACTATAAATATGTTTATATCGTTAAATAATTAAGTTTTAAATGATATTTAGCTATAAAATAATAAAAAATTATTTAATTTTACTAGTTATTTGGTGTCCGGACACTAAAATGTTATAATTTGTGTTTTTAAGTCTCCGGACGCCCTGTCCGGATACTGAATATATGAAAGAAATGGAATATTATCGTTTTTAAAATTTCATATAATAGCTTAATGAATTTTAAACATATTAGAAAGAAAAGAACATATAAATTGTGAACATTTCTAGTATTCGGACACCATTCTTTAACTTTAAATAATGCTGTCCGGAGACTGAATTTCAAGATTCAATTCCTGGACAACTCTATTTTTATATGAATTTACTGCTTATTAGGGTCTATTACTTTACTTTAAATTAAATTTTAGGATAAATGATGAAATGAGTGAACCACAGCTGGAAGTGATAAAAGCTAAAAATGATGATTGTGGTGCTGGTAATCGTGATGCGATGAGTGAGGCCCTTGATGACATAAGGAAAAATAAGCTAAGCCTAAGAAATGCAGCTGCAAAATATGGGTTGAGCAAGTCATTACACGACCGACTATTTGGAAAGGTCGCTGAGGGACCAACCAGAATTGGTCCGCATTCGTACTTGTCCGTCCTTTGAAGAAGAGTCTTTGATCGCAAAGTGGTGTATTGATCTTAGTCAATGCGGATTTCCACTGAAGAAGGACGATTTGCTAAATACTGTCCAAAAGATAATAACGGACTCTTAAAGAAAAACTGCATTTATGAACAATAGACCTGGCAAAACATGGCTTAAGTGTTTTTTTAAACGACACCCACAAATATTAATGCGTGAAGCCGAGAGTATTACCAAAGGCAGAGCGGTAGTAATCAAATAATCTATTCTTAAATGGTTTCGAGTTCGAGAACTGACATCCTATTTAGAAAATTTGAATCGCCTAGAAGTAATGGATGATCCCAAACGACGTATATTAAATTGTGATGAAACCAGTTTCTGTCTTTGCCTTAAAACTGGCAAAGTCAAATAGGATGTCAGTTCTCGAAACCATTTAAGAATATATTCTTTGGTTACTACCGTTCTGCCTTTCGTAATACTCTGGGCTTAACACATTGATATTTGTGTGTGTCGTTTAAAAAAACACTTAAGCCATGTTTTGCCAGGTCTATGGTTCGTATATGCAGTTTTTCTTTTAGAGTCCGTTATTATCTTTTGGACAGTATTTAGCAAATCGTCCTTGTTCAGTGGAAATCCGCATTGACTAAGATCAATACACCACTTTGCGATAAAAGACGCTTCTTCAATGGACAAGTACGAATCCGGACCCATTTTTATAGTTAATATGTTTATAAAGTTTGTTAATTTTGTTGATTTATTTCGCACAGGTGTACAATCCTGATTAGTACCTAGCAGCACTATTTTTTGTTATAAATTTAGTTTTGAACTAAAATGCGAACTTATTTATTTTGTAAAATTAGGTGTAATTAAATGATAATAATATAAAATAAATATCTTAGTATATTAAATATAGAAAACAATTTTGCATTTTTATTTTTATTTTAAGCTAAAAGATGATAATTTCCATACAAATTTAGATGTCCGACCACTAAAAAAAAAACGTCCGCAAACTAAGTTTGTGTGTCCGATGACTAGTGAAAATCATACTTTTTTTTTAATTTAAAAAAATTAATTAAGAAAATTAATATTAATATTAACAATTAATTTTCGACATAAAAAAACAATTAAAATTTTAATAATTTATTTACATGTTTTTCGAATTCGTTATAAGAAAAAAGATAATTAAATAAAAAGTCAGAAAAATAGTTAACTGTCCGGCGACTAGTGCAATTACCCTATACATTGTTTTTTTTTTATTTAGGGAAAATAAGTCTTAATAAAAAGCAAGGATTTTCATTTTGTTTCCAAATAAAAATTAAGAAAAAAATCTTCAAAAGGTTTTTATGTATTGTAAAGGAAATATTAATAATAAATAAAATATCGAAAATTTTGATAAGTTTATTTTTATATTCTAACTGTTATTGCATATCAACACCATGATATAATTTTTTTTGTAGGTACCTAGAATTATTTTGACAAGACAACTACTGCATCATTAAGCTCTTGAAGATTTATTCTCAGTAACTAGATCCATCAGTAACATTTTTAGTTTAAGCTTCTTTACTTAAAATATATATTTAGATTTTGTGACTGATGCATCTTGATTTATCTACATTATTGGATGTTATCGATTACATTTTTCCTATACTATTTATATTATATTTGGAACTATGTTGCTTTATTCCGCTTGGTTTGCTATGTACCAGTATGCATTTTCTACTATTCGTGTTATAAAGCTGTCAAATTTCTTATGTTGCATTACCACGACCACTATTTCAACATAAGATGAAACAACCTCTATATTTGTCTGAATGAGAAGAAGGAGAAGCGAAGTTTTTTTTTGACAAACTGATCACATGTTCGCTGTATGCTGTAGCATTATAACGTTGTTTTATATCTAGAAGTTCTTTTTCTGCAATCCTATGTACAGAGCATCAGCACCTCTAAACGTACAGTAGAAGAAATTATAGTTGAACTAAAGCTCATATTTGCGATTATACCATTTTGCAGGAAATAAAAATATGAAAGTTTAAATTTATGGAGCATATCATATATCACCATGAGCATATAAAATTATATTAACGACATTATTAGCAACGCGAGAACTTTTTGACATAAAAAATTATATTAGTAAAACATAAATTTTATTTTTTGTTGTGAAATCGTATAGTGTTTAATGTGTAACGTTTATATACTTTCATTTGGTTCATTTAACTTAAACACTTTTATGTCATTTAATATAATAAATCTTTACACAAAACACTTCCGTAAATTTGCATCTACTGACACTTAAATTTTTTTTTTTAATTATTAAGATTAACTTTTTTACAGTGAAATAGCGTGATTTTTTTTTTTTTACATTTAGAATAGTTTCGTTTTTACAATTAATTTAAATTATTTTAAAAACATCTCCAGAAATTAGTTTCAATGCAATACAAAGCCGATCAGAAAAAGTTTTAATATATTAGATTAGGGTAAATTTTAAAATAAACCTGTAGCATAAGGTAAACAAAACTTTCATTTACTGTGAAATTTTTATGTTGCGTTGAAGCAGCTTTATGAATTTATATAAAAGAGAAATAGATTGATTAAAGCCAAGCCAACTGTTTAATTCTTTTAGTGAAGAGAAACTACCGCCGCGGAGTGTTCTAATGTTATAAAAAATAGTCTAATGCAAACTAAAATCAATGAAAAGAAGGTTACAACAAAAAATAATATAATACGTCTTCCAAGAGTCGAGGTGGTGAATATTTTGTTGTAGTAAAGATATTTTCAAAATATCCAATATTATGTTTACCAACACGTATTTAAATCTTTTATTACCTACTGCTATAAGTATTTTTATATATTAGTACTGGTCAGCATTAAAATTAATAGTGGGAAAAAATGTTAAAATTTCTAATAAGACAAACAAATACTGAAAAATAAGAAATTAAAAACCAAATATTTTAGCTATATCGCTATATGTTATATGATAACTACATTATGTATATTTGGATAACATGAAATTTAATATGTAAATCAAACTCAATAATAATACCAATATTTTCAAAAAATTGGTGAATTGTAATCTAACAAGATGATGATCAATTAAAATTATTTAAATAATACCAAACTTAAAATTATTAAAAATATTGGTTTTACTAAACAGCATTTAAATAGATGTTAAAATATAAATTCATTAAATTATGTACATATAAAATATTCTATAATATTGAACCAACCATATATGCGTCTTTAACCTAATTGTTTCTTCTTGCATTTTTTGTTTTGTTTTTTATCACAAGAAATTGTAAATATTGTGTAATATTATGTAAAATATTACTAACCAGCTACGAGTTATCTGGCAAGGTACCCCTAATTTATATAAATTATATAAAATCATAGAATTTGTATGTATGTATTGTAAAAATTTATTTGTTGTATAGCGCGAAATAGTTTTCTATATTTATTTCATATTTCATTCAATCTGCTAATTAGGGGTACCTTACCTAATAACTCGTAGTTTCACATAATAATACAAAATTTTTACATACATAAATAGTGATGGCATTTTCAGTTTTTCATATGAACTATCAGATATGTTTGTTTTATATTACCAAAATTAATTATTTTTTCAGATTCATTTCATACCCTGCACAATAAGAGTTTTAATTTGATACTACAAACGAAAACTTACCCTCTTCACCTAAGATATCCCATACAATTTCAGGGTACTATGTAGTCACATAGAGTGCCGACTTCAACAATCGAAGTCGATTTTTTTACTTCAAAACACTCCTAATTGATTCCATAAAAATTTAAAATTCTAAAATATTAAAATGAATTTTTTCAAAAATACATTGAAAAATTTTTCCTTGAAAATTTCTTGCGAAAAAAAACAAAAACAAAACAAAAAATGCAAGAAGAAACAATATAGGTTAAAGACGCATATATGGTTCAATATTATAAAATATTTTATATTTCTTTCCTCTTTCTCAACATGTTTTTTATCCCTTACTATCGTTTATTTTTTTTTAGTTCCATAGAAAAAGCAACAAAAGAAATATAGTATATCCATTTTGAATTTTCTTTTATTCATATTGTAGGGATAAAAACTAATTTATTTAGACACCGAAAACTAAGAAGAACTCTGCCGGCTATAGCGTTAGTGGCGAAATTTAATAAATTGGAATTACTATTAGATTTTATATACAAAGATTTAAGTGTTTTTTTTTTTGCACATACAACAATAATGCAAACTATTGAGTTATGTATATTTCTTTGAAAAAAGGAAATTGCCCTTGGCAATACAAACATTTTTACATATCACACGCAAAAAACACGAAAAGTGGATATAAGACATTTTTATTTTCTCACATAGAAGGTTATTTTTTTCCAAATTAATAGTCATATCAATATAAAGTTTAATAAGTCGATTATAATAACATAAATAAAGTTACTTTAATACATAAGCTTTAAGTCTACATCAATATTTTTTTATGAAAATTTAAGTAACTTAAATTGAAATAACATGTACATGCAATCCAATCTATTCATTTAAACCAAAATTTAAACAATACTGACCTCAATAAATCATAAAAAAAAAAAATATTCATATAATATTTTTATGAGTCGTGAAAACTTTTTATGATTTTATTCTGGTACAAAATAAGAAAATATATTTTTCGGTTCTCATTTATATTACAAAATCCTGAAAATATTTTATTCAATAAAACGGAAACATTTTAGGATTTACTTAGAGTTGTATATTTTTATAATAATACCCCGAACAGAATCAACGCAGAATACGTAACGCAGCCTACATAAGAATTGTCAAAAAAGTTAAAATGTATGAAAATATATGAAACCGATTATAATAAACGCAGCCTACGCAGTCTCGTCGCAGAATCGAGAAAAAAGTTGATCAACTTTTAACTTTTTCCGTACGCAGCGCCGGTGAATGTCAAATATGAAAATAAATATTTTTCAAATTTAATTTATTTTTCAAGATTGCGGTGAATGTCAAAGTATTAAAATAAATATTTATCAATTGAAATTTATTTTACAAAATGTTGTTTTCCAAGTATGAGTTTTGATGAAAAATTAATTGGTGAAGTGCAAAAATACCCAGTTTATCAAAAGAGCGCTGGGGGTTATAAAAACATATCAGTTAAATGTAGGATATGGAACACCATTGGAAAAGAGCTAGGAGTAACTGGTAAGTTGAAAAATATAATTGTTGGAAGTTGCTAATATTTATTGGAACTAATATTTATTTTAGTCCCAATAAATAATAGCAAATTACAATAGTTTTTATAAAAATTAAATTTTTTTATTTTTCAGATGAAATGTGTCAAAAGAGATGGAAGTCTCTCCGTGATCGGTATGGTAGTGAGAGAAATAAATTATTGATTGCATCCGGTTCAGCAGCAATTGATATTTCGAAGCCGAGTGATTGGGAATATTGGGAGGTACTCGGTTTCCTAAAAGACTACATAAAGCCAAGAAAGTATGAAACAATAAATAAATAACCAATATAATAAAGAAATAACAACATTCTTTAGTTCTAGAACCAACTTTATTGAAGAAGATAGTATAACAGAAAATAGTAATTCGAGCAGTTCAACTGAAATAAGTACTCCAGTTGATAATGAAATTGAAAATTCTGAAGAAAACGATTTCGAACTGGGTTGCACTCAGGATTTACGAAAACGGACTTGCTCCGAATCAACAATAAATAATAGCGATTTTTCGGATACTCCAACCCCGAACAAAAAAAAAAAAAACGTAATGACAATTTTTCAACAAAGCTTGTGGAAACTATGGAAGTGTTTCAAAATCATATTCTAAATAAAAATAGCACTGCATCAACATCAATTGCACTTCCAGTCGAAGAAACAGCCAACAGTGCATTTATGAAATCTGCCACCATAATATTGGGTTCGTTGCAGGCAATTAATCAAGTGCGAGCTAGAGGCGATATAATGAAATATTTATGCGATATTCAAATTGAAAAATTAAGTCAACAATAAATTTTTTTGTGATTTGAATTCGTTGTTTATTTTATTTTTATGGTACAATTTTTTAATTTTTAATTTTATTTTGTTTTTCAATGGCACCCTCATTCATAAAATATTGCATTAATTTATCCCTCAATGCAAAAAAAGTTTTACTTGAATTGTTTGAGCCCAATTTTTTATTAAAATTATTTGTTGATGCATTATTGATTTCTTTTCTCCAATCTCCTGGGTGAATAATGCCATAGGCGTCCTCTCTGTCAACATATCCTTCTGGGCAGTACGAAGAACCTTCGGTGGAATTTAATTTAATAAAATTATGCAATGCAATAGCAGCGAGGACAATTTTTTCAACATTGTGTGGAAAGCTGTTTATTTTTGTATATAGAATTCTCCACCGATCAACCAAAATCCCAAAAGCATTTTCTATTACAACTCGAGCTCTGGAAGTTCTGTAATTATATACCCTTCGTTCTCTTGATAATAGTTTACCAGGATATGGACGCATTAAATTTTGCTTGAGGGGAAATGCAGGATCGCCAACGAAAAAATATGGGAAATATTTATCAGATTTTGGTAATTTACTCGGTTCCGGAAGTGGCAGTTTCTCAGATAACAATTCCTTTCCAAATTTCGAATTCATTAATATACCTAAAAATGAAAAAAAAATACAATTAATCTTTAAATGTTTATTTAACTTAAAAATTTTAAATACCTCCATCACTTTGGCTCCCATAAGCACCAACATCAACTTCGGTAAAGCAATAATTAGCATCATACGCCGCCAAAAGAACAATACTAAAGTGTTGCTTGTAATTATAATATAATGATCCACTGTGAGGAGGATTCTGGATACTTATGTGCTTTCCATCAATTGCTCCGACACAGTTTGGGAGATCCCATTTTTTTTCGAAATTATTTGCAATTTCTAAATAATCATTCTTGTTTGGTCGTGCCACATAAACTTCAAACAAGCAATCCCAAATAGCCTCACAAGTTTCTAAAATTATACAGCGTACAGTGGACTTTCCCATTTTGTAGCTCCAAGCTAAGAATTGGTGTGAAACGCCTTGTGAAAGATATCTGTAAAATTGATAACATAAATTATTTCTTGTAACAATTAGATAAAAATTTTATTAAATTTTGGTCAGTATTTATTAATTTATATCAATAATTTATAATATACTTAATATAGAATAGAATACTTATTTGTAGTAATTTAATAAATAAAGACAACCAATATTATTTATTTATACTAATTTAATACTCACGACAAAGTAACAGCTAATCTACATTCTGCATCAATGGATGGACGTTGTGATTTTTTTGTTAAATTTTCGGTTAAGAGATTTAGTAATAAATCATATAACGGTCGACTCATTCGAGTGTGTTTGAAAAAATCCTCGCCATCACACTCTTTAATTTTCAAAAAACAATTTTTGAAATAACCAAAATTTTTTCTGGACAAATTGGCCTCCCTGACCCACCATCGTCTCTCATTGCGTGCTCTGCTGTCTTGTAAAACAAGATAACTCCCCATTAAAATTATGTACATCATGCCATATTCAACTTCTTCCATATCCATATTCACAATAATATGGTCTATTCACTTTATATTATATTGTTCAATTACTTTATAGTATTATAATCCCAATGATTTTTATTTTATAATATTTTTTTATTTTATTTTTATGCACAAAAATATGAATTATTAAAGAAACAAAATCATAAATTAAAAAAAAATCTGTCACAGTTCACTCAACGCAGCAAAACTACTTTTCATTGTGTTCTTTTAAATATTTTTTCTATCTAGGCTGCATATGCTTATGTATTCTGCGTTGATTCTACTTTGATTCTGCTCGGGCCATAATAATAAAATATATTTTATATTACATATAAATAAAAAAAGTTCTAATGGAGGGGGGGTTGCCAAAAACATTTCAGAAATGTTTCATTATAGTAACGTGTATGGTGTATACGAAACTTTGGATTTAATAAGACATAATTAATGTATTTGACATATAATATAGCACATTAAATATAATTCAGAAATGTTAGCATGAACACACCAGTGTAGCCACATTTCGCTAAGAAATAAAATGCTAAGGGGAGTGAAAAGCACTGCTAAATCTTTTGATATTGTGCTAGAAACAGTGCCAAACTTTTATATTTTTTAAAAAGTGCTAAAAAATATTTTTTATTGAATAATTATGTTTTTTATTCAATATATTTAAATAATATATATATATATATATATATATATATACATATATAGTTTTATTGTATATATATATATATAGTTTTTATGATGTATGTATCTATTTTTAATTTAATATTAATAGGAACATTAATATAATAGGAACGTTAGTAAATCTTCCTTGTTTCATTATTGCTATGTTTTCTAGCCCATCTAGTATAAAAATTAAATATTAGTAAAACAAGAAATAAGAAAAAAAATCTTACTTTACCATTTGAAAATCATTATCAGCATGAAATGTTTGTAGATCCGACAGAGCATCTACTTGATCATAAATCTCATCTTGTGATGATTGTTGATGATGATCATATTTTTCAGCTGAAGAGATAAGTTTTAATAATTTATTTTTGATAGGAAAATTGCTACTGTTCTTATTTAATCTTTTTAGGCCATATTGAATATATAGAACAGAATTTAATGTATTTATTTGCATTCTATTCCTTTTTTTTTTTTAATATGATTCATAATACTAAATAATCTTTCAACTTCAGCGTTGGAATGTGGTAAAACTAATAAGGCTAATACAAAATTAGAAATTTCTTGAAAAGGATTTTCATTGAGTGCATCTTTATAATTGAATATCTCAATCCATAAATTCATTGTGTCATTTAGTTCTGTCCATTGTTGATACACAATATTTTGCCACTGATTTAAAAAAATTTGTACTTTATTTTAATCATATTCAAAAGCTTCAACAATATTTCTAATGCAAATCTTTTTTTGGTTTAAAATTTTACAACGGAAAAATTTGATATCTGTTTTAAGACATTTATATTTGATGGTAATCTCTGCATTAATTGCTTAACCAGCTCTTTTAGAAATGCACAACAATGTTTTTTGACGATTAATTTCATTTCTAATGGATGACCATTAGCATTAATTCAATTTCTGGCTCTAAAATATATTAAGTTGATATCATCTTCATAAAATTCACAAAGAATTTTTGCCTTATAACAAAAATTGCTAATTTGAAAAGGCGTTTTAAGTTCTAGCCACTGTTCTATGATTCTAGATATAGTAACTTCAATAGACAGCCAACGAGTATTAGAAACTTCTTTTATTTTTCTTGGAGTAAATCCATTATTTAAAAGTTTATAAATTTTATTATATTAGTTTATTATGTCACTCGATTTACAAAACCAATTATATGTTCCTGAAACGAGAAATTCCAGCTTCTGTGGCAATAATTTACTGGCATGTGATACAGCCAAGACTAAGGAGTGGCAAACGCATTTAACAAGTACAATTTTACTGTTGTATTCAGTTAATTTTTTGTGTACGCCTTTATTTACCCCGACCATGACAGATGCATTGTCTGTTCCGATTCCCATTAGATTTTCTATTTTTAAATTAAATTCTTTTAATGTTTCTAATATTGCCTGCAAATGAAACAAAAGTTAGACGAATTTTTTTGAAAATTTTTTTTTTTTGCAAAATTTACCTTAGCTATCCCATTTGCATCACATGCCTCCAACTCAGCCAATTTTAAAAAAGTTGTGTTAAAATTTAATGAAATTTTGCTGAAATATATAATTGATAAACCTGAAATAGCAACATATTTATTACATTTGCTTCAAAAATATAAAATATCAACCAACCTAAATATTTTGTAACGGAAACATCAGTGGACTCGTCTAGCAAGAGGGAAAATTTTTCATCTGCCACATTTTGTATAAAAATTTCTTTGAAATGTGGACCAAATACGTTTTTGATAAGAGCTATACATTTTGTTTTGCCCAAACGAATATGTTGAAATGATTCTTCGTCAGAAATTGATTTTATAAGCTGCACAATGGCATTTGATTTTTGAAAAGCGCAGTGCTCAGCAGTAAAAAGTGCAAGTCGAGCTTCTTTAATTTGCGTTTTTTTTTTAATTTTTATTCTTAGTAAAACATTGTACTATTTGACTTTGATTTGTGATTAATGGAACGTCAATTCCGGCAGCTGTCCGAATATGCTTTTTAGAATTTCTATGTGCTATTAATACTGAGTATTTAGAAATAAGGTCAGTTTTGCAAAATGTACATCTTATTTTAGTAGATTTTGAAGTTTCATCAAATAAAATCCATTTTTTTAAACTTGGATCATTTTTCCAAGACTCTCGGATAGTTTGGACATATTTTTTTTATTTTTTTTGAAATTCTCAAACTCCGAATGTAACGATAACGACTCTTCTTCCATTTCGCTGAAATTTTATTATATAAAGAAAAATAATTTTATTTACAGAAGAAAATGTTAAAAATCATTTTAGTTATGCAAAAAATTTCGAACAAAATATTAACTTACCATACTTCATTTTGGTTAGAGCTTGTTGATGTTGATGTGTTGTACCGTTGGGTTGAAAGCATGTCTATTCTGCTGATGATTGTTGTGTAAGTTATTTATTTGATGTTGTTGCCTAGGATTTTGTTCTTTATTTAAATGTAGTAATGAATGATGTCTTTTACCGCAATGGGTGCAATTTTGATGAATTATTGGATGGCATTGATCGAAACGAAGTGACGAATTTTGTAAGCGACCACCAACACGTATTAGGCCGTTGTGATCTATGAATGGATTTAATTTATTAATTTTGCTGTTTTTAAGCGTAAGTAATTTAGAATTTGATTTGTTATCATTTGTGGTGGTTGCCATTTGAGTTAATATTTATATTTCAGGGCCAAAGGCTTCTGCTTGAGCGATTGACAGAATTCGTGTCAATGCTGCATTTAGTTCGCAGGTAGTCAACGATAATAATATTCGTGGACCGGGTGATTTGACTTTGCTCAGACGTGCAGAATTTGCGCGAAATCGCAATATATATGCAGTGCAGCGAACTAATTTGGTAAGTGATGAGAATTTGTGGACATTAAGTGTCTGTTAAATTAATTATGTGTGTTTTTACCTTTTTTATTTCTAGATCGGTTTCAAAATTTAATACTGAGTTTCTAGTGTTTGCAATGGACCGATATAAAAATTCTGGTCCGGACCACCATATGTTGCAGTCGACGAGTTCACGCGGAAATAAACCTCGGGACCCTAGATCTGCAGGATTCTCTTTAGATTTGACGTGCTTCCAGATTGCTGGATCTGTGAATTTTTGTATTTCGGCGACTCGATTTGCGACAAAACATTGCCATTTCGATGGGTTTGCTTTGATCCACGCTAACGTGATCATTGAATCGGACCAAGCAAACTTTGTTATATCATCGTAGTGCATTGCTTTACAAACCGTGTGAAGAAGTTTTGCCAGCATTACTGCACCACACAACTCTAAACGAGCCAATGTTATTTTCTTCAATGGCGCAACCTTCGTTTTAGATACAATCAGCTGAATTTCTATTGGTAAATTTTCAGTTTCTATTCGTAAGTATATCACAGCTGAATATGCTCTTTCTGATGCATCACAAAATCCATGTATTTCTATATTTTTAGATTGCTGTGTTGTCTTGATCCATCGTGGAATCTCTAGCTTTTCTAAGTCTGGTAACGTGTTCCTGAAGGTTGTCCAGCGCTGGTGCAGATTTGACGTAACAGGTTCATCCCAATCGGATTTGCTGAGCCAAAGTTCTTGTATTATGAGTTTTGCTAGTATAATACATGGCGAGATCCATCCTAATGGATCATATAATTTGGCAATGTCGGATAAGATTGTGCGTTTTGTAATTTTCTCTGTAGAAGCAGGAGCTATTTTGAAGGTGTAGATATCCTAGTGGATGCCACTGGATTCCTAAGGTTTTTATTGTGTCTTTGATGTCTAATGATAAAGGCATGCTAACTTCTCTATCTTTTTCAGGTATTTTTTCTAATCTAAAAATTGTTCTGAATTGCTGGCCCATTTACGCAATGGAAACCCTGCCGACTTCAGGATTTGGAGAAGTTGAGATTGTGCTTCTATGGCTTCTTGGATTGTATGCGCACCGTACAACAGATCGTCGACGTAAAAGTCATTTGTTAAGATCTGTGCAGCGAGAGGATACTTATTTCCTTCGTCTTTGGCTAATTGATGAAGCGTTCGTACGGCGAGATATAGCGCTGAGGCTGTGCCGAATGTCACTGTTTTCAATGCATGAGGTTTGATTTGTTCATTAGAATTTTTCCACAAAATTAATTGATATTGTTCATCTTTAGGTGCAATCCAGATTTGGTGATACATTTTTTCCATATCAGCAGTGTAGGCGTATTTGAATTTTCTCCAGCGCATAATGATGTCTGTTATGTCATCTTGCAAGCGTGGTCCAATCATCAGATGATCGTTCAACAAAGTTCCAGTGACATCCTTACAAGATGCGTCAAAAACTACTCGTAATTTGGTAGTGGTGCTGGTCTCCTTGAAGACTGCATGATGTGGTAAAAAATATTTTTGATTATTGTGCGTCGGCCGAATTTCTTGCATTTGGTTCAGGTTGGTATATTCTGAGATACAATTACTATATATGATTCCTTCAATAATTCATTATTTTTGAATCGTTTTTCTAGTTGCAAGTATCTGATGAATGCTGGACGATATGAATTTTCGAATTCTGGTCGAATGTCATTTTTGAAAGGCAGGCTGACTTCATAACGACCATTAGGCCTTCGTCTATGATTGTTGGCATAATGTAGTTCACATTTTTCATCTTCATCGGTAAAAGTTCTATTTGTTGATATTTCTTCGATTTCCTAAAATTTTCTCAATTCTTTGCCAGGTTTATTGTACCATGGGTCTGCTAGTTTCAGGTTCTGCAGATGTGTCCAGTTGCCAACGGAAAACTTTTGTCCTGGTAATGAGCCGGTTAATTTTTTGAATATGTATGCATCAAATTTTATGTTAACTGCTGGATTCGGAATTGAACTAATATCCATCTTAACCAGGTATTGTGCTTGTCCGGCTTCATTTTCTCCAAATCCAGTGACATTTATTTTTGTTTTTTCTCTTTTTAGATTGAGTCGCTGTGCTGCAGATTCTGTGATGAACGATGCTTCAGAACCTGGATCTATCAGGGCTCGAAGTTTTATGTTTTCACCACTTGTAGATTTTGCCGAAACGAGTGCTGTGGCAAGCACTACTAATTTATGTAGTTGTGTGTAACGTTGTTTTGTTACTAGAGAAGTTATGTTTGGATTGGTGAACTGGAATTCTTAATGCTGTGATTGGTTGTGTGGCGCAGAAGTACTGGGAATTTGATAATTCGTACTATTCGTGCGGGAACCTAGATTATTGTTTGATGTAGTAATGTGTTGTACCGTTGGGTTGAAAGCATGTCTATTCTGCTGATGATTGTTGTGTAAGTTATTTGTTTGATGTTGTTGCCTAGGATTTTGTTCTTTATTTAAATGTAGTAATGAATGATGTCTTTTACCGCAATGGGTGCAATTTTTTGTATTGGGACAGTTTGAGACCGTATGACTATAGGCTAGACAATTGATACATACAGACATATTTTTAATTAAATCGAAACGTTGTTTTGGTGATAACTTTAAAAAATTGTTGCATTTTCTTGCAGGATGTGTGCCTGAATTGCAAACTTTGCAATTTCCAGCATCGTTAGATTTGCTGATGTGGAATAATCTAGTGGATCTATTTGGTTTATCTATTGGTCTGGATACCTGCTTTGAGAGGTGGTGTTGTGTGCTCTGAATGGATTCAAGAGCACGAAATCGTGTTTCCAGAAATTCTCTAAAAGTTGAGAATTCTGGTAGGAGCTTGGATATACCTAACTTTTCTTCCCATAATTGTTGGGTTTTATAAGGTAATTTTTGTATTAATATAAAAATTAAAATACTACTCCAACTATCTACTAACAGTCCTAAATTTTTTAGGGAATGAAAGGCTGCGTTTGGTGTGTCTAACATCTGCTTGAAAGCTGCAGCGGATTCACTTGTAATTTGAGGTTGGTTCAATAATAGTTTCAATTGTGCATTTACTAATACTCTTTTATTTTCGTAGTGCCCGCATAAGATCGTCATTGCTGATTGAAAACCAGCTTCTTCTATAGACAAATGCTGAATCAAGATGGCTGCATCGCCTTCAACTTTGTCCTTCAAGACATTAAGTTTTTGAACGTTAGACATCGTGGGATATTGTGTAAAATATGCATCAAGCATATTTTTGAAAGAGGGCCAACTCTCATAAGAACCGGAAAATGTAGGTACATTTAAACGAGGTGGTTTGAAATCATTTGATGTCGCGGGTATCGAACTATTTATCTGCGTCTCGTTTTTAATCGAATCAAATTCAGATTTTAAATCACCACCATAATTAAAAAAAATATTTTGAATTTCTTCAAAACTTTTATTTTTTAGATAATCTTGATTCCCGTCATCCTCTATAGTCTATAACCTTGATTATGGCGTAATGTAAGGTCCTGGCATCCTTGAAATTTGTTTCAAGGTCCCTGAGCCTTAATTCAATGTGCGCTAATTTCCGTTTACCATCCAATTGATATGATTCCTGGTTGGTTCGCATCGCTAGAACAATAGCATCAAGCTGTGCTATCTGTTCCATTATTTTTTTTGACGGCATTTTATTATACGCGAACAACTATTGTATTTAATTATTATATTTATGTTTATTTAATGTAGGATTAAATTTGTGAATTGTAGATTATTTTATTTAGGATTAAATTTGTAAATTATTTTAGGTAGAATTAGATTTGTATTGTGTTTTTGATCTTTCTTAAAAGATTAAATAAATTGCGTTTAAATAATTTAATTTTAACTATAAAATAAAACAAATTAATTTAAACTTTTTATAGTATATATTTATTATGTGTAATTGTAGTAATTCTAATTATTATTCAATATGTTGTATTCATATATCATTATATATGAAAGATAAATGTTATTTGTTTTATAATTTTATTTATTAAAAATCCATAAAATATTTATTTTAATAATTTATTTATTGTACTTGTATGTATAAATATAAGTGTTATTTATTTTATAATATTTGTAATTTATTTATCTCATCATTATTTATTAATGTAATTTAATAAATACCTATTTATTATCAACCACCTATTATCATTGTTGTTTTTTAAGATGGGTATAATTTTATGCTCTCTCTGACGTCACCAACGAAAAGATTTGTATACTGACCTTGTTGGAGGTGGTCATTGCCCTTTCCTTATATACTTAAATCATCTGGTTTACTTCGGCCGCGGCGAATTAGTGCATGCGCGAACCATTTATAAACCTTCAATTCAATTAGAAAGGTTGCGTAAAATCGCAGTAAACTCAGAATTTTGATTGACAGTATTGTCAAAGTGACAACAATAATTAAAAAAAATAAAGAAAAGTAAACAACGTGGAATGGCCGACAAATCAATAGGTAATTATTTTATATTTTAACATAAATCTTTACAATTTTTTATTTTTAATTTTTAGATGAATATCTTCTTGCTGGTCAGCAACAGTTGTCATTTCTCAATAAATCAGTGACCCCTTTTTTACCTTCTGTAAGATTCTTCTTGATTTCTTTTAGTGAGCCTGTATCTTTCAATGTATTTATTATGATATTATCTTTATACTTTTTAATATCTATCTTAATCTCTTTTTTTATTTGTTTTCTTAAATTTTTTTATTCTAATTTTTCACTATCTGGTAATATTTCTTTAGTTCTCAATTGTTCTTTTTTATCAATTAGATTTAGTGTTGTTTTAGATAATTTATTTACTTTATTTTTATTAGTTTTTAGAGTTCTACCGGTCGTATTAATGCTTTTCTCTATACAGTTGTAAAACATTTGTACATTATCTGTTGGGTTGTTTTTTATTAATTCTAATTGCTCTTTTAGATTTTCTCTATAATTACATATGGTTTGTGGAGAGATGTTAGATGGTAGTATTTTTGGTTCTATAAATTTTCTTTTCCTTTTGGTATAAATTTTGTATTTGCTTCTAACTAGTCGTTGATCAGAATCGAACTCAAAATTTTTAAGAATTGAGACATCGTATATATTACATTTTTTGTTTGTTAGTATGAAGTCAATTTCATTTCTTGTGAAACCATTCGGTGATTGCCAGGTCCATTTATCCTTAATTTTCTTTTTGAAAAGTGAATTTCCAATTACCAACTTATTTTGCCAAATCCGCTGAATAAGCCTTTCACCTCTGCCGTTTCTAATACCGTAGTTATGATTATAAAACCGACTTCATGGAGACCTTTTATTTCTCCTTTATAGCAGAAAATCGTTCCATCTTGTCTTTCGATAATATTTTCGCCGTATTTTCTAACTTCTGCGAGTCCTATTATGTCCCATTTTATTTTACTTAACGCGATATCTAGTTTTTCTATTTTTTCATCACCTAACAATGATCTGACATTATAGGTACATATATTTAATTCATCTATTTTATCTGTTTCGATTGTATTTGTGGAATTCTCATTTCTATCATTAATTGCAACTTGTTTTGTTTCTCGATTTTTATTTCTATTTTTCTTGTTTTTATTTGCAGATGCTACTGTTTTCTTATTTATTTTCAATATCTGTTTTGAATCTTTGTTTTCTTATTTATTTTCAATATCTGTTTTGAATCTTTGTTACTATTATTTATATTTTTTTTATGCAATTTTGGGGGTTTTGGCCAGAAATTCCCCCGGTGGTTGGGAAATATAATTTCGTTTTATTTTTTTCAGTGCTATATATCGTTATATCCTTTTCATATCCATTTTCGTGTGCTAGGATTTCGTTTATTGTATTGTTCGTTTGTTGTTTATATTCTAGTTGCTACTTCCTTACAGTGGTGTTGTTTAATGTGTTCGAGATTACTGGTTTTCTTCGTGTAATTTCTTTTCTGTTAATATCATTATTAATACCAGCATTAACTGAGCTGAGTGGTTTTTGTTTTTTATCTTGGTGTACTTTGTCTATTATTTCAGTATTAATTTCTTCAATAGATCTATTTCTTTTATTGTTCTCGTTATCATTAGCATTAGTTTTGGTTAGATTTTCTATTAATTTTTTTTGCAACCTCTTTTCCTTGTTTTTTTTTTCAAGTACTTCCTTTGGTAGGTCATCAACGAAGAATATTTTATCAGGTAGATCTCTTAAATTGCATTTGTTTTCCATTATTAGTATTTTCTTCTTATATGTTGTTAAGCCTAGGAGTACAGGTCGAATTTTTGTTGCATCTTTTTTTCTGTATAGAAAAACTAGTTCAGTTCTTTCTAAATGTATACCGATAGTCTTCGTAATAATATCCATCACTGTTCCTTCTAATATAAAATCGGTTTCATTTGTTTCATATTCTGAAAGACCATATATATTAATATTTCTCTTCTTTGCATCCTTTTCGTTTCTGATAATTCTGTTTTCTAATCGTTTTTGGTTTTCTTTAAGGCTGCTTATCTCAGAATCAACAAATTGCTTTCTAGAGTTTATATTTTCATTAATACTTCTTGTGCTTTCCTTCTAGAATTTTATTTTCGTTCATATTTATTGTTGGTTTTAATAAACATAATTATAATGATATAATTATCATTAACTTTCGATTAGTTTTATAATATTTACCTTTTAAAGGTGAACTAGTCCAATTATTGATTATGTCAAAATATCGAATATGAAAAGTTTTGAATATGGACTTTGGACTTTGTTATGATTTTTTTTTTTAAGATATTTTGTTTCACCAATATAAAATTTTACAAAGCAGTGACTTACTTGTCTCCAATATATGTTAATTAGACCTTCTTAAAGATTCTATTCTTACTAAGTTTGCTTTATATCTTACTATTTTAATTGATTTTATTATCTTTTTATTTAACACACTCTATCACTCAACTTCTATATACCACCGATCAGCTGATTTATGTATATATGAAAACCCTTAAATAAATTATATTAATAATAATTTAATAATAAATCAAACTTTTATATATTTTACCTTCTAATTATAAAAAATACTCCCTGAGTTAGGTGGTCGTTTGATGCAAACATGTTTGCCATCGATTGCACATCGATTGCACTTACAGAGTCAATTATTACACCAAAATGCTGCTTACTTATTCTGTGAACAGAAGCTACATGCCGTTGTAATGAACCACTAGATAAGTAATTAAAATTAATATTTATTCTCTAATATTTATTCTTCAAATACTAAATCTATAACACAAACAAACTTTTCTTTGATTAGTATATAATATAATGAGCTCATCTTCAAGATCTGTATCACTCATTTCCATATTTGTTCCATCCATCATTTTAAACCTGACAATTAAATTTATTTATTCGTGAATTATTCAATTATTTAAAAATATTTAGTTATATGAATGTAAAACAACACACTTATATTCTCAAACAAACTTTATTCAATTTGAATTCAAAACTTTGGTAATCAATTTATTTATTTTAATTTTGACAATCAGCTGATTTTCAAATTACCGCCATCTATTTCCCATTCAGCTCAAACTTAAATTAAATTTTGCCCGCTATTTTAGTCTAGGTTCACACCGGACTTTGTTTTGTTAAAATTAACAAAACTATTTTGACATCTCACACGGATTGTATAAAATCATACTACTACATAAAAATTGTGTATAAACACAAAAATTTTTAACGCACACTATAAAATTAACAAAGTTATTAACAATGAAAAGTTGTACCAACCCTGCAAAAAATGAATTTCCCAAGGGAAATTGTAAACCAATTTTGAAGTATGATAATGATATCAAAAGAAAATTAAATAATTTAAATATTTACAAAATATTATTTGTTATTTTGATTTTGAGGAAAATAAAATTTGTGATTATGACAAAAAGAGGAGAAAATTTAAACAGCAGTATTTTTAATGAATTTTGTTAAAAAAAAAATATTATTTAAATAATTTTAATTATATATATATAGTGAACTATGACGATTATTTAGATTCGTATATGGATCAAATAGGTGATACGATTAGATCCACAGAAGAATATCTAGATGAAGACATTGAAGACTCATCAATTGAAATACCAATACCAACATCGCCGATGTCGGTAAAAGAAAATAGAGTAAATTACCGGAAAAGGACAAAGAAATCAACATTAAATGATTTTTTAAATGGAAATAATATGGGATGAATTTGAAAGTGTTTTGCTAAGCTTCGTGTTTGAGAATCCACCACTGTATAATTATAATTTACCCATAAAAGAGCGCACTACTTATATAATAAATTATTTATGGAACAACATAAATGATTCATTAAAGAAAAAATATACCAATTGCTCATTCAATAATGATATATTGAAATCAATTTATAAAAATTTAAGGAATAATTATACTAGGTATAAAAGTGCAAAGGGTAGGACAGCAAGTGGTTCAGGCGGAGATGTGAAAGTAATTTCAGAACCAAAGCACTTAGAGCAACTAAGACACCTTGATGATGTGCTGAAAAAGTGAAAGTATGTATCTAAATATAGTATTGAACATAATTTCAATTTATATTTTGAATAAAAATAAAAATTAATATTTGTTTTTATTTATTTTTTTCTAGACAAATAAGTAACTTCGATGATCCATCCACTAGTTCATCTTTTGAAAATGAAACAGGTTATTTAAAAATAAAATATGTATGGATATATTTATTGTTGAAATATGTTTTTAGACAAAACAAGACTTTTCCCGCCAGAAAAAAAAAATAAAGTTGGTAATGATAAGTCATCTTCTTCAGTGTTAAAATTGTTGACACCGCTGGAAAATTAAGTTGATGCTGTTACTGGCGCTGGCAAAAAAGAACCCGATATAGATATTAATGTGCTTTTTGGAAATCAAGTTGAATGTTTCATGAGAAGTTTAGATGATTCGGAGAAATATGAAGCACAATTATATTTTATGACTTATATGAATAACACAATTAAAAAAAAAAAAATAGGAAGTAATTTTATTTTGTTATAATAGTATATTGTTATTGTTATAGAATTTGTTAATGTATTTCTATTTTTTTTTTGCGTAGGATATATTATGTAATAGTAATAAAATGAATACACAAGAAAATTATATTTATTGTTTTAATTTTATTTTAATTTATTTTATATAAAATTAATCAATGAATTTGACCACAATTTTTTTGTTCTATATTTTTCATAATTTTAAATGTTTCTGAAATATTCTTCATTTTCTAATTGTATTAAAATATCATCAATTTTTATTAAGTTGTTGTGAACAATTTAAAAAGAACTAAATCGTATTGCCATGGAACTGATCCGTCAGTAATAAAATGTTCTGCTAAGGTATTACGAATTTCTAATGCTTTTAAAGTATCATTATAGCTGGCTTGTTTTTGTATTGGTATCAATTCGTTTTCACCATCTTCTCTCCATTGGCCAGAAATCACTTCTCCATTTATATTTTCTGTGTCCACTAAATGATTTGTTAAATATACCTTCTGGTGAGCTAGTTTCTCTTCGTCTTCTATCAAACAAAAATTATGTAGACAAACAATGGTTTGAACTATATAATCCGCCGTTTTTAAACTACATTCCAGAGAAGTTCTTAATATTCTCCAACGGACTACGAGAATACCAAATGTATTCTCTATAATCCTTCTTGCCCTCGATTGTCTCTAATTATAAATATGTAATTAATACGGAATTTTGAAAATACTCCACTATCACTTTGACGACCTTGGGCTCCAACATCCAACCCAAGAATTCTGTATCGATAATCACATATCGCTAATAATATAATTGAGAAATAATTCTTATAATTGTAGAATTCCGAACCAGATTTTGGTGGTGCCTACAACAATAATTATATAAGTAATATTCAACATTAAGAAAAAATATTGTTGCTACTTGAATTCTAATATGTTTCCCATCAATTGCTACAATACAATTAGGAAAATCCCACCTCCTCCTAAAACCTTCTGAAATTGAGATCTAATCTTCTTTTGTAGGAATTGGCATTACTTTTTTCAGAAGACATGTAATTATTACCGTAAGTATATCTGATATTATCATACAACTTGTACTTTTACCAATTCTATATGCATATGCCAGACTTATTTGGCTGGATCCAGACGCCAAATATCTAAATATAGTCAATGTGGGTATTTGTGACCTATGTCAAATAAATTCCGATTTTAATTCGTTGTATAAAATCGTGTTTATAAGTTATTTGATTGAAAATGGATTTATTGGGTACCTAAAATATTAAAATTTGAAAAAAAAAATATCCCAGCTGTTTATTTAATATAATTTAAGTTTTAACAATTTAATTTAACTTTTAACTTTAATATTATTGACTTGTTGGTATTTGTGACACAACATGTTCAATTCGTGACCGGTTTTGGATTGTATTTGTGACCATTAAATAATTTAAAGCATTTTAGTAGATTTTTTGTTTATTTTCATACAAAATCAAAATAAAATATCACTTATTAAATTCAGTTCACATAGTGATATCATGAAATAAATAATAAATAACAAAAATAATAAAATTATAATAAGAAAACTTAAAAAATTAATAAAAATAAATACTGAGATTAAATGAAATTTGATTCTTTTGCATTTCTATCTATTTCTTTGACAGAATATATACCTCGTGAGTTTATTAATATTGGATTTATATTTTTATGGACTACATCACTACTTTTATACCAAAGTATATCATCTTTACCTGGCCATTTCCAGTTGGATCCACTCAGTGTCATTACTTTAACTTTATATTCTCTACCATTTTCTTCTTCGATTATACCCGGAAAATATTCTCCTTCATATATTATTACAACAAATGATCCAACTTTTAATTCATTATCTTTTTTAACGCATTCATTTTTTGTATCATTTATAGAATCTTCATATTTCTTTTTTTCAAATAATTTTTTTTTTAATTTTAGTTTTTTTTCTTTGGTAATTTTTCTTTTTTCTTTTTCAGCTAGTATCTTAGCTTTTTCGATTTCTTTTTTTTTATAATAGGATATCCAGGTGTTACTTGTAGCTACTGCAGGAAGTTTTTCTTTAATTCTTTTATTAGTTTTTTTTAAATGTATTTGTTCTTGTGGCCAAAATAGAGCGTTTTTAAATGGTGTTGGAACATTTAATGCACCATTATTTTCATTATCAACCACATTCTTTAAATTAGTAATTTCAACTTGAGAAGATGTTTGATTTGTTTCCATAAAAATAGATTCTTCAAGCACTGACTCTGTTTCTATATTTTTTTTGGTGTAGTACCATC
Organism: Rhamphomyia laevipes; assembly: GCA_963920725.1. Classification (NCBI taxonomy): domain Eukaryota; kingdom Metazoa; phylum Arthropoda; class Insecta; order Diptera; family Empididae; genus Rhamphomyia; species Rhamphomyia laevipes. The sequence continues at coordinate 118,751,266 of OY987255.1, forward strand.
ATCGAAAGTAAACTCGATTTCATTTTGCTGATTTTGAAATAATTCGTTTACGATGTTTTCGTCAGAGAGATTTACAAAACTAAATTCTTGAATTTCATCATTGCTGATCCTATTGGTTTGGAGTTCAATTGTATTTTCATTTTCAACTTTACGTTTTATATTTAGCCAATAGTAAAAAAGATTTTCATCTTTTTCCACTCCATTCCAAATACCCGATGTCTCTGAAGCAAGAAAACTTTGCTTTTGATTTTGATTTAAATTGTTTTCAAACTCCTTTAAAAACGGCGACAATTTCATCAATGGCGATGGTACAATATTTAATAATTTGGACTGTCGATTTTCTACTTTCCCATTAGCTAGAGAAGCATAATCTATTGCTTCTGCCGAAAATGGACACAATCCACATACTCTAAAACCGTTTTTGAAGGTAGTTTTCTTATCAATCAAATTCAAAACATTTTGTAACAATGGCGCAAAATCTGAACGGCACAATTTTAGGCCACAGTTTTCCATTCTCCATTTACTAACTGCATTTTTCCAAGATTGCTTAAGAGGATGAAAAAATGCCACATCCATTGGCTGGAGAATATGCGTTGAATGGGGTAACAAAGATATCAGTATTATTTGTTTTTCTTTACAGAACTCACTGAGTGGTAGTGTTAAATGGCTAGTGTGTCCATCTACAAATAAGACAACAGGAAATTCTATATGTTGTTCTTTTAGCCATGGATAAAAAATATTTGCAATATATTCATAAAAAGTGGCTGAAGTCATCCAACCACTTTCTGAATATCCTATACACCACATTTTTGGATATTTTTTTGTAATATCAGATGGCACACGTCTTTTATATGGATATATAACCATAGGAGGTGGCAACATATTTTCCGCATTAGCGGTAATCAACACAGTATAATTTTCTTTTGTGTCGTTAGACACAATTCTATTAACTTTTTTCGTGCCCTTTTCCACGAGAACCTTTTCACCACTGGGTGTCAGAAAAAAAGCAGTCTCGTCGCAGTTGAAGATACGTTTTGGATCAGAAATTAAAGTTTGGTCTCCAAAATAATCTGTAATTTCTTCAAACCATCTCCGAAGCTTCTCCTCAGTTACAATTGAGCGGTATTTTTGCAGAGTCTCAGTGACACGGTTAGAAATTTCACTGTGCCTTTTTAAAAATCCATCATACCATGCTCTGCCAGGTCTTCCATTTTTAAAACTGTTTTCCTTTCCCAGATTCTTCACCAATAAAGTCACGCTTTCCAGAAGCTGAATTTTGGTAATTGGAAAACCAGCTTTACCCATTTGGATTATCCAATCCACCAAGATTTTCTCTTCTTCTAGCGACAAAACTGTTGGAGGTTATATAATAATGTTATTTTTGGTATGTTGTATTTTTTGCTAGTACTATATATAGACATCCCATTCTTTATATCTTCAATTGCATTACAAATCCCTTCCACAGAATATTTTTTTTCTTTTCCTACCTTTGCCATCTAGTAAATAAAATGGTATTTGTGACCTATGCGTATATTATTGTGACCGTTACAAAGTTTAGTTACTTACCAATTTTTGAAATAAGATTTTTATAGGTAACAGAAACAACGATGATCATCTATTTAATGAAAAGTAATTAAAATAAATAATTTTTATATAATTATTATTATTAATAATTATATTAATGTAAATAAAACAGACACTCCAAATATGTTATTCGGACATAGTTTGTATATATTATGAACCTAATGAAAGAGGGTAATTGTGACCGTAATTATTAAATATTTGTTTTTTAATTTCGCGAATGAATTTTATATGTCACAAATAGATATTTATAATATTTAAAACTCTTTCTTTAATAAATTGTTTACTTTATATTATAAAAACCGAACCAAATGTTAGAAAAATGATCCACAAATTGCAATTACTAAATTGTATTTCGGACACATAGGACACAAATACCAGCGTATAAGAAAATCGCTTGCTGCTATTGCGGACCGAATTTAATTTGCTTTTTTACATTAAATTTGTATAAAAATGTAATATTTTTATTACATTTTTAAACAAATTGACTGAAATACTTTATTCTTAACTATGAATTAAAATACTCAAAATTTCTTACCTGATTTGAAACACCAAACAATAAATTTTTCACTTCTCACTTCAAACAGTTGAAAAATAATGAAATTTGTAAAAAAAATTGGCGACATGACTTTTGTTTAAGTTTTCGCGCGATTTTTTAAATGATTTATATTAAAAATTTGGCCAACTATAGATGAAAATTTAATTTCTTTTTACAATAATTTTATAGAATTTAAATAGCTCCAATATTCAAATTTTTTATGCAACATTTGCTCCTAACTTCAACTACTACATTTGCTGTTAACTTCAACTATCGACGATAGGCTAAAATTTAATATTTTTTTATTTAGGTGATTTCCCGTGTTACAAGTATTTTAGTTGTTTTTTGTTTTTTGTCCAGTTTTTATATATCAACATAATATTTAAAAGTGAAATCAATTTTAGTGGAAAGAATTGAATTACTAGGTAATAATATTTTAAATAGTTGTGTTTTTAATTAAGTTAAATTAAAGATATATTTTAAAGTCCCTAAGATGGAGTCCGAGGTATGGAAATATTTTAACAAAAACAGTGCAGAGGAAAAAGCAACTTGTAGTAAATGCAACAAAATTTTATCTTGTAAAGGTTCGACTACATCAAGTTTGATTCGCCATTTGGAAACTATACATAAAATTAAAAGAAAATCTGTAAGCGAAAATATAGAAAACAATAATCCAAGCACATCATCAGAAGCATACGTACCTGTAACAAAAAAGCAAAAGGTAGAACCACAGGGATTAATGACAAAATTTTTTAAAAAAGCATCAATGGCTGAAATTTTGCCAAAATTGATTGCAATGGATGGACTTTCGGTTAATAGTATTGTAAAAAGTTCTTTCATACGAGAATCATTTTCACGACAAGGCTACTCTCTACCAAAAAATAATAAAACTATAATGAAATTGGTTATGGAATTTTACAACGTAAAAAGGCAAGAGTTGACTGAATATTTTCAAACTATGATAAGAGAAAATAAAAAATTTAGTTTGACATTAGATGAGTGGTCGAGTAAAAGAAATCGGCGATATATTAATGTAAATTTGCATGTAACTGATGAAAAACAGTATAATTTAGGACTAGTACGTATTTATGGTAGCTGCCCGGCTGAAAAAGCAGTAGAGCTAGTTAAAAAAAAACTAAATGAATTCAGCTTAAATTTTATTCACATTGTTGGATGTACAACAGACGGAGCCGCGGTAATGGTAAAGTTTGGTCGTTTAATTCCGGTCGCACATCATCAACTATGCTACAACCACGGAATTCACTTAGCAGTTATGGACGTTCTCTGTGGAAAATCTCCTGAATTTATAGTAATGGAAAACATGAGTGAAGATTATTGTGACAGTGAAACTGATGATTCTATTGGAAGTGAAAGTGATGATGAAAATGACGATGAGGTTATGATATCAGTAGACCACCAGCCTTTACGGTTTCGAGAAAATTATAAACATCTTTTAGAAAAAGTTCGAAAAATTGTAAAATTATTTAAAGTTTCGCCATTAAAAAATAATATTTTACAAAATTATGTTAAAGATGAATATGGTGGAGGTAAAGAATTAACTGTACTGTTAGACTGCCGAACACGTTGGAATTCAATTCAAATAATGCTTGAAAGATTTCTGAAAATGAAAAACAGTATTAAAAAAGCTTTAATTGATTTACAGCTAGAACATTTATTTGTTAAAGATGATGAAGTTGCAGATATTGAAAGTCTTTCAAATACATTAAAACCAATTAAAATGGCAGTCGAGGAATTAAGTAGGCGCAATATCAACCTTCTTACCAGCGAAGGCGTTTTAAAATTTTTATTCGAATCATTAGAAACTCAACAAACTGTTATAGCAAAATCAATGCTAGTAGCATTGAAATTACGTCTTGAAGAACGAAGAAACAAGAATATTATCTCTACAATTAATTTCCTACAGAATCCATCAACATTAAAAGACAGCTTGACATTAGGATTTGATGGCTTTTTTAAACTGAATAATAAAACTGAAATTATTAAAAGTATCAAAGAAATAGCTTCAAAGGCTTTTACAACAAGTGCTAGTGCAGTGGAAGTGGAAGTTTATTCGAATGAGGACAAAGATGATGATGTACAAAATTCTAAAGTTTCATTATCAGAAAAACTTAAAATGAACATTGAAAATTGTTTAAAACCAATGAGTGCTAAAGAAAAAACAAACCAATCTTACCTGAAAGAAATAAATATGTTTGAATGTACTGGTATAATTTCTCCCAACTTAAACAAAATCTTTGAATATCTTAAAACTATTCAGCCTACATCTACCGAAAGCGAAAGGGTTTTTTCAATGGCCAGCAACTTGGTAACAATAAAGAGGCAAAAACTAAATGATAATAGCATCAATGCCATTTTATTTTTAAAAAGCTATTTTATCAAAGCTAATTAAACATTTGATTTTTTTAATTTACTTTATTACATTTTATTTAGTACTATCACATTGATTTTGAATTTATGAACTTAATAAAATATAATTTTTTTTGATAACTATATCCAACATATATGTTTTTTTTTTGAAATTGTAGGAATTAAAATCCTTTCATGAAAGCTCGAGTAGTTCGAGCTACCCGAGCTCGGAAGAAAAAATGCTTGCCAGCTCGAGCTCGAAAAAAGTGTCGGGTTTTGCCAACTCTAGTCACGAATACCCACATTGACTATAACAGGAATTAATAATATTTGTAAAATTATGTGAACCTTCATATCTTAAAGTAAGAGCCAATTTTGTGGATGGTGGAATTGACTTTCTGTAGTTTGTATCTTTTTTTGAAATTATTGGGCCAACTAAACTTAACAGTTTATTAAACGATTTTGGTGACATTCTGGTGTAGTTAGAAAAATATTTGGTATCATTTAGTCTCATTTCTTGTAATAAATTTTGATCACCAAATCGTTCTCTAGCAGCTTCTGTGAAGATGGAACGCACCCACATTTTCCGTTTTTTAATTCTTTTACGTTCCTCCTCTTCTAGCTCACAAGCAATGCCACAAATTACTATGCCACCTACAGCAGCACAAACATTAACTATATTTACATTATTAACTGCAATTTTTTTTTAATTTGAATGTAAAATGAAAAAACTTTTAAAATATTCAATTGAAATTTCAGATATTTTTATTTTTGTCCACAAAAAATTATTTCAATGAAAATTTCTTTAATATTTTAATAAATTTCACATGTTATACATTTCAAATTTTGTTTTGACATTATTGACAGAAATTTCAAATATATTACTATAATAGATTCTCAAAAATGAACGGAGAGTTTTGTTAATTTTAACAAAGAAAATCTTGGTGTGAACGAGGACTTACTATCATTTTTACCAGCCTACCCTTTAAGAAATAAAACGTAGTCCGCACTTGGGTGAACCGAAGGCGCAGCGCCGCTTTTATTTTCACTAATACACGTCGAAATTTATTTTGTTGGTTTTCTGAATAGCCATTTTAATAATAATAAAGACGCACATTTAATCACTCTATCATTAAAGAAGTGTTTTTATTAGTTTATGGTAAGTTAAATTAAAAATATTTAATAAACTATAAATTATGAAGTATTCCGTGAAAAAATAAATATTTTTATTGTTTTCTGAATTGTTATTAAGAAGTTACAACCAAATATTTATATTAATATTTGTGCATAATATATAAATATAATATTATTAAATCTTTATTTATTTTGTGATTTTTTCAGATTTTCCAGAATCTGAATTTTTTGAACAAGATGAAATGAAATGTGATATAATATTTTTATGTATTTCAAATAAATTTAATAATTAAAAATAAAAATTTATATTTTTTTTTTTTATGAATCAGTACATAAACAAAACCGCAGTGGCATTTCGCCAAAAAACCGCATCGGCACTACTGAAGGTTTTCGCAATCTATTAAGACTGAAGGTTTTCGCAATCTATTTTCAGACTTGTTGACGCTACAACAACAACAACAACAATTTAATTATATATAAGGTGAAATAATATAAAGAAAATATTTAAAATTAATTTATCTAAGCCTATAATAGCATTATCAAAAATAATTATGTTGATGCTTCTTAAAATATTATTAATAAAGTAATTTACCAACTCTTTATATAAATGTAATTCGTATACACTATACACGTTCTTTATAATATAAGTTAACCTTTTAATTTTTTGATTGAATTATTTTCCAAGAAATTATACGAAAGATTTTACGAAGAGATATCTAGAAAGTTTTAATTTAATTAAAAATATATATGATGTACATATATTAACAAAAATTTAAAAATAATTTATTCACACAGAATAAAATATGGTTTTTTACGTATAAAAGGAAAATTTTATAATAATAAATAGTATACCATTTTATATACATACAACATACTCCACAATGTTTAGTTCATATATATTATATTATTTACATTCATAAAATTTATAAATATATGTAAATAAATATGAAGCGCATTTTAACAACTATATAGTTTAGGTAAATTTTTTGATACACTCCGCGCAACTTGAATAAGACCACCTCATCCCAATTTTTTATGTGGATTGAGAAAAAATGTGTTTATACGAAATAAATGTGGAAACAGAAATCATAAGTTATGGTACAGGGTGAATTAAAGAAAATACTAAAAAACACCTTGTTAACTTGAATAAGGCCAGTAGCAATTTTATTTAACTACTATAGTTTTTTTTTTGTTAAAGTACTATTTTATAAAAATTTTAACATTTTTAGTAATCTGTATGACCACCGTTTTTGTTAATAACTTCAAATATTATGTGTTTCATCGAACCATATAAAGATGTTAAATATTCCAAAGAAATTTCATTCCAAGCTATTTTAATCGATTCTTTCAGGTCTTCTACAGTTTCAAACTGTCTGCCACCTTCATACACTTTTCTTGATAACCATCACCAAACATTTTCGATGATATTTAAGTCAGGAGAATAGGGTGGCCAAGATAACAATTCTACACCTTGTACTTGAATCCAGGATTTTACGACTCTGGCATTGTGGATTGGGGCATTATCCTGTTGAAAAATCCAAGGTAATGGACCAAAGATTCCAATGACTTCTGGAAATACCTCCACCAATAAATGTTTGTAATTTTCTCCATTAATCGTAATGGTTTTAAATTGTAGTTTTAATTGCCCATAATAACTAATGGCACCCCATACCATAATACCAGAGGTTCTGCTATGATGACGAGACAAAACTATTTTTTCTTTTCGCAAATCATGGAAATAATATTTGTAACCATCTAGAGCTAGACCATCAATATTAAATTTCTTTTCGTCGGAAAAGACAACTTTTCTCTATTCCTTATCGCAGCCCATATGCTGACGACCAAAATAAAGCCTATTCTGTTTATGGACTGCCTTCAAGACCGGTTTTTTTTTAAATTTACGGCGGACACTATAATCGCATTATTTATAATATTCCTTACCGTAGAAATACTCGCGTTTACTCCAGTTTTCGCCTTAATTTTGCTGACTGAGAGACCAGAGTTAACTGTTTTGCTCCGCATCAATTTTTCAGCAATTTTTCTACTAGAATACTTGCTCCTTGTACACTTAAATTTTAGCTTTTCCAGCCACAGACAATATTTTTTTTCTTCCCATTTTCAACAAAATTTAATTCAAAAATGTTCAAATTAAATAATTAAATAAATCCACAAAAAAAAAATACAACCTAGAGTACAATTCAAATAATTATATTGGCCCTATTCTAATTAAGCAAAAAAAAGTGCAATTTTTGGAAATAATAATCAAACAATTGAAATATTTACCATTTGGACCAAATTATTTCAAAAATACTCTTTTTATAAATTTGATTATATTCAAAATTATAAGAGAGTTATTTCAGAATAAAGAGTAATTTTTTTTGACCTTATTCAAGTTGCGCGGACTGTATTTTTCTACCAAAGAACATTTTATTGGACCACAATGGCATTATATTTTTAATATTTTGCATCATAGTTTTCTTACCAAATTAATGTGTATTTCAAACAATTTGGTAAATTTATTTTTATAATAAAAACATAATTAAATTACAAATTTATTTATGTTTGTAAGCTTGTCCGTACATTTTAATTATTAATACAGTGGTTGCGCGTTATAGTAAAATTTGATAAAATAAATATTTGATATAAACAACCCGTGATATGTGTTCAATTTTAATTTCATAAATTTCTTTAAAAAATTTTTTTTATCCCTGATACAAAATGAAGAAAATTAAAAGGAATTTGTTGACATTCAACAGGAAATTAATACATTATATTGAACAAAATTGAATCAGGGGAAAATGTAGACAATATGTGAAAACTGCAAGATTGCGAAATCTACAATATCGTAAACTAAGAACAATAAAGAGAATTTAGAAAAATATGTAGGGCAGAGACAACAGATTTTTGCCCGAACATGTATTTAATTGTGACGAGAACGGCTTAATCTACAAATCCCTACTCCTATTTGCTCTAAATTAAAAAATGTTCGCAAACTATTGAAGGCTTTTTCAAGAATCCAGCTTCTGAATTATGGCTTATATTCCTGCACAATCAGTCAGCACTATTCCATGATGCTGTTAAATCTATAGGAGATAAAACAACTATAATGGAAACCGACACTAAAATAAATGAATTAAAATTCTCATTGACGGAAAGAATGAACTGTCAATTTTTCGCAACTCCACTGCGGCATATATTTAGTTATATGAATATCAACTTTTGATTAATAAAAATTGAAATAAAAAAATAATTTTGTATATTTTATTTATATTTTTATTTAATAAAATGACAGAAAAATAGTTTGACAAAAATTTCATTTTACTTCGTTATAAAAAATTTAAAATTATTTAACAAAAATTGAGGAATTTTTAATTGTACCACGTTATTAAATTTTGTTAAAAAAATTATTATTAAATACTTAAATTTTCAGATGGCGTATTTTCGTTTTCGGTTTTATTTCCTTTTGATCTGATCGGTAGCATAATTAATCAATTTTTTATTACTAGCAAGATATCCGTAGATCTTGCAGTATGACATTTTTTAAGTGCACTTTCTAAAATTATATATAATTAAAATTGTTATGGAAAAATATGAATTATAAATTTTACATTTAATAATATTGTTTATTTGGCATGATTTTATTGACCGCTTTCCATTCCTCCCATGTAAGGAGTATTTTACTGCCACTTTGTTATCCATAATGGACAATTAGACAATTTTTGACAAATTTTCCTATGGACTGGTCCAAAACTTTGTTCAATAGCGCTTCCTATGAATTATATGTATTAATAAATTATTTAGTTACGTATATCAAATATTTTACCAATTTGTTCTCCGCATTGTTATCACTTTTAATTTTTTTCTCCAATTCCTCAAACTACTCTGGTGTAGGTGTATTGCAGGGAATTCTAATATTGTATTTTGAAATATCTGATAACGTTTATGAAATATCTGATGTTGAATATCGTTTTTCCTTTAGTTCTTTAATTTCTCGGTGCAGATATTTAATTTCTTTTAAAATATTTGTTAACAGGTATTCTGTTTTTGAGTCTGTTGGCTTTTTGTATTTGTTTTGTATCGTCTGTTCTGAATATGTTGATGCAAAAGTAGATGGTTTTATTATTCTCTGCTTTTATACTCCAGAAACATATTATCTATAATAAAAAGTAAAAATAAAAATATGTTTGAATTATATAATAATATATTTACTATTTGTACTAATTTGTGTTTCCTGAGAGTCAATAACATTATTAAAAAGTGAATCCATTATTGAAATCTAAATAAAACTGAAGAAAAGAAAATTTAATTTAATAAAAAGTTTAACAAATTACATATTTCAAAAAAAGTTTAATATTACTGACAACGTGATAACTTAATAAAAACAATATTTGCTTTTATTATTTTATTATATATTTATGAAGAAAAAAAATTAAGTATTATTTCTATGTATATAAATTTCGACGGTGTGGTATTTTTTTTTTTTTTTTTTTTAAATGTTGAAACTATTTCTGAATAAGATTCTTATTCCACTTGGCCGACATAATTTTTCATTATTAACCCGAACCTATTTGTAATAAATTAAAATAAAAATATATTTAATATTTAAAAAAAAAGTATTTTTTATTAAAATCAAAATGATACCTCAATTTTGAACACCCTTTATAAACGACCTTGCTGGGTCATCACAAATAAAGGAACGTATTTTCACAAAATACTTTTTGTTGTTTTAAAAAATCCACTGGATAACTGATTCATTTCTTCGATAAATTTTAATAAAAATTCGTTTAATAAAAATTCAATAAATTTTAATAAAAATGGTTTTTATATCTATAATATACACCAATCAAAAACACTTCTTGTAATCGACATATATACTCCCGAGAATTGGCCATAATTGACTGTTGGAGGTCTTTGCCAAAGAACAGCATCAATTTCTAATTCCTATGTCAATATAAATTTTTTACTCAATAATGTGTTTGCTTGTTATAAAGTAATCTATACTATTTTGAATGCCAATGTGCGAATAAAATGCGCGTCCCTTTTGAATAAATTTAATGGTTGTCCTTCTTAGTTTTTTTCAATGTCCTAATATCTTTTGGCAGATTAGGATGATATTTTCTTAAAATTTTTAACAGCGCATTAGCGTCATCATTTGTAATATGATTTTCAACAGTCATTCTGATATGTCCCTTGAAATATTTTCAATTTCAAAATATGATTCTGAATTATATTTCACTTTCCTCATGTTCTTTTTTTTTTCTTCATGAATTAAATTATTTTCCACTTCATAATTTTCGCTGTTAATATCGGTCAACTTTTCTTCTCTCACTTCCATTATTTGCTCATGCAACAATATTGGCAGTGGTATTGCAACTTCTGGAGTTTCTTCATTTTCAATTTCAATATTATTAGCTTTATCAAAAATGTTCTTAATTTCTTGTCTTAACTTTTATTATTTATAATAATTTACTGAATTAAATATTATTAACTAACCAAATTTTTATTTTTACTATATTATTAAATTTATATTTATTATTTATAAAGCAATATTTTTAATTTTAAAGAAAAATTTGGTTGAACATACTCACTATTTTTTCACAAACTAATTATTTCAAAGAATTAATTTAAATGTCCAGTCCACGCACAAAAAAAAAATATTTCAAATGTCAAATTCCACAACAACCCAATATACAAATTTTAGAGCGCTCACCAAAAGAGTTATATTATAGAACGGAATTCCGTTCACCAAAAGTGCACGGCACCACTACTATAGTGTGCTTTTTTCAGATGTACGCATAAAACACGTAAATACATTTTTCAAATAACAATTATAAAGTGCAGTGCAGTAAAAAATATTAGCGTTAATTTTCAACATGGAGAACAGCAGAAATGTTAACAAAAAAATTAAAATCCCAACAGATATTTTATTATCATATGGAAAAAATGTTGCACATGCAAGTGTTGATCAAGGAAATATTATAGAATCCACAATCGTAGTAGAACAACAAACAGAAAACATTAGTGAAAATGTAGGTGCCACTTTACAAAGCGATGTAAATGTGAGTGAGGATGAAGAAAATTACTCAAATTTATACTCTGTAGATTCGGATCATTCTTATGAACCTACAGATAATCTAGAAAATGATTTAGCTGCTTGGAGTGTGCAATACATTACAACAAATGATTTTTAATTTTATGAACTGAATATATCTTCTTAGTTTTCATTTTTAGGAGCTAATTGTTTTAGTTTAGTTAATTAGTTAATTTATTACAAATAGAGCTAGACAATAATACTAATTTAAATATAATTCTTTTTCAAGTTTATCAAATAATAATATCGATGGCGGAATATTAATAAAACTGTATTTGGACAGCATCGAAGAATATTTAAAAGGAGCGGTACGACAGCTACGAGAACTAGAGAATATTGTAGATAGTGGTTGGAATAATTTGTTACGTGTTACTCCTTTACCTGCCAAAAACAGAGTTTTGGGTTACACATTTGAAATTACCAATAAGCCGCATGAAGTTAAATGTGATAAACTTTTGTCGCAAGTTTCAGAATGCATCTGTGCTTGTTCATGCAAGGCTGGCATTGGCGAAAAATGCAAGCATATTGCTTGATTTTTATTCATAGGTACTTAATTATTTTTAAATCTGTTGTAATGAATAATAACTCTTAGTTTACATATTACCGTATCCATTAGATCCAATTCATTCTACCTACAACATCATTGAGCCGTCACTCATGCATGCTCTTTTTTCGAACATTAATTATTGCATTATTTTTATAATGTTCTTAATTATAAATTTTTATTAATTACAATTGATTTTTACCATCAATTACGGTACAATCACCTTATTATATTTCGAAAGAGAAATTTGTGCATGAGTGACCGTTCAATTATATAATCGAGTCTTGATCAAGATTCGGTCTCTGTCTCTTCTGTTTAATATCGTGAACGAGTCAACAAGTAAAAATATAAATTTAAAAAGTCGTATATTGTAAAATATATTAGTATCGGGAATAATTTAATCATTACAAATTATACGTTGTTTATAATATTAAAATAAAAGAACTATTCATTGGTGTAATTATATAAATTTAATTCGTTTATTTCACTAATAAAATTTGTGCATTTTATATAAAATATACAAAAACCAATATATCGGTACAGTTCAAGCCATACTGTACAAGCTAGTACGGTGTAAAAAATTGCACAGTTGTTAAAACCAGGGCTAATTTAGCTCCAACTCCGGCTCCCGAGCAAATATTTAAAATGAAAACTACGGCTCCGGTTCCCGCTTCGGCTCCTATGATACGAATTCAATTTTGGACTCTTTTTTATTTCCAAATAAATAGTTTTTAAAAATGAAAATGTTTAAGAAGTTCTTAAAAATGTATGTCGTTTTAAAATTTAAAGTATATTATTTCAGTTTGTGTTGGGAACGGGACTGAGGAACCAGAACGATATTTGATTTAGCTCCGGCTCCGGATTATCAAAAATGTCCAGCTCCGGGGCTCCTAGCTCCGGCTCCTGCTCCCCAGCCCTGGTTAAAACTCTCCTTTTATATATTTTTTTATTCATTTGTGCTAATAGTACAGGTTTTCAACAAGTATAATTACATATGAATATTATAAATTTTATATGGAGTTTTTATTTTTTACTTCAATACAATATTTTTTGATACTCTGTGAAAAATTAAATAATAATTAAAGTAGTTATAGACTCTTATAGTAACCTGAATTTTCGTAGTGTGTTCAAAAATTATATTATCATTTTTACGAATGTTATTTAATTTACGTACACTGTAATGAAAATTTCAAATTGATTTTTTTTTTGAAGTTTTTTAATTGAATTTTTTAAGTTTGAAAGTTTTTTCCGTATAAGAAATACTTTTAGAATAAAAATAATTCATATTGTAACTTTTTAACTATTTTTGGATTTTAATTTTTTTTTTTTCTGTAATTTTTCCAATATACTAGAGCAGTACTGGCATATTTTCGTACAACTAGTATAGATGTATAGTAATTTAAAATAAAAATATTTTTTATAGTAATCAAGAGTGATATTTGTTGAAGAATTGTACATTTAGCATTTTCATACTACAAAATGGAACAATATGATACTTTCGTCATTGCATTCACGGCGTACCAAGACACGGTTAGCTACACACCGTCGAAAGATTTTGACATCCTCTCACACGGGACATTAAAAGCACAAAAGGCCGTGATAAGTGAGGAATGCGTTGATTTAAAAGCAGCTCACAAAGCTTTTCAAGAAAAAATGAAAGTTTAAAGACAGAACCCGTCTACTTTGGTAATTCAGACCACATTAGGGTACCCCCAATAGATATTGAAGATTTTCACGGGACATATGAATCATGGCATTCGTTCCGCGATATGTTCACAGCCATCTTTAAAAATTCTACCATGTCTGACGTTCAAAAGTTTCACCACCTTCGTAGGAAAACAAAAAATGGTGCAGCGGGAATAGTACATAAATTATCGATAGAATCCAAAAATTTTAGTTTAGCTTGGCAGGCATTAGAACAACAGTTCGAAAACAAACGATTGTTGGTCAATATTCACATCAAAAGTTTGCTAGCTCTCGCACCTGTATCTTCTGAATCTATATTAGAAATTAAAAAGCTGTATGAAACAGTCAATGATGCGTTAGCATCGTTAGCTACCTATAATATTGATTTTACCGACTGGAACCCATTAATCGTTTATTTAATGTCTCAAAATTTACCGTCCGAAACCAGAAGTTTATTCGATCAAACTTTGAAAAATCATAAAGAAATTCCAAAATGGTCAGAGGTAGAACAATATCTTAAGTCACGTGTACTGACCCTGGAAGACATAGGAAATTCTAAACACAAGCCAAAACCGCGGGTCCCTCCGAAAAGTTTTAAACCTAACACGGGTCAAGTTTTCTCCACGACAGCAAAATCTAAATACGATTACAACTGCCCTATATATAAAATAAAACATTTTATTCGACAGTGTCCCAAGTTTCTTGAAAAATCTATTCAAGAAGGGCAACAAATTATACGTCAAAAAAGTCTTTGTATCAATTGTTTTTCGTCTTCACGTCAATTACAGAATTGCACGAGCAAGCATAATTGCTACGAGTGCGGCAGACGCTACAACACATTGCATATGCAATCGGCAAAGCCAAAACAAACTGTTATAACTGTCGCCAAACGCTTCTAGCTTTACGGCACCCACCTTCAACACTATCGCAGAACAAACACAAGTTCGCATTCATATCATACTGCTGTACAATGCATTGACCATGCAGTCCCCCACAAATAGGTCTTCCGTACAGGAAATAAACTCCTTAACATTGACTGATAACTCGTTTAACAACCCGGGCAATATCGAAATGGTAATCAACGCTGACCTTTACTCGCAGACACTACTGGATGGGGTCAAGAAACACAATTCATTTGTGGCGCAAAACTCCGTATTCGGATGGTTGGTATCAGGCGTTTCTTATAATTCTGGTACATCCTCCTTTTTTAACAGTCCAGAATAAGATAAACAAAATTGAAAAGTTCTGGGAAACCGAAGAAGTACCGAGTCCAAACCAATATCCCGGGAGGATTACTACTGTGAAAAACTTTATCACAAATTGATGTAAATTATAATTGTTAATTCACTTATAAACATTCAAATAAAAAATTAACATACGCTTTGTCCACCATTACTGCGTCACCTTCTTGTAATTTTTCTAATAAATTTGTTAAATTAAAAACTGCTTTGTCAGAAGTTCTTCCATCAAACGCAGGACTTATGAAATTTACAAGTCCTGAAGGAGAAACTCCAATTAAAAGTTTCACTGAATGTGTTCCCTAATGTGCAGGTTCTACAAGTTATGCAACGAAACTGTATTGTTTTGATCTCGGTACAATCAAGTATTGTGTTTTAGGGAATTTTGCAAAACATGACGGGAAGCTTTTTGATTTTCTTCCCTAGCTTGCCAATAAATAGAGTGCTTCAATGCTTTTGGTGATAATTGAACACATACTTTCAATTAAAACTTGCTGTTTTTTGTGACAAGTTTAACAAAATCGATGTTTGAACATCCGCAGCATTTGTTTTTATTCTGTACATTGTCAGGAGAATCCGAGATAACATTATATTTATTTGATATATTTTTTGTTCTAATGGACGAATCATAGCACAACATTCGACAATTTTTTCAAGTGATATTCTTGTCGGAATTCCCGTCATAGTGTTCAATTTATTATCTGTCACTTGGATACATTTATCGAACATTAAATTACTAGTTTGTACTCATTAACTTAGTCATAACATTCATTTGGTTGGTCTTGTTCGAATAGTACCATGTCAATATTATTATCATTATATGAAGATTTTGATTAAACACTAAAATTAACAAAAAATATATGTTGAAATAAAATATAATTTAAACTTAATAATAAAATATACCATGCATTTCGTCATTTCATTAATCTTGTGTATCTAGTTTTGATGTTATCGATACATCGCTTTGTATTTATCGTTGATTGTGGTAAATTTTCTGTTGGAAATGCTGAATCTAACAGCTTTGCTTTGGGACTTTTACTTCTCAAATTCGTAACCAGAATTTTGTCATTTTTAAAATGAAGGCTGCAGATCACAAAATATTTTGGAAATGGTTTCCCCATTTTTAATGCAGTCTTCTACCTCAGGAGTTCTTTTTTATTATTCAGCACTTTCTTTGGAATCTGGAGCATCGAATTCGTTACATTTTTATTACTCCTACATTGTGGAACTCCGCATCCGCAGTACTGTTTTTATTTTTTCTATCTTTTTGGAAATTCTAAATTTGGATATAAGTTTACCACTTGGTATAATTTTACCACTTACCAAGTATTTAGACCAGTATATATTTAATTTGATATTTTATTTTATCGAAATTATTAAAAAATAATTTTGGAAATTCGATTTCAGTTCAGTAGTTTTCTGGAATAGGAAAAATTCCGACGGACACCAAATCGAAATATTCTCTCCATCCTGTGGAATATGTGATAGAACTGAATAATTATTTTTCAAGTATGTATTAAAAATTGTTAAATTTAGTTATTCAAAAATTATTTATAAAGCTTATGTATTTATAAAGCATATGTATATTATAAAACAATATGTGTATTTGTAACCAACTACCTTATGGTAGAGGTAGTGGTTAGCCTATGACCATGGAGGAATTTTTTTTAACACTAGGAACGACGGGCGCCAGGTCTAGAGTGACCGATCTCAATAAAATCACAAACAATAATTAGACCGAATTTATTTGTCATAAGTGTTTCTGGATCGCTTTGGGACTCCCTCCAAGAGTTTTGCCAGCTAATACCTCAGCCTGTGGTGCGTTGGTCAATCAAAACGATCCTACTCACGTTCAAATCAGCAAAGCCCTTCACTTCTCCATAATTAATATTAATAAAAATATTAACAGGAAAAGATCTGGGCAGAAGGACAGGAATACTTACATAACCAACATTTAACGATTTTTTTAAGGTTTTAGCCAGTCATCTCAACGGTTTCCTTTAGCTGAAATAATAATCCCACTTTTCCCAAAACCATAATAAAAAAAACGTAGTTTTCTTTCAACGTTATAATAAAATATTTTTATTTATTTAAATTTATTCTGGCTGTTTGATTTATTATTTAATTTTAAAATTTTTGCTTAAATTTAGGCTGATAATTATTTTCTATGCATTAATAAATAAAAAGGTTTTAACCAATTATTATATAATTTAATTTTAATTGTTCCGATTTATTAATATTTAATTGGTTTTGGTGTTCAAATACATATATATTTTTTTTTTATAATTTAAAACAAAATTTAATTTAAGTTAATAAAAAGTATTTTTAATATATATTACATTTTATATTTCTTTTCAACATACCTTTTACTACAACAGCTCCTCTCGTAACATGTCAGGAAAGCGCTTCACACAAAAAAAAATCTACACCAAAATTTTTATATATAAGTTAATATTATTTATTTGTTTCAACTATTTTTTAATTAAAATACCAATTTCCGTGCAATATAAAAATGATAACTTTTATTAACTTTATTGTGCAATATAAAAACATAAAAACTTATAATTTAAACTTATAAACTATTAATAAAAAATATTGACTGTACTTAATGAAGACTGAATTACTTATAAAATTAACATGAACAAATTATTTTTATTATTCTAATTACATTAGTAAATTCTAGAGATTTAATTGCATCGTCAGCAACAATTTGGTGTGGGAACAATATGATAACGAATTTATGTTTAAATTAATTTGTGGGAAAAGAATTTATTAAAAACATAAGAAGGTGTCATATTTATTCATATTAACTTATATATGACGATTACGTCACAATCAGAATTAACCAAAAATAAAAAAAAAACTGCTGCCGGAATCCCGCTGATGACGTTGCACTCCAAATTTTAATGATTTTTGTACAAAAAAAAAATTTGTACCATATATATATATATAATATATTTATATATTTTTTTTTTTTTTTTTTGTTCGTGGATTTTATATATATATATTAGTTTAATTTTGTACGTCTTGGGGTAAACACGTATTAATTAATTAAACTTTGAGTAAAAACAGTACAATTTTTTTTTTTATCTATTGTTTTGTTTTTGCAATTAATTTCTTTTTAATTTATATAATAATTGAATAATGACTTGTATTTGCGGAAAAAAAGTTGAAAGAAATGATATCAAAATAAAATGTTGTGATTGCAATACAATTTTCCATGGAATATGTGTTAAGCTCACTGAAAGTGATGTTGAATTTTATGTGAAAAGCAAATCTGATTTCAGATGTGATGAGTGTAGAGTTCTTCGAAGAAAAACTCTTTCACATGATTCTACTTCATCTACTGATAATAATGATAATCATATTGGCTTAGTATACAATGTTCTACTTTATCAGAAAATAACGTGAAAAATAAAGTTGAAAATAATGTGGAAAATGTGGAAATTACTTTACAACTTGTTTATGCAGAAATCATAAAACTTAAAACATTAAATGCTGATGCTCTTTCACTTATAAAAACACTTCAAGACGATAAATGTTTACTTCAAAATAAAGTTTCCGATTTAGAGCGGCAGATAAATTTATTGCAGCAGAATAAAAGAAAGAAATTTATCGATATTGTTGGTGTACCTCCTATTGTTAGTGATAAAAATGCTGTTGATGCTGTTATTCAAATTTGTTCTAATGGATTAAATGTGGATGTGAAAAAGGAGGACATTGAACTGTGCTATATGAAAAAAATCAAAGCTGGTACCAGCAACAATGATAATGATAACAATCAATTAGCTGTTAATAAAAATAAGAAGAAATCAACTTATTATACTAATATCATTTGTGTTAAATTTTTTTCATTTGACTGCAAAAAAAACATAATGAACAAAAGACTTGCTAATAAACAAAAATTGAATGCAGACATTTTTGGCAAAGAGTTTGTTGGAAGTGAAATCTTTATAAATGATAGTTTAACTTCTTACAACCGATCGTTGTTTAAAGCTGCTACTAGAGTCAAGTTATCTAATCAGTTCAAATATCTTTGGATTAGAAACTCAGCAATTTTAATGAGGAAGTCTGAAGGTGGACCAGTTATTAAGATTAATTCGTTTGAGGATCTGGATAACTTAGTTACTAGTAATTGATTTTAATTTGTTTATAATTTTAATTTTATGATCAATTCTTATGAAAATATTTACGATCCTCAATTTATTCTTAATGACCCTAGCAGTTTACCAAATAACTTGAATTTCAATAACAACTCTAATGAAAATTTAAACATTAATGTTAATTTAAAGCTAAATAGTTTTTTTGCTAATTTTAATGGTAATTTAGATAATTCATTTTCATTAGTACATCAGAATATTAGAAGCTTAAGAAAGAACTTTGATAATTTTGTTACTCATTTAAATGCTTTAGATCATATGCCAAATTTAATTTTTCTCTCAGAAATTTGGATTTATGACAGTGAAAAGCTTGATTATAGTATTCCTGGCTATAATTTCTATGCCACCTGTAATAATTCGTATTCTGCAGGCGGTGTTGCAGTGGTTATTGATAATGATATTTATAATTGTGCAGCAGAATATTATAATATTGTTGGTGCCGATATATTGAAAATTAATTGCAAAATTAATAATGAAATTTTTTGTTTTGTTGGCGTTTATAGATTGCAAAATATTAGTGTTCAAATATTTTTAGATGAATTTTCTTGTTTTCTTGATAACTTAAAATGTAATAATTTAATTTTAATGGGTGATTTTAATATCGACATTTTGTCACAGAATACGGTTGCTTTTGATTATTTGCTTTTAATGGCTTCGCATGGCTTAGAATCAAAAATAAATCTTCCCACACGTTATTCCGATACTGTTTCTTCTTGCATTGACCATATTTTTGTTAGATTGAATAGAAGCAATCGGTATACTTACAATTCATGTGTTTCAGATTTACGCTTATCTGATCATTGTATGACTTGTCTCATGATAGCTAATGTTGTAGTAGATAAATCCACAAAATATATACCTTTTAATAATACGGATATAGATTTTGTTAAACTTAATAATATCTTAAGATTTGAAATTTGGGATGTTGTTTTTTCTGCAAGTAATGCATCTACTGCTTTTGATAATTTTTTAACAATTTTGAATAATAATATCAGCTCATGTCAATCTACTACAGTAAATAAAGCTAAATTTAAAAGGTTAAAACCTTGGATTTCATTATCACTATTAAAGTTAATTAATAAAAAAAAAAAATTAAGAACACTATGTGTTAAACATCCTAACAATGCTAAACTTGGTTTACGATATAAAAAACTTTGCTTAATTGTCTCAAAAGAAATTATTAGAGAACGCGATACTTATTGGATATCCCAACTTCATAATAATAAAGGTAATTCTAGAAATGAATGGAAATTAGTAAAGGGAATTTTAAATGATGATACTAAAAAAACGAAGGCGATTTGTATTGAAAAAGATTCTAATTTAATAACAGATGGTGAACTAATAGCTAATGAATTCAATAATTATTTTTCTTCAATAGCTACTAAATCAATTCCAGTTAATTTAGATTATGATTGTAATTGTTCTCAATCTATTTGTATTACTAATGACGTATTTCAATGTGCATCTTTTTATTTTGAACCAATAACATCTTTTGAGATTTTCCGTTTAATAAACAATCTTAAAAGTTCTAATTCTTGTAATTCAGATGGCATTAGTAATACTACCCTTAAAAAGATTTCGCATAATGTGGTTGATGTATTAGCATTTATTTTTAATAAAAGTATTCATTCTGGCATATTTCCAGTAAACTTAAAATCGGCTGAGGTAATACCTTTGTTGAAAAAAGGAAAGGCTACTGATATTTCTAATTATCGACCTATTTCTTTATTGCCCGCGTTTTCGAAAATTTTTGAAAAAACAATTAAGCAAAGAATGTTAGCTTTTTTAAATAGTAATAACTTCTTCAGCATTCATCAATTTGGTTTTACATCTGGTAAATCCACAGAGGATGCTCTTTTAAAATTTTGTAGTGAAATTTATAATGGTATAAACAAAAACTTATCAACAGCAGGGCTATTTGTGGATATTACTAAGGCTTTTGACATGGTCAATCATGAAATTTTACTAGACAAGTTGTACAAAGCTGGTTTTCGAGGGTTTATGTTTAATTGGTTTGCATCTTACTTAAAAAATAGACTACAAAGAGTTAAAATTGGTAACAATTTAAGTAATTCTAGTAAAACGAATATAGGTGTACCACAAGGTTCTGTGCTGGGTCCAATCCTATTTCTTATATTCATTAATTCTATTTTCAAGCAAAAATTCAAAGGTAATATTACGGCTTTTGCTGATGATATGGGCTTTTCATACACTTCAAATAGTAAAGTTAATCTGATATCTGACATCAACCATGATTTGAATATTTTAAAATATTGGTTTGCTAGACATCGCTTAATTGTTAGTAACAAAACAAAGTTAATGTTTTTTAATTTATTAGGAGGACCTAGCAATGATATTGACATTTTTTTTCATGGTTCAAATTGCAGTAATTTTTTTGATTCGCACAATTCTCATTGTAACTTCAAACTTAATCGTGATTGTATTGCTAATAATGTTTACAGCTGCACGGATGAATGTTTTAAAATTGATGAAGTTGATTCATATAAATATCTTGGTGTTCTAATTGATAATAAACTAAAATGGTCACTTCACATTCAATATTTAAATAATTACTTTATGTCAGTTGTACGGAAATTTTATCATTTGTCTAAATATTGTTCTTTAAAAGTTTTGACAATGATTTATTATGGTCTATTTCATTCAAAGTTACAGTATGGAATAACGTGTTGGGGTGGTGCCTATAATAATAAAATTCAGCAATTAATTGTTGCTCAAAAGCATATAATTAGAATCATTTGTAAAAAAAATCGCTTACACAGTAGTTTCCAATTATTCAGAAATTTAAATATACTGCCCGTCAAACATCTATATTATTTTAAAGTTTTGAAGACCTTTTTTGTTAGAGGTGGATACTTAAATAGTGTAGGTGCAAGGTGGTGCAACTGCACCACCTTTGGTTGAAAAAAATTTCATCTTTTTACTTTTTTAAGCATTAAAAATAAAACAATATAATTTTTCTTTATTCTTAATCTTTATTAAATAATAATTGTAACCTACGCGGCTTCTCTGCGAACTTTGAAATTGTACTTCGGTTATAAAATCTTCATTATCAACAGTTCTTTTTTATGGAGACTCATCATACATAAGCCAGACAATCGTTGTTCGCACATAGTGGATCTTGTCCAAGTCTTCACTCTTCTCAATGTGCTAAATGAGCGTTCCACCGTACATGTTGTTATAGGAAGTGTAAGGCCAATTTTAATAGCTTGGAAAACTAGCTTGGAATTCAGTTGTTTTGCAAAAAGCAAAACAACTGAATTTGATGCGTATGCAAATTTAATGAAAGTAAAAGTTGATTCTCAAAAGTTCTGAGCATCAGCCTACTGAGATAATTTTTTTCGTAAATTCAAAATATTGTTATGTAACGGGTATTTCCTGAAATCAAAATTTAATTTTTTTGAAGGCTAAAACAATGTTAAACAAAGGTTGCTGAAAGATAAATTCGCAATATGTATGTAGAACATTTGGTGAAATCAATAATAATTTTCACATGCACCACCTTACACAAAAACCTGCCGGCGTCCATGAGTGTAAGATATGGTTCACGTTCTCTTAGATCTTATGCTAAAAATTATGTTATTATTCCTACCTTCACAAAGACTTGCTTCAAAAACTTTTTCGATATTACGGCTCCAACTTTATACAATAAGCTTCCTAACTGCATTAGAGATTGTCGTGTTTTATCCACTTTCTTGAAGGAAGTAAAAAACTGGCTTTTTTTATATGATCATGAGGAAATTAAAAATATTGTCATGGTTATTTCTTGATCTTCTTTTTATTCTTTTTATTTTTTAATTTACATTTAGGTTTTTTTTTTTTTTTTAATTCTGTTTTGTAATTTCTGCAATACATCTAATACATCTTATGGAACTAATTTCGTCCACCCCAATTCAATGCAATTTTGTTTTTTTTTTGGTTCAATATAAAAGATGGGGCATTCAATACTAGTCTTAAACTATAGAATGCTCCTAATTATTTTTCTTAAATCTTTTGTGTATTTTTTTTTAAATTTATATTAGTTTTTTTTACTTTATCTCTTTTTTTATGAAATGGTAAAATTTTAATTTACTTATTAATAAACTTTTGTTTTTTTTTTATATACATATATATTTTAAAATTGTAAAAAAGAAAAAATAAGAAAACATAAAAAAGAATAATATTATGTTAAATATGATTTTAAATTTAAAAAAGGTTTTTGTACTTTTTTAAAAAATTTGAAGAAAAATAAATGAATTATTATTATTATTATTATTATTATATATATCTATATAATGTATATATATTAATATATATATATTAATTATTTTTAAATTCAAATTTGAATTTGAATTTGAATTTTTTTTTTTAATTTTTCAACAACACAAAAGCTATCCAATTTTTTTGTTCCACTAACTATTAGTTACAATTAATGTTTATTATTTTTTTTTCCAGCGAATTATAATTATGTTTAACAACTAAAGGTTAAATTTAAACTCTTTATGAATTCTGTTTATTTGAATTTAAATTTTTACGTTTAAATTTTTTTTCAGTTTAGACTTAATCTAATTATTAATTTAGTATAGTTAATATATAGTTCACTTCTTTTACTAAATCTTATTTTTAGACTATTATTATTATGACTATTTAATAATAATTAATATTTAATCTTGTACTTTTAATTTAGTTAATTTTTAAATACTTTTATGCACAAAAAAAAAATATTATAATCCTTTAAATACTATTATTATTTCTATGAACTATTATATATAATATACTATCTTTAATTTTAAGTCTACTCAAAACACAACTATGCTCGTTGATCGCTATCACTCGACCCAAAAAAAAATCATCCTATATTTTTTCCAAAAAACATTGCTCACCTTCCTGACCGATGGGTCAATTAAAGGTGAACAAGTTTTTTTTCCAATTTCCCCATCCCATTCCAAGATTTCTTCCTTGCCGTGCCTTTAAATTTTTTCGTTTGCTCCACTTCGGATTTCCCTAATTAAATCCTAACTACCCTAATTTTTGAAATAATCGATACTTTACTTATTTCGCGCAATTGATTTTTCTTGCCAATTTTCTTTAGCAATTCATTTTATTTTTTTTAATTTGGCAATACCACTTACATATATTTTTTTTTATTTTTATTTACATTATTTTGATTTTTCTATCAACATGGAAGATGGAGCCGCGCTATAAACCTACATAATTCCACACTGAATTATATAATTAAAATACAAATATATGGAAATCCAAAACAAATATATTGATACGGAAAACAAATATATGGATATTCGTTTAATGATCTCCCAATTACACGCATTTATAAGGTAAGGACATTTTACATTTCATTTTAACTTTATTGTTTTTTTTTCTTATTTTTAGGTTAAAATTTTTATAAGAAAAAAATTTCCAAATTCCTAATCAACAGGAAGCACATTCTACATGGAGTTTTTTTTTTTTTTTAAAGGTAAGGTAATAACATAATATTTGTGGGTGTCACAAAACAGGCTTGTATCAAGAGCACGACGATAAAAGTCTGAATTACAACCACTAATATTCTAAATAAATAATGATAACAATACAATACGGTGTAAGGTAGATGCAACATTATTATTATTAATATATATACGGTAACATTAAATATATATATGTATAGTATACGAATACGATAAATTAAATTACACTAACATTCTAAGTAAACATTATAAATTCAACACGGGGCAGTCCCACACCCTGAGATACGCCGGGCCTTAAGATTTTAAATCCTTAGTATGAACTAAGTGTGTTTTTTTCGTTGCAACATCTTCCACATCATAACACACTTTACCTCTCGCACCCATAATAATACATTTTATCCACGGTTTTGCAAATTTAGCAGATATGTGTTTATGTTGATCACTTAGAACATGATTTCTCCTATAAACAAACTGACCTACCACAAAATGTCTAACTCTAGTTCTTAAATTATATGTTTTTTCGTGACGTTTTTGCGCGTTTTCTAAATTTTTTATTACTCTTTCACGTATATCCGATTTTTTCCGGTGGATAATCAACAACAACAACATCCCGTAACATTTTTAATTTTCGCAACAACTCATATGCTGAACCATCTAACATCATATGGTAACCAAAAGCCAGATCGCATGGTGAAAACCCTGTAGAATCGTGAACTACATTTCTTAGTGCACATGCTATTTTGCTTATATTTTTATCCCATTCTTTATGGTTATCGCTTTTGATATAGGCTCTAATGGCGGTAATTATATTTCGATTTACCCGTTCCGAAGCATTTACTTGTGGATGATATGGTGCGGTCAATTTATGATTAATATTATACTCAGAAATTAATTTATTAAATTCCTTGGATATAAATTGACTACCATTATCCGATATTAGTATTTCTGGCACACCAAATAAATGAAACACGTCGGATTCTAAAAATTTTACTATAGGAATTGTGTTTGCTTGCCTTAATGGTTTCAATAAAATATATTTTGTAAATTGATCTAATACAATTAATAAATAAGTATTTCTATTTTTAGATCTTGGATAAGGTCCTAATAAATCAATATTGATGTATAGCCACGGACGGACCGGAGGACTTTGGACAATCATAGGAGGACTTAAACAGACATTGGGTGCTTTGCACTCTTTACATGAAACACAGGACGCAACGTAAGTATTTATAGTTTTATAAATTTGAGGCCAATAATAATATCTTTTTATTAACTCCGTAATTTTCTCTACCCCTGGATGAGATGTTAAAGGATCATCATGATATTTTTTTATAATTTGGATCCATAAATCTGATGGAACCCATACTTTTCACACAGGAATATCTGTAAGTAATTTAGATTTTCTAAAAAAATTGCCTTTTAAAAATTGCAACATCAACAATTCTCACATCCGGAAACCGCTCTTGATTATTTTGAAATAATTCTACTTTTTGCACGTAATCCGGATTTTAAAAGGCTGGGTCGTTCAGGTTTATTATACCGTTTTTTAAAACTTCTAAATTTAATTCTTCCACTTCGCTCCGCGACAGCGCATCCGTAACAACGTTTTCAGAACCTTTACGATGTTATATTTTGAATTCAAAGGCCTGAAGTTTCAAACTCCACCGTGCCAATCTACCGGACTTTCTGGTTCATTAACCACTTCAAACTGGCATGGTCGGTAATTACTGTAAACGCGGTCCCTTCAACATAAGCTCTGAATTTTTTTATGCTTACTACAGCCGGAAGATATTCTATTTCAGTAACGCTGTATATTTTCTCTGCGTTATTTAATTTATGGGACATGAACGCGATTGGGTGTTCATGACCTGCTTCATCCCTCTGAAATAGAATGCTCCCGACTCCAGTCATCGACGCATCGCATTGAATAAAGAATTCTTTGTTGAAATCTGGACTAAAGTGCCAATCCCACCAAAAACAGAAACAGAAACTTTTTTTTGTTTTTTTACTTTTCTGTTCCAGTTTTGACATTGCACACCCACCAAAAACAGGAACAGAAACAGAAAAAAAATCTTTTTTGACAACCAAAACAGCTAATTTTTTTCATAATGTCATGGCTGCAAACGAAATTTGATAGAAATGTGCGTCTGCAAACTTCTGCAAACAGAAATTGAAACTTTGAAAAAAAAAAGTTTCATTTTCTGTCCGATAAATTGAAAAACAGAAAAATGAAAAATTAGAATTCTGGAACAGAAAAAATATAAAATCGTTTTTTATAAAAATAAAGCGATTTCAAGCAATAAAAATAAATTAGACAAATATTGTTTGTTATTTTATATTATTTTACAAATATTTTTAGCTGAAAAACCCTGAAAATTGGAAAATATCGTAAGTTTAAAAAATTAAAAAAAAAAAAGTTTCTGTTTCTGTTTTTGGTGGGATTGGCACTTAACAAGCACAGGTGTCTGTGTTAGTGCAGCTTTCAATTCAATGAATGACTGTTCCGCTTTTTCATTCCAATTTTCCGAATTATTTTTACATAACAAATCTGAAATGGGCGCAGCTATTTCAGCATAATTTTTTATGAATCGGTTATACCAACCCGTCATACCTAGAAATCTCCGAATTTGACGAACGGTTTTCGGACGTGAGAAATTGTTAATGGCGTCAATTTTATCAGGATCCGTTTTTATACCCTCACCATTTGTAATGTGCCCTAAATATCTTGTTTCTTTTTGACAGAACCTGCTCTTTTCAATATTAATGGTTTGCCCAGCTTCCTTCAAACACTTTGCTACTTTACTTAGGAGCAACATGTGAGTGTCAAAATCTTCCGAGAGGATCAGAAGATCATCCAGGTAGACAAAGACATCCTCATGCAGCTCATAGGGGATAACTTTATCCATCAGCTTGCATAGTGTTTTAGGGGAGTTAGACAAACCAAAAGGCATTCTTTTGAACTGGAACAGGCCCCGTCCGGGCACAATAAATGCGGTTTTATCCCTAGATTTAGATTCTAATTCTACCTGCCAAAACGCCATTTTTAGATCTAGACTAGTGATATATCTAGTTTTTTTCACCCTGCTGAAGATAGAATTAATATGTGGAAGTGGGTAAGCATCAGACTTGGTAACGACATTGACTTTTCTCGCATCCAAACATAGTCGGAGAGAGCCGTTGGATTTCTTCACTATGGCCAAAGGTGATGCCCACTTACTTCGACTTTCCTCAATTATATCTTCAGCAATCATTTTGTCTATCTCCACGTCAAGCAATTTTTGCATGGGTAGCGATAACGGATAAGGTCGCGAGACTTGCGGCTTTGCATCATCTACATCTATTTCATGTTTTAATATGTCAGTTTTTCCTAACCCAACTACACTATACGACGGAAATAGATTAATAATATTTTGCAACTTTTCCTGTTGGTCTAAACTTAAATTATGGATTTTATCATTACTATTTAATTCAGCAGTTTCAAAATTCATAAATGGCACTGCATTATACGTTTCCAAAAATCTACCCCAAGAATTATTGCTCTTTTAATTGAAGGAATTAAAAAAAAATTGATGGTTTTTTCAATGTTGTTGTATTTTATATTCAAATACACAAATCCAAATACTTTTTGTTTAGCACCATCGGCAGTACTTATATCTAAATTAATTTTTGTATACTTAATTCCTATATCACTTAATAATTTAACACACTTATTTCCTAAACAACTAATATTGGCACCACTATCTAATAAAGCTAAATAATTTTTATTATTAATATTTATTTTCATAAACGGCCTTTTATCTCCCTCTGGACGAAAAAATGAAGCTTTTAATGCACTAATAATTTTTTTCTTATTTCTATAATATTTACTAGTTCTACTAATTTTATTATTCTTAATTCTAACTAATTCATCTTCAATATTCTTAACTCTACTTATACCCCTATTTTCCGAAATTATCCCTAACTTATAACTACTTAATTCTAAGGATTTTGCGGAGGGTACGATGGATGAGTGCGCAGAATGGGTCTCCTCCACGTTCTCATTCCCGTATTTCCGTTTCCCGCTTCACATAATGGACTACACTTAGAACAACGATTAAAATATTTATTTTTATAACCACATTTATAACAAAATATTTTCAGAGGATGGGGACATTCTCTAAAAATATGACCAATATCATCACAATTGAAACATATGATATAATTATTTTTATTTGCAGATTGACTGAAATTTTGCGGATTATTTGATGTTGTTGGATTTTGTTGCACTATATATAATTCCGGATTATTACGATCCATCGGTAAGTTACCAATTTCTTTATTTTTATTTTCGTCAGCATTTTCATAATTAATTTCGGTGTCAGCTTCTACCTCATTTACGTACACCCTACGCGATCGTACTTGGTCTTCAGCTGATTCACCAATCTCTCTCCATTTCCGTTCTAAACGCTTGCACAATTTATCGAGCTGACTTAGCGTAACAATATTTTCTAGTATTAAAGGTTTTTTATACCCGGGATGTAAATTATATAATAATCTGTTCAGAAAATCATTATCTGAAATTTCAGAATGAAGTCTCAAACGCAATCCTTCCATATCTAATCTAAAATCAGCAAATCTTTCGCGTGACCGTTGTTTCGCGCTTCCATCAATCATTTAATATCACCATCGGCCTCATATTCATCGAACTCTTCTCTCATAGCACGTTTTAACTGAACCCACGTACTATGAGGATTACGCCGAATAAATTGCCAATACCAAATCTCCGCGCGATTCTTTAATAATTGATTGATCGACAAAACTAATTTTTCTACTGGGTATTGGTCACCACGAGCCAACGTTTCAACTCGAAATAAAAATTCTTTCAATAATAACCCTTTTCCCGAACCATCAAATTGAACTCGCCAATTCGATACCGGATTTCTCCTATTTAAATTTTCATTAATTTGAATTGGTTCATCTTCATCACTAATACTATCATTCTCTATTTCAGATTCAAATCTAGGACGTATATGTTTATCTACCCTATCTGATGGTAATGACCTAGATGTATTTTGTGGTGGTGGTGCAGAATTTGAAAGATGTTGCCTAGCAAGCATTTCCTTCAAATCTTCAATTTGCTGTTGTTGAGCCACCACTACTTTTTGCATTTCCTCCATCCATTGTTGGTTCAATGAAGGTTGAGGATTAGTTGGTTTGGAGAATTTTACACCAAATCTACCGCCGGTAACACCAAAATTTTAATTTCTTTTTGGTAAATCATAATGTTTATTATTATACCTACGTGTGTTACCACGATTAGACCCTGTACCTACGTTTGGAGGAGAATTGGATGAACTCATCCTACTTTGAGCTCCCGGATATCCCAATCTAAGTTTTCGAAGTGACGAACTAGCACTATCGCTAGTTGGCGGTAACGCTGTCTCCCTAGCGGACATAGGTACCTCATTAATTTCTTTAATTGGATCAATTTGTTTCTTTGAGCTTAATATTTTGAACCCTTTGGTTTTGCTCCTAACAAATTTCTATTTACATTTTTATTTAAATTACTATCTACTATTAATATATTTTGTTCTATCCCTAGACTATCATCATTCGCATCACCTAGCGCTCCAGCTTCCTCACCAGCTAAATTAGGAGATGCTCTACCAGACCTATCCGATAGTTGAGTTAAGGTAATAGCATAATTTTTAATTTTATCTGTAACTATTTTTAATTTATTCAACAATCCTCTTACAGACGAAGAAAAAATTGGATAAGCCTTTCTCAACCTATTCAACCGATCCTTCACAAGTCCTTCAGGTGTTCATCAGCTTTTCTAATGCCATCATCAATTAATGAGAAACAGATGGCAACCTTTGCCTTACTTAATTCTAATTCGCTATTTGGATCTAAAATATCCTTGGTAGGAAGATTTTTTTCCTTTCAACTCTAACTCGAGGGCCGTTCTTAATTTAATGCATTTTTGTTGAGCATTCGCACTTGGCACTTCAATCTTACGCATTTCGAGTTCGTAATTTAACTTGTCTTCTTCTAACAACGAAGGATCCATATTTATGTAAGTTAGTATAACTTTACTAACCAAAATAATATATTAATTTTTATTTTATTTTTAGATACTATCGACGAGCATTTACCAACTAAATTGCTAACAGCTATCAACAACTATCTCTTCGATGGATAATTCTTTTATTTATTTCTTAATAATTCATCTAATTCAAAATTCATAATAATAATTCAAATAATTCACACTAATAAAAAAAATATAATCTAATAATAAAAATGTATCTTATCCTAAACTAAACTACCCAAAATAACTAATACTAACAATTTATTTATAACTATTTATATATGTATTCTAATTCAATTTTATTTTTTCTTCTAAATCTAAATATGTATAAATATATTATCATAATATTTGTATATTGCAAAACCTTGAACTTTTTAGTTAAGCTGTTGAACTTATAATTTCGATATGAATAAGTGCAGCAGTCCTAATTGTTTCTCGATGGATACTATCGTAATTACCTGCAGCGGTATCTGTCAGAAATCACTTCACCCTGAGTGTATAGGTCTTTCGCGAGTTGCAATTAAATCTTGGAAAGAATATAATAAGAACTTTTTATTTTACTGTAATGAATGTAAATTGATAACAATTTCTCATGTATTGTTAGCCATAAAATCTAACAATGATGTTCTAAAACACATATCGGATAAGATTATGTCAATAGATAACTTGATTCTACACTCTGAGAATAAATCTCTCACGATGGAAGACAACATCTCTTCTATTCAGCAACAGATTCATGAATTTTGTGATCAGTTTGATAGTTTTAACATAAAACTCAATTCAAGAACTGAAGAAATTGAGAATCTTGTAACAAAAATTGTCCAGCTCAACAAGAATATCGATTCTGTTCATGAAGATTATAAATTAAACGACAGTCTACTATTCGATAAATTTAGGTTTCAATTGGAAAATTTACACTCATCTATAAAAAAGTTAAAATTTGCAACTGATAGTAATATACAAACTTGTCAATCGTCATTCGATAATAACTTATCAAAGAACTTAGAAAATTTTAACAAAGTCTTTAATCAACTGAAAAAGCTAATAAGTACTTCTCAAAAGGATTATATTACATATAATATATCCTATTTAATGGATGAATTCAAATCAATGAAATTAATTATGAATGCTTCCATTGAAGAGATAAAATGCTTGAGCTCTTCTAATAATATTAATCAGTCACCTTCTCCAATATATGAAGATTCACCGAATAAAGCAAATCATATATCTATTTATGACGAAATTATCTGTTTTGATAGTGATGTTAATCTTAATTCTAATTCTAATACATATAA
Source organism: Rhamphomyia laevipes (assembly GCA_963920725.1). Lineage (NCBI taxonomy): Eukaryota > Metazoa > Arthropoda > Insecta > Diptera > Empididae > Rhamphomyia > Rhamphomyia laevipes. The sequence goes on from OY987255.1 coordinate 118,783,429, forward strand.
TACGGTTGATAATATAAATAATAGCAATAATAATGGTGTTAAACCTATTATTTCATCAGAACCGCAAATAACTCCTTTTCTCATGACTCTCCATTCACCCTCTCCAGCTCTCCTTCTATATCTATGCCTACCAATAATAATAATAATAGTAATGATAGTAGTAATAATAATAATAATAATAGTATACAACATAACATTAGTAAAGTAAGCTTAACTAAACAGAATAGGACTATCGATAGTAAAACAAGTAAAAAACATCTTGTAAAGGATTAAAATGTACATTATCCAAAAAATTCAAAAAAATTTACGTGTTCCTGCATTAAATCCTCTTACCCCAGTTAATGATATTCCCTACTTATACACAGATCCATCAATTTATTCCACCGATTTATCCTTATTAAATTCCAGTTATTATGATAAAATTACTCGTCCAGCTATTTCGGATACCGAAATCCAAAGTACCACGCTCCTTTTTAGATCCCCTCCTACCTCCAACTATAAAACTAACAAAATTATCAGCTTCCACAGATAATGGTCGCTATATATTATCTCGACTTAATGATCACAGAATTTTTGAGAACGTAAGACTCTATCTTGCTTATTTTCACGACAAATCAGACTCAGTTTATATCGATAATAGATCTAAAAATAAACTAAAAGTTGCAATTCAGAAAGAGGGGCTTCCCACAGATTATAAAGCTCTTAGGAATATTTTCGACAAATTTCATGAAGGTTCAGATTTATCTCCAGCTGAAGTCACTGAACACTTAACATCTTATGCGTCACATTTAAACTCAAAGAGGATTTCTTATCTTCAAAACTCTCGTGAAGCCGTAAAATTAAGGACTTATTTGTAGACATTAACTCAACCTTATTTGATATTATTGTTATAACAGAAACCTGGTTAAATGATTCATTTATCAACTCTGAATTTTCAAATGGCGAATGGACAATGTACAGAAATGACCGTGACTATGAGTCTACAGGTCTTTCTAGAGGTGGTGGTGTCTTAATTGCTGTGCGAAACACTATCCAAAATGAAGCCATTGAAACCGTCTCCTCAAAATTGTTTGAACACATATTTATTAAACTTCAAGTTAATAATAAATTTTACTTTGTTTTGTAGGAGCAGTATACATACCGCCTGTGTCAGACGAAACTGTTTATAATGTTTTTTTACTTCTTTTTTATCTGTTCATTCTTCTCTCCATGAAAACGACAATATCATAGTATTTGGAGATTTCAATCGTCCGAATTTATCATTTACTATCGAAGAATCAGATGGTCAGTTGCTTCCCATTAAATTTATGGACGATATAGATCTCGATCTAATTGAAACATTTTATGGCAATGATTTACATCAAATTATATCTCTTCCTAACAGTAATGGGAATTGGCTTGATTTAGTATTTACTAGTACTTATGACAATGTGGTAGTTGCACCTGTTTGTGATGCTGAGAACTTATTTTCTAACACAATTCAAATTCCTCTCCAACCATCCCTGCCTACCAGCCTCTAATCGATGGCTCTCACTATCATTAGACGAAATTATGATTTCACTCTTAAAAATTGATACGAATAAGAGTCCTGGTCCTGATTTAATTCCAAACTTATTCCTCTACAATTGTGCACAACAATTATCATTTCCTTTATATATTATATTTAATAAATCGCTAAAATTAGGGTACTTTCCGACTGATTGGAAATCATCATATCTCACACCAATCTACAAAAATGGTGATAAGTGTGATATTGATAATTATAGAGGCATAGCTATTTTATCCTCTATACCTAAAATCTTTGAAAAAATAGTTTGTGATAAAATAACTACTCTAATCACCCCAACTCTCAATGAACCACAACATGGCTTTCGAAAACGCAGATCAACTGTAACTAATCTCATGGTGCTTGTCACGAACTGCCTGTGTCAAATGGAAAAAGGTAAACAAGTTGATGTCATTTATACTGACTTCAGTAAAGCCTTTGATAAAGTTGATCATAATATCCTACTTAAAAAACTAGAAAAAAAGCTATTTCAGGACCAATGCTCCAATGGCTAAAATCATACCTAACAAGCAGAACACAGTATGTCAAATTTCAAGGCTACGTTTCAAAACAAATATCTGTAACGTCTGGTGTACCCCAAGGTAGTCACTTAGGTCCTCTATTATTTAACATCTTCATTTATGACCTCTCTGAAATATTACATGACATACCTCATCTATTATATGCTGATGATTTGAAAATTTATTATGTTGTTGATTCACCCTCTGATGCACGATTTTTACAATCAAAATTATATGCTCTTAATGACTGGTGCATACAAAATAGATTATATCTAAATATATCTAAGTGTCATGTAATTACTTTCTCTCGCAAAAGATGTACCAGCAAATTCAACTATAGCTTAAATGGTACTATTCTTGACCGTGTTGAGCAAATACTAGACCTTGGCATTATTCTTGACAGCAAGCTCTCTTTCAATTATCATTATGATAAAATTATTGCAAAAGCTAATAAACTACTTGGTTTTATTAAAAGGAGAGCGAAGGAGTTTAAAAACATATGGGTGACTAAAACTTTGTACTGCTCCCTCGCACGGTCTATTTTGGAATATGCCTGTCAAATTTAGGATTCAATATATCAAATTAATAGTAATAGAATTGAATCAATTCAAAAAAAAAATCTGCTATTTACTTTAAGAGACCAACATGATCCTCATGACTATGACAATTTACCATCTTATTCTACCAGACTCTCGTCAATTAATTTATTACCGTTATCGTCAAGAAGAATCCTGTTAACATCATGCTTTACCTATGATGTATTAAACAAAAATATTGAAGTTTCCTACATATCTGATAAAATAAAACCCAATAACGATTTAAGACAAACAAGAGTATCTAAGCCTCTAGTTGAATACTTTCATCGTACAGACTATGGAAAAAATGAACCAATTAACAGATGTTGTACAATCTACAATAAATTCGCTACACACTCTAATACCTCAAACTCTAAATACGCTTTTAAGTCACAACTAATAACCAACCTCTCTATATTAGAAACTTAACTTCTTCTATGTGTATATGGATTAAAAAAATATCTCAAACATACTTATAATTATAAATATAGATAAAATATACTTTAAAAGTAATCATAATTGTAATTTAAGAATAATGTATATTTTCTTTTTAATTTTAATTTTAATTAATTTTATTGTAAATCTTTAATTTTTTTTATTAAATATAGATCTTATGCTAACTATAAAATAAAAATATGTAATTTATATGTAAGTAATTAGTGTACCTTGTTTGGTAAATAAATAAAATATAAACTATTAACTATTCTAATGTAAATTGTAACTCTAAATCTAAATATATTATAATAATTTTCCTAATGTAAATATATCATTAAATCTTAATATTTAATGTAATTCAATTATTTTTTTTTTTTTAATTTTATTTTAATATATACATATATATATATTTTAAAATATTGGTATTTAATAGTTTTTTTTTTTTGTTTTTATAAAATTGAAAAAAAAAATGTATCTTTTTCAGATTTTTATTATTTATTTTATTTTTGAAATTCGCCAATCGTTGATTATAAGGATAAGGAATGGACAAGGGGTGGGAGGTAATGTTGGGAAATTCCATCTTTAGTATTTCTTTCATCAAGCTTTCAATATTTCATCATTTGTCCTTTCGACAAAATTTCAACACAGAAACACAGTAACAAAACCTTGCTAGGAAAAACTTTTGACAACAAATTTTTTTAATCTAACTAACAAGAAATAAATAACAGGTACGAGGATGAATTATGGATAACCAAAACTCATAATCTTACTCGAACTTTAAATAACAAAAACAGTTCAACGGAATTAATATATACAACTATATTAATTTTCTAACGATGAACTACATTTAATTTTACAACTTGAAATAATTTTAAACTTGATAGAAGAATTATAAAAATGAAAGGGGATAATATTTTGTTGCTGATTTGAACTTGAACGCACAAAAAAAATTTCTACATAAGCACCATTATAATTTTTCTCGAACAGTTGGGGCTTTTTCTACGAAATGCAAATGTAAACATAAGGAAATATTCTTAAATGGTTGGTTGCTATTATGCTATAGAGATACTCTCTCTATACCTACTATAATTATTTTTATGTAAAATTCAAAATTTAACGGGATTTTTTGTACAAAACTCATTCGTAATATTTTTTTAGTGAAAATTATTTAAATTTTTTTTTAGAAATTATACATTACAGGTTTATTTTTTTTGCTCAATTACCAGTGTACCGGATACCCATATTACAAACCGCATATCGATATTGCAATCCCTAGATACAGTTATTCTTGTGTATTTAAAAAACTCTTCTCTATTCAACTTTAAAGACTTAAAATCAGCTATTATTTGGTGATCTAAGCTCTTGTATAAAATTTCCTGCACCTTTTCCATTCTTCCTCCTTTATCCAAATAAAAAGTTGACATTGATTTTCAAGTATTTGTCGGTCTAGTAGGCTCGGTTAATGCGTCACAAATCTTTAATTGGTTCTGCACCTTTTAGTATCTGTGCTCCCTAGTTAGCTGATTTTGTATACTTCAAAATTTTCGTAAATAAATAAAAAAAAGGTTCTTTTAATTGCTTACTAAACAAAGAAATCCTAATTTATAAATTGGATTTGGTTTAATTTCACTGAATTATTTTTTGGTGTCGGTCTGTTCACCACAAATATTGCTCGTTCGTCATAAGCAGTAAATTAATTCAGTTTGGAAAATCTGATTGCTATATCTTAAACAGATTTTAGAAGAAAAAGGATTTGATACTAAGAATACACTTATGGAAATGTCTAACGTACTCAGCATACTCTGTTGTTAAAAATTAATAAAAAAATTTACATTTGTAAATCACATAGTAAACATAGATATAAAATATGTTATCAAAAAGTTCCCTAAATTATTTGAAATTCAATTAAAAATTATTTAGTTAAAGATTTTAAATTGTAAGTAATTTTTTTATTAACTTTTCTATTTATAAAAAAATTGAAAATTATATGAGTGAAGTAATTTTTTGTTTATTATTCAAATTGTATAAATTTCTTATCTTTATTTATTTTGTTTCAATTTATTTAATTTTACTTATCTGCTTTTTTGTATTTTTCAGCAACCATTAAAACCACCATATAAATAGAATGAGTCTATTATATCTAGATATTCTGATACATTTATCTTGTATTTTTTATGTCTTTTGTGTACAGTTCAGATAATGTGAAGAATATTAAGTACCTACATTACTTTCAATATGCTGTAGAAAATTAAATAAACAGAAAATCGTACAAGTAATTTTTAATAATTTTTTATCTGGAAAAGCCTTAGTTTCTTAGTTTATTTTGTTTAATGATTCGACAAAAGAGTATTAAAAAAGATACAAAGTATAATGTAATAAACTGGGAACTATATAATGACATATATATTAGGATATGTATGTATATAATTGTCTTCTAAAACTTTATGAAACTATTCTTTTTAAATTTAAAATTTTTGGTTAAATAATTCTTTTGCACTGGTTAAAGTCGAATTGAAGAAATCTGCAGTATACGGTCCTCTTTAGGTCCAAACTGCCTGTTTTGATATAGGTTTATCATTATGATTAGTGCCATATGGACATTTATATTAAGTATATTCTTAGTATGTTTTATTTGTATGTTTTTATTGTGTTTAAAAAAACACATCAGTGTTATCCATTATAACGAGCAGTTATCCATTATTTTTGATTTTGACAACTTTTAGTATAAAATGTCAATAACTTCACATTTTTTCCGTTACGGAATATAATCACAAGGAATTTTTGAAACTACTAAGTATTTGTGAAATTTTTTCTACCCGTAATTGAAATTTTGATTAAAAATTTGTGATAATTTATGGAAGTGTAAAGCTATAAATATCGAGAATCGGAAAATCAACTAAATTATAATTAAATCAACTCTTTTAAAATTATTTAATTGCAAGTAAAAAAGCAAGTAAAATATCTATTTTGTAAAATTCTTTAAAAATCATTTATTATGGTTCTTATTGATTTGCGTGTCAAAACATTTTGGACGATCATTACGTGCTTATATTATACAAGGTAAATTACGATTTTAAATAACCAAAATTATAATGAAACTTTAGCTATTATTTAATGTAAAAACAATCAAAATAATAGAAATTCATTTACAAAAATGTTAATAAAATAATACAAAATTTGTCAAAAGTTTGCTAAATAGTTTTTTTATTATCTAAATTTCCTTGTAATAAATAATATCTGTAGCAACCGCACGATACTCTTTTAAACTTCTTTCGCTGTCAGAGCCAAAAAGCGAACGCATATTCGAACATAAACGACTCAGAGACAAAAATATTCTTAATTCAGCCGAATAAATCGAATAATTTATTATTTATTATTAATAATTATATTTCTTCTATCAAGCTTAAAAATATTTCAAGTTTTTGTAAAATTATATGTATTTCATAGTTAGAAAATTAATATTGTCTATATTAATTCCTGTGAACGTCAAAAATTTTTGCTATAGCAATGTTTTGTTAGTGTGTTGAAAATGTGTTGAAAGGACAAACAATGAAATATTTAAGGCTTGATGGAAGAAATACTAAAGATGGATTTTCCCACATTATCTCCCACCCCTTGTCCATTCCTTATCCTTATAGGGTATGCTTACCTAATCAACTATTGGCGAAATTCTACAAAATAAAGAATAAAAAAATCTGAAAAAGATAATTTTTTTTAATTATAAAAAAACATAAAAACCATTGAATATAAATAAAACAATTGTGTATGAGTAGTATTAATCATTTAAAAATAAAAAAAATATATTATAAATTGAACTATACATTATTGAGGCCCTCAGAATGGGTCTCAGAACCATAGTGGCATATCCCACAATTTTTTTTTGTGTATTCATTAGAAAAATATCTCTAGAATCAAATGATATTCATTTGCACTTCCAAAAAGGTTTACCTTATAAAAAAAATTGTGGGATACGCCACTATGGTTCTGAGACCCGCATTTAGATTTAGAGTTATAAATTACATTAGAATAGTTATTATAACATAATTTAGATTTAGGAAAAATAATATGGAATTATAATACATACATATATAAATATCTTTTAGTATTACATACAGTTATTTTGCATTACTTTTAGTTTAGAATTAGATATTCGAAAATTCTTATTAATTATTATTAGATTTTTTTTTTAATTGTTGTGGATTATATGAATTATTATAAATTGTGAATTATAGGAATTATTAAAAAAAAGTATTAAGTATCGAAGTAGATAGTTTCTTGATAGCTGTTAGCAATTTAGTTACCAAGGAAAAATGTAAATTGAGAACAATTGAGAATCCCGAAAGAATTTTTAGTAAAACAAATCGCAGGAATTTTACCAAAAAATCCCGGATTTTAAAATTTTAATATTTTTACCCACGTTTAGCGTTACCCAGATCCACGACGATGACGTAGTGGGTGAAGTTTCCATATTGTCAGTTTTTCCTTATATCTTTTTTTAATTTTTTTTTTGTATTTTTTTTTTTTTTTTGTATTGTTTTTGTATGTTTTGATATTTTTTGTTAGAAAAAGAAATAAATAAATTCATTAATTCAAAACAAAATAAACATAACTAAAATAATTCAATTAAAAACTAAATAAACGTAAAAATATATAAAATGAAAATTATACCAGCGCAATATTAATTGCTATAGATTTCAAGAAATCAATTTCATCCATGGTTTCCTTATTAGCCATAACTAATTTTTTTTTATTTTTCTCAATAATTTTCTTGTTTTTTTTACAAGAATCTCTCTTGATTTAACCTTTTCTACATTTGTTATTGCCAGAATAAATTCTTTTGACAAATCTGTGATCAACTTATATACTCCGGCATTTTTTCCCCCAACGACAGCCCTTACTTTTTGCAGATGGAAAGAACTCTTTTATAGCTTCTAAAATGACCTTTTCAAAATAAAGACTACAATTTGAGGATTTAAATCAATTTTCCAGTCACAAGCTTCAAGCTAGTTTGCATAAAGACATAAAAAGGTCTGAGTATACCTCCTGTTTTTTTTCGGCTCCTTAATGCGAAAACTACGGTTCCGCCAATATAGCCATGAATACAAAAATTGATGCATAATACTAGGAACTACATAAAAAGTTCCGTCTATGAGCCAACGTTTAGCTTCTCCCAGTACTTTTAGGCTGTCTTGTGTACCCAAAATTATTATTTTTTCGTCTTTGTAATCTACTTCTTTTAAAACAAATAACTGACCCTCCAGATATTTAAAATTTTCTGGAATAACAATATCTTTCAAACATTCTGGTTCTTTTAAATTTAAAATGTCTGATCGAGCTCTAGTAATTTTAACTTTTTGTGTCCCTTTAGATGGCAAGTACACTCAGCTATGTGAATCAGTTTCAACAATAGAATCGCGTATTATTTGCGATGGCATTATAATTTCAGTTTTTGCTTTATAGTTTTAACTAATTTGTTGGCAATTGAAACATGTTTTTCAAATGCAAGAGGGTCAAGGCTATGAGTAAAAAAAAGCTTTCTTAATTACGTGATTATTGTTTCAATTTTTGGTTTAATTACTTTTTTTATATCTTCAGGTTCTAGATTGAATATTATTAGAGGTGGTAATTTCTTTAATTCACTTACAGAATTTGTTGTTTGCATGCCAGCTTTTTCTGCATTGTTCTGAGAAGTATGTTCTTGTCTTTCTGTTTAATTGACGTTGACGATGACGCTTCTTGTTGTATTGTATGCTGATTCTGCTTAGCAACTAATTTTTTTTTATTATATTTTGATTTTATAACTTAAATAAAATCATCGATGTCGTTTGATTCTTCCATATCGTTATCATTATTGTTATTGTCATTTTCATTTTCTTGATCACTTAGAATTTCGAAACTATTTTGCCTATTATTTGAATTATTATGTTCATTATTATTTTTATTTTAAATATTTGAAATAAGTTTCTTTAAATTTTTTATTTCTTTTTTAAGTCTATCATTTTGAGCTTGTAATTTTATTGAATTCATTTTATTTGTCTTTTTAAAACTATTGTTTTTATTGGCTGTTAATGTAATACACACATCATTTGATTTAATTATTTTATACGTATTATCGTTACCAAAATTATTTTTTAACGAGTTATTTAATTGTTCACTAAAAGTACTGATGTTTTAACTTTGGTTGAATGCGGACGTATTTTCTTTTGTGCTTTGCGAATTATTATTTCAATTATATAAAAATTTTTAAAAAATTTTCTATTGAAATATTTTTGTATTGTTTGAAAAATTTAAAATTTTTTCATTGTAAAAATTTTGTATAGAAATTTGTTTCTATAGAAATTCAATTTCTATAGAGATAATTTCTGAGTGATTTTGCTTTGTTTTTTGTGGTTGGTTTTTTTGTATAGAAATTTATTTCTATATAATTGTTTGTGGTTTTTGTGGTTTTGTTTGTCTATTGTATAGCGTGGGAAAAAAAATTATATTGTGTTTGGGTGTGGTCCCATCGTGGGAAAAACTACTGGTATGGGGAAGAAGACCCCGACAGGGGTTGGTGAATTATCGGGGGTGTCTTTTAAGTCACCTCCGACCAAGAAGAAGAGGTTGAAGGTTCGAATGGAGCGGAGTTCGTCGGTGACGTCGGCGACCTCGCGGGCGTCCAGCGCTATGGACTCAGGGGAGTCCGAAATGGACGTCACCGACGTTGAGGTGGTGGACGCAAAGGTTGCAGCAGAGGGTGTACCTGAGGAGCGGGGTTCTGCGACGAAGGTGACCGTGAAGCGGGTGGGAGGAGGTGTAGCTGGAGGCAGTGGTGGGTTGTTGAAGAAGGAGGTGGATGAGGTGGCCGCGATGAGGGCCATTACGAATGCCCTCCAAAGGAAGTTGGTGGAGTGCGGCCTGTCGGCAGCCCAAATGGCTGAGGTGTTGGAGATAACCGGGGGTTATGCCGACGTTTTAACGCGCCTCATGGTGGGCGGGAAGCTTCCGGTCCAAGGACCCGTGCGTTCTCGCCCGGTTGAGAGGAAGGTGGTTAAGCCGCAGTCGCAGCCGGTGGGGCCTGGGGGCGAACCCGCAGCCGCAGCAAGAAGAAGACTACATATGCGGTGATCGTAAAGGGAGGTGCTGGGGTTGAGCCGGTTGCGGTTCAGCAACAGCTGGTGAAGGACGTCAGCGGGAAGGTGGATGTCCGGGTGAAGGACATTCGCCCGGTATCGACTGGCGTCCGTATAGTGACGTGTTCCTCGGCAGAGGTCGAAAAAATCAAAAAGAGTGTGGCTATTAGAGAGGCTGGCCTTACTGTCGAGGACCCTTTGGTGATGGCCCCCCGGGTTATGCTTATGGATGTGCCCCAGGAGATAACGGCGGAGGATCTGATGCGGCAGATCTATGAAAAGAATGTTGGAGAGGAGATGATGCCTTATGCGGCTTACGAGAGAACGGTGAGGTTGGTCAGCAGACCCAGCAGTGCTGAGTCAACTGGCCACGTGGTGTTGGAGGTTCCTGAGCGGCTGGCGGAAGCATGGCATCTCTGGATGAATGAGGCACTATTAACTGTCCTACAGCTTAACTGTCAGGGCAGTTACGGTGTCATGTGTGACTTTGGGGAATGTATGAGAAGGAATAGTGTAGGTGTTGCCTTGGTGCAGGAACCGTATGTTGCGGATGGATGCGTCAGGGGTTTGCCTGCCAGCATGAGAGCTTTTGTGAATACAAGTGGGGGTTCAGCGGTGATTGTGGACAATGTCGATATGGATGTGATGCTCGTCGGTGAGCATACGAATGAGTGGGGTGTCTGTGTGTGTATTAAAGGTGTGTTTGGCACAATTTATGTTGTGTCTGTTTATTGTAAGTTTGGTGAGGAAATTGGGCCGTACATTGAGTACATGGTAAGTCTCGTACGGGGACTTAGGAATGAATGTGTTTTAATCGGGCTTGACGCCAACGCGTCCTCACCCTTGTGGTTTAGTAAGGGTGTCGAACGGGATGGCGCCAACATCCTACGTGGTAGGGAGCTCGAGGAGTGGATTGTAGGATCACGAATGAATGTGCTCAACGAGCCCTCCGAATGGTACACATTCAGCGGTGCTCGTGGACAGAGCGATATAGATTTGACTATTGCGAATGGTATGTGTGATCGTTTTGAGTTTGAGTGGAAGATCCTACCTGACTGTGGATTGAGTGATCATAACGTGATACAGGTGGTGTGCAAGACTGATAGTCGTGCTAGTGTGAGAGGTCGGAGTGGTGTTCGCTGGTTGACCAAAGGGGTCAACTGGAGCGCGTATGTGGACTACCTCGGTGGTCTTGAATGTATGAAAAGTGATGATGAATTCAGAGCATTGACATTGGATGAGAAGGTTCGTTTTGTGTATGATTGTGTGAAGGACGCGAATGAAGTCAAGCTCAAGAGAGTGGTGAGGGAACGCCCCAAGCACGTGAAGTGGTTCACAGATGAGCTTCGTGTTAAGAAGCGGTCTGTGAATCGCTTGCGTCAGGCGTTCCAAAATGATCGTAGAATGGGTGTTGATGATGATGAAAGTTGGAGACTGTATAGGAATGAAAGGAATGAGTATAGAAGTATGATGAGGAGTGTGAAAGAAAATGATTGGAGGCAGTTTGTTACTGACCATGGGAATAACAACCCGTGGGGAGATGTATACAAACTGTGCAAAAAAAAGGGCAGGGTGAACGATATTTGCAGCTTGAAAGTTGGTGATGCCTGGACGAAGAGTTGGAATGAGAGTGTGAATGTGCTCATGAATGAGTTTTTCCCTGGTGCTGTACCAAGTGGTAGTACTCCGGTGCGACCACCGCCTCCTCCGCCTCCTCCCCTTCAATGGGATGAGGTGCATGATGCGGTGTTTGAGAACGCCTTGAGGAAAGCACCAGGGTTGGATGGAATAAATGGGGAGATTATGAGAGCTGTATGGAAAGGAATGAATGCCAAACTCTTCATGATGTATGAGCAATGCATGAATGAGGGCCGTTTTCCAAAGGAATGGAAAGTAGGGGATGTGGTTGTGCTTCTGAAGTCTACGGACAAGGTGAAGCACGATCCGCACTCCTATAGGCCGATTTGTTTGTTGTCTGAGATGGGTAAAGTGCTAGAGCGTGTGATGGTGAAAAGAATGAATGAAAAGAGAGTGAATGTCAATGCGGCTCAGTATGGATTTACTAAAGGTAAGTCTACTGAGGACGCATTGCTGAAAATGAAAGAGATTGTTAGCATGAGTGATAAGAAGTATGTGCTGGGTCTGTTTGTGGACTTTAAGGGTGCGTTTGATAATATTGTGTGGAGTCGGGTGATTTAAAAGCTGAATGAGATTGGGTGTGAGGAACTCTCCATATGGGAGAGCTACTATAGTGAAAGGAGTGCGTGTGTGAATGGGAACAGTGAGTGCGTGTGGAAGACCGTCCAGAGGGGAACGCCCCAAGGGTCCATTTGTGGACCCTCGGTGTGGAACCTGATGATGGACGATCTCCTGCACGCACTTGCTCGGTGTGGATGTAAGGTGATTGCGTATGCCGATGACTTGCTTTTGCTGGTTGAAGGCATGAGCAGGTCGGAGGTGGAGAGATTGGGAACCTTGTTCATGACCGAGGTCGTGAACTGGGGGATGCGTGTGTGTGTGAGTGTCTCGAAAGAGAAAACCGTGTGTATGTTGCTGAAAGGTAGGCTGAGCGCGACTCGGCCACCTATTGTAAGAGTGAATGGTGTTGGTATGAAGTATGTGAAGGGTGTGAGGTACTTGGGCCTGAATATCGGTGAGCGAATGAGTTTCGCACCGCATCTGGCAGCGCTTCATAAGAAGACTGCTGGGGCGGTGGGTTGTATGAAAAGAGTGTTGCGTAAGGATTGGGGATTGAATGATAGAACAGTGAGGATGATATTCAGGGGTTTGATTCTGCCGTGTATCACGTACGGTGCGATTGTGTGGTATGGTATGGCCCAATTAGGTTATGCTAGAGATGCCCTGAACCGTTGCCAGAGAATAGTGATGTATGCGGGTGTGCCGGACTGTGTCCACCGATGCCCTGCAGGTCCTGATGGGGGAGTTACCATGGGATCTGCAGGTAATCAGGCGTGGGCTGCACAGAAAGGTAGTGCGTGAGATTCAGCTCACTGGGTCTGATCCGGTGACTGAATCTGAATGTCAGGGGTTATCCACTAAGGACCGCAAGGCTCTTGTGGATAACAGAATGTATGAAATTTGGCAGCGGCGATGGGATATGAGTGACAAAGGCAGGTGTACGTATGAGTTTGTAAAGGATGTAAGGTTCAATGAAGACGGGATGTTTGGTTTTGGCCTGCACCTTGGCTACATTATCACTGGCCATGGCAGTATGAATGAGTATTTGAATAAGCGTGGACTGGCAAATACCGCGGAATGTTCGTGTGGCTATCCAGTTGAAGACTGGAAGCATATTCTGGCTGAGTGTGTGTTGTATGCGGATGTGCGAAGATTGAGTGATTGGGGAATTCGGTATGAACGAGGAGTGCTTGCAGTTGGGCGAGTACTCCAGGATGCGAATATTGTGAGAGAGTTGAATGATTTTGCAAGATTGGTATTTGCCAGAAGAGTGACTTTTGTGTGAATGGGCTGGAATTTCTTTTTTTCTTTACAGGTACCTGGTTGATTGCTGAGCGGTGGTAGGACGTCGGTGGCGCTGCATTGCTGGAAGTCGGTTGTGATGGCGCACCAGTGCTGATGTGGTAAGTTGTCTTGTGTGCTGTTGTGTAGTGCTGTTTATTGTGTGTTCTCTGTTTTGTGTTGTGTGCTGTAGGCCAGCCTGGGCTGCAAGGCCCTAAAAGCCTAGAGCGTAAGCTCGAAGACCCGACCCGAGGTCTTTAAAGATTCGGGTACCACGGGGTCGGTGAGTGCCCTGGAGGATTTAATCCTCCATCACCGACAACGGTTGTAGGCCCCCTTGTGGGAGTATCGTGGTGGCTGTGGTTATAGGCATATCGCGCCTAGGGGGACATTTATGTCACTCCGGGGTTGAACAGCGCTATCTGTTCGGAGGTCTGGCTTGCTTACTCCAGTCAGGGATTTAGATAGGTCCCGCTTCCACCAGTAAGGTTTCCACCGCTTGCACGGGGGAAATAGACTGGTAGTTGGAACAACTTGTTGTTCTAACGGGTCACTCCTGCCATGAATAGAGCCGCTCCCATGGGGGACGTGTAATAGAAGCCTTCGGCTTAGGTGTGCACGTTAAATCACGAAAAGAGGGACTCTGTTCACTAAAAGTATGTGTTCCATTTATAGGAACTAGATCGTTCCCATCACTAGATATCATAAGTTATACACTTTTTTTTTTTTTGTGCTGATAAAATCAGTTTAAGTTAATTGTTTTTGTTATCACTACTAATAATTACTATTGATCACCACAACTAAAACCTTCGACAGTGTATAAATACAAGCCATGTAAATCGTCGGCGCACTAATACATTTACACGAGTTGTAGTCCGACATATAATATCATTTTATATTGAATTATATGGTTATTGTTTAGATTTTTGCTGAAAATAAGGTTTTTTATTTTATAATAAATAAAAAATATAATTTTTAATTTCTATAAATATTTTATTAACTAGTTTAATGTTTTATAATATAACAGATTTTGTAATATAATTAAAAAATAGGTTTTTTAATATCAATACGCTTTTAATATAAAATTACTATATTTTGGTACCATCAGAAGTGTAATATTTTATATCAATTATTACTCAACTGATATTACACAAAATCATCATTTGGCACCCAAAAGACGTATTGATACGTCAACCTAAAAATATAAAATAATTATTAATAAGGAAAATAAAAATATTCTGCAAAAGTCGTCATCTTTGTTATACTTCCTTCGTTGGTATACACACTCCGTCATAGTTTTTACATGAAATTAAAATAAGTTATTAAAAAATTCATGTATATAATTTATTTCTGTAAATATATATATGTTTATAATAAAGTGCGGGCAAATTTGATAAATTTAACAATAAAATAAATAAAGTTTTGTATAAAAAAATCAACAAAAGCAGTCTTCTTGACTTATATAATAAAAAATAAATAGAATATATATACAAAAATTAACTATAACAGTCTTCTTGACTTATAGAATAAAAAATAAATAAAATATATATTTGTACAAAAATGAACTATAACAGTCTTCTTGACTTAAAAAATAAATAATAAAATAATAAAAATAATAATGTATATAGTTTATTTTAAAGTTAGAATTTTTCTGTTTGTAACATTTGATTCTTTATGTTGCAAATCATTGACATTTTTAATATAATTATTAAGTAATATATTGGCAAAACATTTACAAATTTTGAAATATATATCACCATTAACAGCGCCGCAATGACATTCAAAATCAAAATCAATATCGTGGGTTACATAATCATCTTTTTTTAAACTATCAATAGTTAAATCAATTAAAATTGCTTTTTGATTTGAACTTTCTAAAAATTTTAATTTTAATTCTTTTTGTCTAAGAATTTCTTGAAAAATAGCAGACATATGAAATAGAATATAACCAACTTCATTGGAGGGGATTGATAAACCGCCTCTCTGTAAATAATTGAAGTAATTATATTTAGATAATATGCCTTTATCTTTCAAAACTAACTGTCGACAAGTACTGCAATTTATATTTTTAACAGCGTTATAATCTAAATCGACTTTCTAAGTCATCAGTTTGGAGTTTACCAATTAAAATGTAATCTACTTTAAATTCTACTAATGAAATTTTTACAATACTTAAAATGCTCTTTGTAGTTGAAATTATTGCCTCGCAAGTATCTTTAGTTAAAGTCCCGACATTATTCATACTATTATTCCAAATCTCGAGCCATGAAATAAATTTTTTTTAAAATTTGATACTTTCATCCGATTCAGACCTAACTGGTTTACAAAAGTCATTCCTTTTTAAGATACCTTTTAGAGTGGCTTTCGTGTTAACTATATCCCACCATTTACGCACTATCTCGCAAAACTCTGCTGTTTCAATCATGTTATTATCACGCAGAGCAGCAATAGTAGAATAGTGGAATATGTTATCAACCAACGATACATTTTGCTTCTCTAGGTTATTCGGAAAAATGGTTTTATGATTCAATTTGTATGATTTTTTAATTGGTAAATTGAGTTCCGACTCATACAAAATTTTTAAATTATCAAACGAAGCGTGTTGAATTTCAAAAGTCTCAAAATTTGGATATAAAAATGTTCTTTCTAAATTACCCAGATTAAGCCAATTATTTCTAATATTTTTAAATAAATGAACGGTATCATATTGTAAATAAATGTGGCTATTTGGAAAATCTGGATTCGAAAAAAAAAAATTATCGCGACTAAATAATTTAAACATATTTTGATTAATCCTATTATTATCAGTAATTATAACTATTACGCGATAACCAAGTGACTGTACAAATTGAACCACAGAACTAGTCAAAGAATGAATTTTGGTCCCAGTAGGACGAATTACAGGATAGAGGCGAACAATTTCTTTGAAATTACCATAAATTGATTTGATCATGAATGCCACTACTGTTCGAGCACACTGCAATGGATCATTCTCTGCCATACCGATAATATTATTTGATTTATATTGCAAACCTTTATCAATATAAATTTCGTCTACCAAAAGAGCAACATATTTCTCTCTGTCAGTTATTGATTTGGAAACATGAAGTAAATATTGCTCGTCATTGCTGGGTTGTTTATAATTAGGACCCAAATGCATTTTCGAAGATATACTTTGCAAATATCTTTTGCATGGCAAAATTAAAAATTTTCTTAAAATCTCATAAGTCGCGCTCGAATGAGAATAAATTATAAATGACATTATTATTGTTTCGATGTCATATTTATGTTTAATTCTAATTAAAAGATCTACCTGATTAGTTATAATATCCAATTTGCCAGAGTATAAAAAGTCTTCATCACGCAATTACGAGCTTTTTTCAAATAAAATAATGCACGATCTAAAAAAAAAATCGCGATTTTCAAAAGTTAATTCTTGATTAAATTTATATCTAATAAGTAAATTTTCGAATTGCGACCAAAGCGATAATTTTAAATTTTCCGGTAAAATCCATTTTAATTCATTATGAGGAAGTTGCGTTTCCTTTACAATTACTCTAACTATTAAATTAGTATCAACCGAAATTCTGACAGTAATTTTACAATCTAAATCAGAACTGTGTTCAAGCAAAACGAAAACTATTTTATCATTATTTTCATAAATATGATAATCTTTGAAATTTACTTTTACTTTAAAATTATTTTTTAGAAAATCAAAATTTGTAATGACATCGGACTGAATA
Source organism: Rhamphomyia laevipes (assembly GCA_963920725.1). Lineage (NCBI taxonomy): Eukaryota > Metazoa > Arthropoda > Insecta > Diptera > Empididae > Rhamphomyia > Rhamphomyia laevipes. The sequence goes on from OY987255.1 coordinate 118,800,841, forward strand.
AATTGTTCTGATTTATATTCAATAGAAGCAATTAATTCTTCTCTTCGAATTTCGGGATCTTTTCTAACTACTGTTTCTGTTTTAGTTAAATACTGTGGCAAATTGGGGAACACGGTTGGAATTGCTCCATAAACTAATCTGGGATTTTTATATTTTAACCTCGGTTGGAAATCACTTTCACGGAAATGCACTGCACAAACAGATGAACAACTCGTTGGTTGCCAATCTGCTCTGTGTATAGCATTAATCCATCTTTTTCTTATTTCAACATCTTTTGGAAATGAAAATGTTGGAATAATTTTAGATTCCGTCAAATAATTAGATTTACAACCGGGTACAACACAATGACGAGGCATATTTTTAAAAGTCACAAACAAATTCAACTTTATTATTAAATTTACACTATATTACATATTTATATAAACAATCACAACAACGGCGTTGCGATTTTTGTTTATAATTTAATTACATTAAAACTAAATATTGCAATATAAAATTATTATCACTATTTTGCACTCACTTTACTATTATTATTTTTTTTTACCAAATTTTATTTAAGTAACTTTTTACCTTCTAAAATTAAATTTTTCCGGACGATAAAAAATGTAAACAAACACCGCGCGGCCATATTGAATATTACGTCGGACTAAACCAAAAATTTTGTAAAAGTATGTGCATGGCTTGTGAGAACAGACACTGTCGAAGGTTTTGCCACAACAGATGTTAACACTTCGAGCTCTCAGATATGTTTATCATTTCTAAGAAATCTGTTTATAATTAACATGAAATACATGTATATCCGGATTTTTGGAATATTATCTATTGTAGTAAATATATATAAAATAACTCAATAGAAAACTTGCAAAAAATTAATTTACTAAAAATAAAAACTTAAATATCTTTCTAATTCATAAAAGATTTTTTAAATATTTTTTTTTAATATAAGTGGAATTTACACAGTTCAAGTTTTTCATTCAAGTTTTTGTAAAAATTAAATTCGGTTCCTATTCAAGTGGAACTTGAATGAATTTTTGTATTTACACGTTTCAAGTAATTTTTTTTTTTAATATTGAGAACAATACATTGAAATGTTTATGTTGGCAGCAAATGATTGGAAAAAATATCGAAAGTGTCAAATCGCAATAAAAAATTTTTTTTGAATTTTATTTATATGTAGTATGCCGTTCAAGTTTTAAAAAAATAGAAAACATTTCTATTTTTATTTTGTGGGATTCAAGTGTATATAAAAAACACGACTTGCGCATTGTGTAAAATAATTCTACTTGAATGTGGAACTTGAACGATTAATTGAAGCGTGTAAATTCCGCAATTGTGATAAATTTCTTCCCACCCAAGCATTCCAAATACTCATTTTTGTCGTATGAATCTTTTCCATTTAGTATATTTTTAAATTTTTCTTCTCTCCATTTATATTTTTTTTTCTTTTTTTGAGGTTCAACATTATATATCGATGATACAGTTGCTGAAACGTAAATAAATAAAAGTTGTTATTCTTCCAGAACATTTATCTGACTTCCTCTTTTCAGATTCCCAATTAATAGTTGTTTTATTTATTTTATCTTTCAAATAAATATAGCCATCTAGTTCCACCTTTTCTTTTCCTTTGTTTGTTAAATAAGTTTTTAATTCAGTCATCTAAAAAATAAATGAACTATTACAGATAAATTATTGAATGCACGTTATATTTAATATTTCCTTCTTACTTTACGATGTTTACAATACTTAATCACAAAATATAATAACACAGCTTATGGTTTCACAACTGCAACAATAAGAACACATCAAAAATCAGGATTACGAACTACCGGATTTTGAACTTTCCTAATTTTAAATTTCCGGATTATAAACATTCCGAAATTTGAACTTCCGGATTTTGAACAATCCGGATATTTAATTTTTTTCGGATTATGACATGCTGCCAATATTCAGAAATATATTCAACATCTTCAAATACATTATCTTCTTCTGTGTCGTCCGATATGGTTGGTAGTAAATATGTTGGACGCGTTCGTGATCGTTTCAATGGTCTTTCTTGCGATATATATCTTTGAGGCTGAAAAATATCCGTTAATGATTCCAAATATATTTTTTGGCGTTCATCCTCCCTATCCTGGATTTCGTAATGTCTTTTTGTCCATTTGTCTCATAATGTCTACATCTACATATATTTTTAAAAATAATTTGGTCTCCTCATTTTCCCACACACACTTTTTGTCACTACTTTCATTTTCCATTTCTAAAAAATTGTTTAAAAATTTTTTTTTTTTTTTTTTTAAATATTTTGAATTAAAAAATATTTTTTGTGCTGTTAGTTTGAAATTTAAATTTCGAACAATAAAACAAATGTCAAAATCCACTCTACTCCACTACACTAGTGTTCACCTGGTACGGATTTGAAAATCCACTACACTTCACTCCTCACATTTTGAGCGGAGTTGAAAATCCACTCCATACTACAATTTTCGGTGTTCACGTGGTGGATTTACAAATCCAGTCCACTCCACTCCGCACCACGTGAACAAGATATAAGAGAATATTATAAAAAAAAATTATAAGCAAAATTTTTGTCGCTGGTAAAATTTTGTATGGTTCTTTTTAGGTGCGTACTAGCAGAGAGAACATATACCTAGAGATTTAGTTGGTATGGGAAAATTTTTTGTTCTAAAATGAAAGCAGCAATATTTTAAAATAAAAGTAAAATAAAGATAACAGAAGAACAACATAAAAATGTAATTGACTCTCAAAAATGTTACGAGTATGACGCTCAAAAATATTATTGTGATTATAGAATACAAAATGTAAAAATCTATATTATGTACTCTATGAAAATTTTGCATAGAAAATTTATTTGTACTTTAAAATTACATATTTTCTTTTTTCAGTGATAAACCTAATTATTTTTTATAGAGTTGAAAAGATAATTTAATTGCCTACAAAAAAGTCCGCAGAAAGGATATTTTCTGACAAATAGTTTAGAAAATATAAGCAGTATTTTCAAACCAACTTTTCCTTTTATAATTTTAAAATTCAATTTCAAACAGCCAGACAAATTTAATTTTGAATATAAACGCATACTTACATAAAAACAACTTAAAACATTTTTTTATTCATATGTACCCAATCAACAATTGACACGGAAATCCGTGTGAAAATCCGTACGAAAATCGCACACGGAAAGTGGATTCCAGTCCGATTTACACGAGGAAATCCGTGAGATTGGCGTATGTAAAGTGTCTCAAAAATTCCAAGTCTGTCAATGTGTGTGTGAGAAATTATGAGGAATTTGATTTGGATATCCGTGCGTAAATCACACACATTTCCGTGTAAAAATAGTACACATTTCCGTGTAAAAATAGTACACATTTCCGTTTAAAAATAGTACACATTTCCGTGAAAAAATAGTACACATTTCCGTGTAAAAATAGTACACATTTCCGTGTAAAATATAACAATTATCCGCATACATTTCATAAAAATTTCCAGGTTATAATCACACGGATTTCCATATATAAAATACTGGTATTTTCCTTTCTATAGTATTCCGAAATATTTTAATGAAAATAATATTTTACACAAAATTTAATTTAGTATTTTCATTTATTTAAATTCCTTAATTTTTAAAAAAAAATTTGTACATTTCATTTTAATATTGTATTAATCATTCTTTTCTATTATCACAAATATAAAAACTAAATTTATTATATTAAAATATTAAAAACAAAAAAAATCATTATTAAATCGATAAAAAAAAAAAAATATTAAAAAATTATAGGTAACTAGGTAATTATCAGCAATATAACATTAATAAAAACTAAACTTATTATATTAAAATATTAACAAAAAAAAAAAAAATTCGCTTAATAAAAAATTAAAAAAAAATTATTGTTATAAGTAATAAGTTAAATAAAAATAATCCTTTCATAAAAAAATATTATCAATAAAAAAAAAAAAAATTAAAATTCATTAATTTTATAAAAAAAAAATATTCATTTTGTTTTTGGCCGCTTCCTTAACCTATCTTTCGCTAGCTGAAACCATTTTTTAATTAAATTTTCGACTTCATCGTCATTTGTATTTTTAAAATTGAGTAAAGCTGAATCTTGAAAATAAAATAAGACTGTTAATGTGCAAAATTTAAGTTTTTTTTATGTAATATGTACCTTTTAATAATTTAACAATTAAATAATTTTTAATTGGTATATTTTTCTGATGACCGAACCAGGAAAAATTTGCTGCTACATCATCACTAACAATTTTTTTTAAATTAATTTTAATAAATTTTGTTAAATCATTTGAATTAATATTAAATGTGTTTTTCTGTTAAATTGAAATTAGAAATATATGTCAAATTATAAATATATAAAAATTATAAATATAATTTTATTTCATAAATTACCAAACAGATTTCCAATTCCGATGTTTTTCTTATATTTTCCTCTAAATCTATAAAATCTTTAATTGTTTTTGCTGGTAGTTTAAGTGTATTTTCTTTATTTTCTGAAGAAACATCATTTTTATAATTTTTGTGTCTCAATAAAACTAATTCCCGAATTATAGTTTTTTGATTAGCTAAAATGTTGTCACATGTGGTTTGGAGTTTAAGAATTTTTTCTTCGTGTTTTTGAAGAGTCAAATATATATTGTCTGTAAATTGTTCTATAAAAAATACATGAATGATTTAAAAAACATTAAAATTATACCTTTTGTAGTTACGTTGTTTTCGTCTTCTGAATCACTTGACATATATTTTCTTTTTTGGGAAGTTGAAGGTGAAGTGTCTTTACAAACTCTTTCGGTTGATGTTGTTGGCATTTTATTTTTAATTTTCAAAAAATTTTGAAAACCAAGTTCGTCGTCTGACCAGCAAAAAGTATTATCATCATCATCATTTGTTTCTGAAAAAAACATAAATTTTTATTATATTTACAATACAAAATTATATAAATAAATTAATTACGTTTTCCCACCCTTCCAAAAATACTTTGGGACTCTTTCTCCTGATGTGACATACTACATAAAATAAGTAAAAACATTAATGTAATAAATAAAGTTTCTAAATTATTAGTTAGTGTTACAAATTTATATTGAATTAGACTAATGTCATACTCCTTTACTGAAGGATTTTGTATAATTGCTTCACTAGTATAAAAAATGTTTATATCTTTTGAATTTATTGGTGCATGAAAATAACTATTTAAATTTGTAATAAAATAACCTAAGACTGATATGTTACAATTTTTTTTAACTATTATTTTTCTAATTTTGAATACTCTGTTTTCTATAAAACAAATATTATTCGGTGAATTTATAGAAAAAGTTTTTTTGTTAATTATTACATCTCTATAACTGAAATCATCTAATTGGTATTGAACAGTAGCATACGGTTCAGGATCATATAAGTTTTTGGAGTGTTGTTCTGCTTCTAAGTATCTATTTCGTAATTGTTGAAGTGGTTGCGCTTTTTTTCTAATTGTGCGCTTCAGTTGTTGCATGTTGTTTTCAAATCTGAAAGCACTGTAGTTATCTAGATTTCCATACTTTAAAACATCAGCAGAAAGATGTAATAAATTATGAACATTGTATGAAACTGAATGTTGTCCATACAAATCACCGAATTTATGCACAAATGTTTTAAGCATATCTGATGCTAACTCATTATTGTCCAAACACTAATTTTCATCACACAGTATTCGCATAGCACAAAACAATAATAAAAAGTGATTATAATATATCTGAGGCAATATTTCATTTAAAACAAAAATTCCTGTATAACATAAAAATTGTCTTAGCTCAGTAGCTTTCCATCTATCCAATTCTTTGAGTGCTCTTGGCTTTCTAGAAAACTCTTTTGGTATTGAAGATTTTATAATATTAATTTTTTTGTCCATCTTTTCAATATTGGATGATGTTAATGAAAATTCTGTTTTCTTTACAAATATCCAATATTTTAAGACTTGACGCACAACACCCAGAAGGACACAGTGCTTATAGTCTACTGGAAATTGCGATACACAGCCAATATTTATTTTTTCTAGCTCAATTTTTTCTAAATTTTTATGATAATGAACTTGAGATCTATTGCGAAAACCAATATCAGTCCGTAAGGTATAGTGAATGTCAGGGAAAACGACTCTTCGTTCAATATAATTCCCTTTGATTTCACATTTCGTACAACTATAATAGCCTGAGTGCCCTTTTACTTGTAAAATCATAGATTTTGCTGGAGCATCACACACAAAAGCACGTATTTTAATTCTATGATCTTTTTCTTCATTTTTTATTCCATTTAGCTGTAGATCCTTCATTTCATTAACAAACTCTCGTAAAAAAGTATTTGCACAGGCAGGTTTGGAGTAGCCATGATAAGCCCCAATTAAGAATATGTCATCCAAACCACAAATATTACCTAATATTGGCCACAATTGACTATTGGAGCTTTTCGATAGCGGGAGCCCATCAACACCAATATCTATTACGAGCTCTTCACTCAAATGTTTATATTTTTGCAATAATAATTCCAAGTTATGATTAAGTCCAAAGTGCAAATATGATCCTGAACCAATTTTAGTTAATTCAATTTTTTTAGGTGTTTTTTTTACTGTTCTGCAATCTTTTGGTAAGGTTGCATGGTATTTTCTTAATAAACATAATAAGGCGTTCATTGCATCATTTGTTATATTATGCATTGTACTCCATTCAGCCAAATCATTTTCCAAATCAAATATTTTACTTTGTATTACATTTTCATCCAACACAAATTCACTCCCGGCTTCACTTTCAGAATCATAATAAATATTGTCAATCTCGTCCTCGTCTACTTCTACATTATTAATATTTTCATTGTTTTTGTTTTCTGTATATAAATTATTGAAGAATTCTAAACTATTACTATTTGCTTCATTGTTTACATTGACACTATTTCCTACATTAAAACTATTATTTACACTATTACCAAAATCCAATAAATTTTTCACTTCACTTTTGATTTTTCTATTAAAATTTCTTTTAGACATATTTTGTTGATATTATTAAATTATTATTATATATCTTTATTATTATTTAAGGTATTATTATTATTATTAAATTATTATTATTTAAATTATTATAAAATTAATTATATTTACCTGAAAAAAAAAAAAATATGGCGATCGATGGCAGACTTTTTTTATTATGTTGACATCCCGATGCACACATTATGTAAATGTATTAGTAGAGATGGAAATTCAACTTGGATATCCGTGTGAAAATAGTACTAAAAATTCCTACTCGGAAAATTTGCGGAGTGAGTATATTTCATTTAATTCATAGTTGTTTTTATGTACGCCTACTGCATATATAAAAACTTATTTTTTCATTCATATGGTTGTGGTTGCGGTATGCGGGAAGTAAACAGAAACAAATACAATAAAACATTTTAAAAATATAAAAATTTCAATTTTCTTTAAATTTTCTAAAATCTTCACTTCAGCCTAGTGGAGAATGGTTGTAATCACAAAATTATCATTTTGAAGATATGACTGTTTATATGTATAAAAAAGGTTAAATAAATTTTAAAATATCATTCGATATTTCTTTTATTCAAGTTTATTGATTTTCACAGGTTTTTGAGGGGTAGTCAAACAATTATTTATGAATGTATAAATACATTCATATGAATGTATAAATACATTCATAAATAATTTGTACTAAAGTGCAAAATCTTTTACACATTTATTTACCATATTTTTATGTAACCTTTAAAAATCAATAAACTTGAATAAAAGAAATATCGAATGATATTTTAAAATTTATTTAACCTTTTTTATACATATAAACAGTCATATCCTCAAAATGATAATTTTGTGATTACAACCATTCTCCACAAGGCAGAAGATTTTAGAAAATTTAAAGAAAATTGAAATTTTTATATTTTTAAAATGTTTTATTGTATTTGTTTCTGTTTACTTCCCGCATACCGCAACCACCTTACATATAATAAAGAAATGCAATGACAATAGACAAAATCAAATAAGAAAACCTTTTTTAGTTAGAAATATATGCTTTTATTTGTATTCAAAACCAACATGCTTTGTCGAGAGAACTTTTGTACTTTTTAATTTAACATGCAAATCTGTTAATTTAACATGGAAATCTGAAGTCGACATGTTAATCTAACATCTAAATCTGATGTCACGTGACATTAGACTATTTTCAAATTTCGCGCTCTTTAAAATTTTTCCCATACCAACTAAATCTCTAGGTATATTTTCTCTCTGGTACTAGTAAGTTACTTAGTTTTAACTTTAACTTAAATTAAACAAAGTAACAAATTAAATAATAATTTAAATAATAAATAATAATATCAATAAGTGATCGACTCGATAAGTTGTCGAACAATTTTGAAAATGCCGTTAGCGAAATGAGGAATCTTTTCAATAAATTAACATCAAATTAAGCTGTTCTATATATTAAAATAGATTCCTTACTCATGTCTGTTGTATGTAATCAAAATGTTGAAACTGCAGAGATGAATGATCAATTACATAAATTGGATGAGTTAGTCAAATTAATAAGGAATATTGTGGTTAAATTCAATGACTTCATTTCAAATTCAAATTCAATTACCGATTCACACAATATTTTTAAAACGCCCAAACGACAGACACCGTCACTTATGAATGAAATCTTAGATGTTGAATCATTATCTCCCAGTACAAAGAAACATAAGACTACTACTTTAAATTTAAACTTATCAGAAGAAGATGTTCAATCGTTTGTACAATCTACACAGCGCATTGTTAAACCCCAACTTACTAAGTTTAACACCACTTGGCCAGAATTTGATTGGCGCGATCGTATTGCACGATTAGAAAAGTATAATCATCCTAATGATGCAACTTTGGAAACCAGTAGCATAAAAAACAAAAACATTAATAATAATAAAACTAGAAAAAAACAAACTATTAAATTTGCAAATATAAATATAAACAAAACTGTAACGTGTAACGTCAACTTCTTCTGCAAACTTATTCAAACCAATTACTAGGACAAGTAAAGAAACTGCTGCTTATTCCGTGAAGGGTGTTTCACCGGAAGCTGATGAATTATGGTTAAAGCAATACTTCAATAACCAGCTCGGTATAAAGAATTTTCAATGTGAAAAAATAATACCCCGTAAGTTAAAAAATAATACCCCTTAATTTCAAAATTCCTGTGAAATATGAATGGTTCTTCTTCTCCACAGCTTCCAAAAAGGAAGTTTTCATTTGGGGTAGCTTAAAAATATCGCATTGAAAGAGTAAGAATAAAATTAATAATAAAAATAAAATTAATAATAAAAATAATTTTAATAATAACACTAGTCATAGTAAAACTATTATTAAGAATACTAATCCTAATTTTAGATTAAAGGTTGCACCAAATTTATTTTATAACCTCCCTAATATAAACACCAATTACCCACAAAATCCTGTCCTCTCCTCCTCTTAATCCTAGTGCCAACAATTTTATACACAGTACCATAATTCACTCCCCACTCACTCATTGTAATAATAATAACATTAATAATCATAATAATGATAAAAATAAAATTATTAAAAATAGTAATATAAATAAAAATAAAAATGTAAGTTGTAATAGTAAAAAGTATCATAATTTTTTACAGGAAGAAACCTTAAATCAAATCCAGCCCAATATTTCCGTTTCAAATTCAACTCTTGCTACTTTTTCTACAATATACATGACAACAAAAACACTGACATAATTACTGCCAAAGCCACAGAAACATTGACTGCAAATTCTATGCAAGGTGAAATAATACACAACACCACAGACATACCCCAAACGTTGATTAAAAATAGAAAACCTACTTTTATTGATCCGCTAGTCCCACCAGTCGTTAAACATTCTAATACTTCAAGAGATAGCTCTGAAAATCGATATTTACTTGGTCGTCTTAGAGAACGTAGAATTTTCGAGGACATTCGTTTGTATTTTGCATTCTTACATAAGCAACCACACGATGTATGTATTATAGATGGTAGAACTAGGACAAGTGTTCTTGTTTCAATTCAACAAGAACGCTTTCCAACGGACATTGAAGCATTGAGGTCACTTTACAATCGCTTTCATGAAAATTTTGATGTCTCTATTCCGCAAGTTAATAAGCATTTGACTGCTTTCGCCTCGCATATAAATTCTAAGTATACTTCTTACTTACAAAAAATACGTGAGGATCAAGATAATTTTTTTCGTCCCTTACCTAAAAAAAAAACAATAACACCGAAAAAAAAGATTCTACATCCCTTTCGGATAATCCTTTAGATGTAGAACTAATTAAAAAGAATTCTAACAATATTTTTTTTAAAAAACCCAATGTATAAAAATCTTTTACCATAACTGTGGTGGTATGAGGGGTAAAATTAAGAACCTATATATTGACGCAATGTCTAGTAATTTTAATGTAATAATTATTACCGAAACTTGGCTGAATAATTCTTTCAAAGACAAAGAAATCCTTGACGCAAATTGGACCATTTATAGATGCGATAGAGATTACATTGCTTTGCTACTGGTCTTTCAATAGCAGGTGGCGTCCTTATTGCTGTTCATAATTGCATTACTAGTGAATTAGTTATTACCAACTCATCACGGTCGTTTGAACATAAGGTGGTAAGGTTACATTTACGCCTTAAAAAATTCTGTTGTTGATCTTTATCGGGTCGGTTGTGTTTTTGTGATTTTTTACTAATTAAATTTATTTAATTTGCATGTGATTAATTTATTTTAGTTTAAACTAAATAATTTGTTTTATTTTGTGCATATTTATTTATATTTATATATTTTTTGATTTCTGTCTGCTTTTAATTAATTTAAAAGAAATATTTAATATTATATTTTGTCTTGAAAAATAACAAAAATCATATAAATAAAAAAAAAAACTTATTGTTTCTAGTGACGTAGTGTTACAGTTTTGTTATAACTCGATTTATATTTCTCAAGAGAATTTAATTTATATTGTGTTCTTTTTTTGTTGTTGTTTTTGGTCTGTTACTAATTTCAATATCATATGGTCGTATTTGTTTAAAAATTGTGAGTATTATTTATAATTTTATTGTTGCTGTCTTTTTAATTATTTTTTTGGGTCAAAGTCAAATTTCCGAATTTATTCTTTCTTTCTTTTGAATCTTAATGTTAATTTTCGCTCGCTTAGATCTGTGTCGCTTTTTAAAATACAATTTTATAGCACAGATTATGGGAAAAATGAACCCATTTCGAGAATGTTACGCGAAGTTAATAATTGTGCCGGGAAATTTGACTTTAATTACAGCAAACTTCAGCTTAAAAGGATCTTGAGCCAATGAGTTTTTTTTTATGTATTTGTCTTATATGTATATGTATATTTGTGTTCTATGTATATTTATATTATATGTTTTACTTAATTAGTAAGTATGTATATGTTATTTTTTATGTTTAAAATATAAAATAAATATATAGTTTTTGACGATTTTCGATTTCATTAATTTCGATTTTTATAACAAACTGCTATTTGCAATTCGCATGATTTGTTATTATATTTAATTTATATTTTTTTAAATCCTCAAATTAATGGGTGACAGTGGAGGGAAGTAGTAGCGTTCTTTCTAGATCGATGAAGCCTGAAGCTAGTGGTAACCCTTTTAATTTGTTTGTTTTTATACACATATTTAATATTTATTTTGACGAATGGTTTTTTCATGATTTTTGATTATTACAAACTGCTAATTGCAATCTAGCACGCTTTTTTTATTTTTTATTTTATATTTTTATTTTAAATTTTTATGCCACAAATTGGCAGGTGACAGTGGAGGGAAGTAGTAGCGTTCTTTACAGAATTACGAAGCCTAAAGCTTGTGGTAACTTGTCAATTTGGTTGGTGTTTGATGCGGGTACACTATTTTAGTTCTACCTTAGCGAATTATTTTTATTTTATTTATTTTTTACTTATAGTTTTAGAACTACTTTAGTTCTATCAATTTTACTTTTTTAATTTTTTAATGATTTGAATTAGCGACATAGTGAAGTAGTAGCTTTTTTTCAGAAACATCAGAGCTTAATCCATTGCGGATAGTAAATTATTTCTCAGCATGTGAGAAAGTGCAAGAAATCAAGCTTAAGGATAAAAAGATAATTTCTTTCTATATATATGTTTCTCTTTAACATAACATACAAACATTATCTCTCATTATGCTTGTTTTCGCTGATCCAAACAAATTATCGGTCACTTTTTCGGGCCACATTTTCTTTGCTACAAGAAGATGGAGCTTGGCTCTGAGATTGATGAGGATTAGATACTCGATTACTAATTAACTATACTTATATTGGTGACGTATACATCCCTCAAAAATCTGAAGAATCCAAATATTAATATTTATATAATATTTGTCGAGCTGTGTACATGTCGTTAAAAGAAATGGATAACTTTCTTTTCTTCGGTGATTTTAATCGTCCCAATTTATCTTTTGTCATTGTCGAATCCGATAATAGTTTATTACCTGTTAATTTTACGGACGACATTGATTTTAATCTAATCAGTAACTTCTACGGCAATGATCTTCAGCAAGTTATTCGTAATCCTAATAATAGGTTAGACTTAATATTTACCAATGCTTATGACGATATAGTGGTCAGTACTGCAAATGATGAGGAATTTTTTTTCCAACTCTATTCATCATTCAGCTATTGTTGTTGAGCTGCCAACTACTGATAAATATTTTCTTAAATCATACAATAAATCAATTGTATATGACTTTAAGAATGCTGATTTCTATAGCATTAATACAGATATATCCCTAATTGACTGGACAAGCATTCTATTAGGCCTAGACCTTGAAAATGCAGTTCTCCTATTTGATAACTCAATTTTAGATATTATAGAAAAACATATTCATAAAATTGTAAAAAAGAAAAAGGTATCCGAACCATGGTTAGACCAAGACCTGAGATCGCTAAGAAATCAAAGGAACAAGTTGTATAAGAAGATTAAGAGAAGCGAACATAGCAGTTCAAATCTGAAACCAAAATAAAATAAGTTATGTTCAGAATTTACAAAAAGATCCCGGGAATCCTATGATAAATATGTGCATAATATTTTGCGCGATTATAGAAAATTTTATGATTTTGTAACACAAAACGTAAATCTGCAGGATATCCTTCTTCAATGTGTAGGAATAATAGTCGGCGTGTTCAAAAATCATCTGTGATATGTTTGCTGATCGCTTCCAAAACGTATTTCACTTAGAGAGTAATACCACTAATATTATCGAAGTTGGTTCAGACACCGAATCAAATATTGATCAACATCTTTATCTCTCGATGATATTAAAAATGTTCTTCAAAATGTTGATATAAAAAAAGGTCCTGGTCCAGACTCAATCTCACCAGAGTATGAATCATAAAAACACGACACGATAGTATAAACGATGGTGAAAAAAAAAGATAGACGATTGTTTTTGATATCATAGAATTGCTATCGTTTTTTTAATGGGATAAATTTTAATTTGGTATAATATTACAAACTTAAAATATTAAATTTATTACCAACCCCACCATATAAAATGGCCAGCTGTCACTTTCAAGATATTTTTTTTTAAATATTATTGTTATTGTTTATATTTTCGGTAATGTTTTAGTTTAGTTTAAGTTTTATGTATAACCGAATTTTTTGTTTGTTAAACATTATAAATTGTGATTAAATATGATGACTGCAGTTGATTTAATTTTTGCATCTTCTTCTGAAAGTGAGGAGGGAGTTATTAATGAATGATTGATACGGAAAACAAGACAGCATTTTTTTACAGCCAAAACGCAAAACTGTAAAAATTTAGCTTTTTGAAATGCAAAATTTTTTCTCTAGAAACGCATTCACCATTAAGGAATAGGAGCTACCTTTGGAACTTCCCAATAAACCGTATTTATTTCCCCTTAAAAGTTTACTATAACAAAATATACAATTTATTTTAGGTTCAGCAAAAAATTCCACGTCACAAAAGAAGTTTTTAACTGCACAATTAGAATTGTGCGGACAAATTTCAACATTAATTCCGCCTTTATTGAAACTTGCATATTTTTTCTAACTTCTTGCTAGCGGTTCATACCAACACCAAGTTAGTAAAGATTATATGATAGAATGGCACAGTGAATAATATCAATAATATCTTTAGAAGTATGCAAGAAATGTAAAATAACTCAATAACTTGATATAAAGAAATTTTTTATTTTACTTCTAACATAATATTAGAAATATTTTTTTGTGTGTATTTTTTCAAATTATTTCAGAACATCAATAAAAAAAACTAAACTAGCATTATAAAAACAATATTTTAAATTAATATAATAATAAAAATATCATAATTAAACTTAAATTTTCATTTGTAAAAATTTAATTTCACGCTCAACATTTCTGTGCAGCCCACGCCTGATTACCTGCAGATCCCATGGAAACTCCCCCATCAGGACCTGCAGGGCATCAGTGGACACAGTCCGGCACACCCGCATACATGCATACATCACTATTCTCTGGCAACGGTTCAGGGCATCACTAGCATAACTTAATTGGGCCATACCACAGCACACAATCGCACCGTACGTGATACATGGCAGAATCAAACCCCTGAATATCATCCTCACTGTTCTATCATTCAATCCCCAATCCACCGCCCCAGCAGTCTTCTTATGAAGCACTGCCAGATTCGGCGCAAAACTCATTCGCTCACCGATATTCAGTCCCAAGTACCTCGCAACATTCACATACTTCATACCAATACCATTCAAGCAATCCCCTTACATCCACACCGAGCAAGTGCGTGCAGGAGATCGTCCATCATCAGGTTCCACACCGAGGGTCCACAAATGGACCCTTGGGGTGTTCCCCTCTGGACGGTCTTCCACACGCACTCGCTGTTCCCATTCACACACGCACTCCTTTCACTAAAGTAGCTATCCCATATGGAGAGCTCCTCACACCCAATCTCATTCGGCTTCTCAATCACCCGACTCCACACAATATTTTCAAACGCACCCTTAAAGTCCACAAACAGACCCAGCACATACTTCTTATCACTCATGCTAACAATCTCTTTTATTTTGAGCAATGCATTCTCAGTAGACTTACCTTTAGTAAATCCATACTGAGCCGCATTGACATACACTCTCTTTTCATTCATTCTTTTCACCATCACACGTTCTAGCACTTTACTCATCTCAGACAACAAACAAATCGGCCTATAGGAGTGCGGATCGTGCTTCACCTTGTCCGTAGACTTCAGAAGCACAACCACATCTCCTACTTTCCATTCCTTTGGAAAACGGCCTTCATTCATACTTTGTTCATACATCATAAAGAGTTTGGCATTCATTCCTTTCCATACAGCTTTCATAATCTCCTCATTTATTCCATCCAACCCTGGCGCTTTCCTCAAGGCGCTCTCAAACACCGCATTATTCACCTCATCCCATTGAAGGGGAGGAGGCGCCGGTCGCACCGGAGTACTACCACTTCGTACAGCACCAGGGAAAAACTCATTCATGAGCACATTCACACTCTCATTCCAACTCTTCGTCCAAACATCCCCAACTTTCAAGCTGCAAATATCATTCACCCTGCCCTTTCTTTTGCACAGTTTGTATACATCTCCCCACGGGTTGTTATTCCAATAGTCAGTAACAAACTGCCTCCAATCACTTTCTTTTACACTCCTCATCATACTTCTATACTCATTCCTATACAATCTCCAACTTTCATCATCATTAACACCCATTCTACGATCATTCTGGAACGCCTTACGCAAGCGATTTACAGACCGCTTCTTAACACGAAGCTAATCTTTGAACCACATAACGCGCTTGATGCATTCCCTCACCACTCTCTCGAGCTTGACTTCATTCGCATCCTTCACACAATCACACACATGTCAATGCTCTGAATTCATCATCACTTTCATACATTCAAGACCACCGAGGTAATCTACATACGCGCTCCAGTCGAACCCTTTGGTCAACAAGCGAACACCACTTCGACCACTCACACTAGTACTCCTATGTGTCACGTTATGATCATTTAATCCACAATCAGGAAGGATCTTCCACTCAAACTCAAAACGATCACACATACCATTCGCAATAGTCAGATCTATATCGCTCTGTCCACGAGCACCGCTGAATGTATACCATTCGGAGGGCTCGTTGAGCACATTCATTCGTGATCCTACAATCCACTTCTCGAGCTCCCTACCACGTAGGATGTTGGCGCTACCCCGTCCGTCACCCTTACTAAACCACAAGGGTGAGGACGCGTTGGCGTCAAGCCCGATTAAAACACATTCATTCCTAAGTCCCCGTACGAGACTTTCCATATACTCAATGTACGGCCCAATTTTCTCACAAAACTAACAATACACAGACACAACATAAATTTTGCCAAACACACCTTTAATACACACACAGACACCCCACTCAATCGTATACTCACCGACGAGCATCACATCCATATCGACATTATCCACAATCACCGCTGAACCCCCACTTGTATTCACAAAAGGTCTCATGTTGGCAGGCAAACCCCTGACGCATCCATCCGCAACATACGGTTCCTGCACCAAGGCAACACCCACACTCATACTTTTGATGCATTCCCCAAAGTCACACATGACACCGTAACTGCCCTGACAATTAAGCTGTAGGACAGTTAATAGTGCCTCATTCATGCTGAGAGCACCTTCCGGCTGCATGCCCTAGCGTATACTGGGCAATTTGCCACTGACGTAACCGAATGGTTACTGGGCTTACCCAGCGTCCTGAAATTACGGCAGGATTCCTTGCACATAGCTTTCAGGTGATCCTCAATACCACATTTTCTGCATACTGGTCTCACGACCTTACACTCATACGCCCTGTGGCTTATGGCATAACATATGTAACACCCAAGCTGGTTCTCCATTACACGTACCCGGTATGATTGCCAGCGCACGAACAGACGCCGCTGACGCTGCCAGGCTTTCGTCAGCCGCTCAGGAACCTGAGCGCTTAGCACTGCTGGGTCTGCTGACCAACCTCACCGTTCTCTCATAAGCCGCATACGGCATCGTCTCCTCTCCAACATTCTTGTCATATATCTGCCGCATCAGATCCTCCGCCGTTATCTCCTGGGGCACATCCATAATCATAACCCGGGGGGCCATCACCAACGGGTCCTCGACAGTAAGGCCAGCCTCTCTTATAGCCGCACTCGTTTTTATTTTCTCGATCTCTGCCGAGGAACACGTCACTATACGGATGCCAGTCGATACCGGGCGAATGTCCTTCACGCGTACATCCACCTTCCCACTGACGTCCGTCACTAGCTGTTGCGGAACCTTACTGTCAGCAAGGCTCAACCCCAGCACCTCCTTTGACGATCACCGCATATGTGATTTCTTCTTGCTGCGGCTGCGGGTTCGCCCCTAAGCCCCGCCGGCAGCGGCTTAACCGCCTTCCTTTCAACCGAGCGCGAGCGCACAGGTCCTTGGACTGGAAGCTTCGCGCTCACCATGAGACGCGTCAACACGTCGGCATAACCCCCGGTTATCTCTAACACCTCAGACATCTGGGCAGCCAACAGGCCGCACTCCACCAACTTCCTTTAAAGGGCATTCGTAATGGCCCTCATCGCGGCCACCTCATCCACCTCCTTCTTCACTAGCCCACCACTGGCTCAAACTCCACCTCCTCCCACCCGCTTCACATCCGCCTTCAAAACAGAGCCCCGCTCCTCAGGTACACTCTCTGCAACAACCTTTCCCTCCACCACCTCCGCGTCGGTAACGTCCATTTCGGACTTCCCCAAGTCCATAGCAGTGAACGCCCGCGAGGTCGCCGACGTCACCGACGAACTCCGCTCCACTCGCACCTTCAACCTTTTTTTTTTACTCGGAGGTGACTTAAAAGACACCCACGGTGGTTCACCACCCTCTGTCGGGGTCTTCTTCTCCATATCCGTTGTTTTCCCTACGATGGGACCACAACCAAACTCAATATTTAATTTTTTACAACAAACAAAACTACAAAACCCACAAACAATTATATAGAAATAAATTACTATACACAAACCAACCACAAAAAAACAAAGCAAAACCACTCAAAATTATCTCTATAGAAATTCAATTTCTATAGAAACAAATTTTATACAATTGAAAATATAAGTCACAAGCCAACAAAAGAAAACATGTCCGCATTCAACCAAAGTTAAAACATCAGTGCCTTGGAATGTACAGAGTCCCTCTTTTCGTGATTTAACGTGCACACCTAAGCCGAAGGCTTCTATTACACGTCCCCCATGGGAGCGGTTCCATTCATGGCAGGAGTGACCCGTTAGAATAACAAGTTGTTCCAACTACCAGTCTATTTCCCCCGTGCAAGCGGTGGAAACCTTACGGGTGGAAGCGGGACCTATCTAAATCCCTGACTGGAGTAAACAAGCCAGACCTCCGAACAGATAGCGCTGTTCAACCCCGGAGTGACATAAATGTCCCCCTAGGCGCGATATGCCTATAACCACAGCCACCACGATACTCCCACAAGGGGGCCTACAACCGTTGCCGGTGATGGAGGATTAAATCCACCAGGGCACTCACCGACCCCGTGGTACCCGAATCTTTAAAGACCTCGGGTTGGGTCTTCAAGCTTACGCTCTAAGCTTTCAGGGCCTTGCAGCCCAGGCTGGCCTACAGCACACAACACAAAACAGAGAACACACACTAAACAGCACAACACAACAGCACACAAGACAATCTACCACATCAGCACTGGTGCGCCCTCACAACCGACTTCCAGCCATGCAGCGCCACCGACGTCCTACCACCGCTCAGCAATCAACCAGGTACCTGTAAAGAAAAAAAAGAAATACCAGCCCATTCACACAAAAGTCACTCTTCTGGCAAATACCAATCTTGCAAAATCATTCAATTCTCTCACAATATTCGCATCCTGCAGTACTCGCCCAACTGCAAGCACTCCTCGTTCATACCGAATTCCCCAATCACTCAATCTTCGCACATCCGCATACAACACACACTCAGCCAGAATATGCTTCCAGTCTTCAACTGGATAGCCACACGAACATTCCGCGGTATTTGCCAGTCCACGCTTATTCAAATACTCATTCATACTGCCATGGCCAGTGATAATGTAGCCAAGGTGCAGGCCAAAACCAAACATCCCGTCTTCATTGAACCTTACATCCTTTACAAACTCATACGTACACCTGCCTCTGTCACTCATATCCCATCGCCGCTGCCAAATTTCAAACATTCTGTTATCCACAAGAGCCTTACGGTCCTGAATGGATAACCCCTGACATTCAGATTTAGTCACCGGATCAGACCCAGTGAGCTGAATCTCACGCACTACCTTTCTGTTCAGCCCACGCCTGATTACCTGCAGATCCCATGGTAACTCCCCCATCATACATCACTATTCATACATCACAGTGATGCATACATCACTATTCTCTGGCAACGGTTCAGGGCATCTCTAGCATAACCTAATTGGGCCATACCATACCACACAATCGCACCGTACGTGATACACGGCAGAATCAAACCCCTGAACATCATCCTCACTATTCTATCATTCAATCCCCAATCCTTACGCAGCACTCTTTTCATACAACCAACCGCCCCATCAGTCTTCTTATGAAGCGCTGCCAGATGCGGTGCGAAACTCTTTCGCTCACCGATATTCAGGCCCAAGTACCTCACAACCTTTACATACTTCATACCAACACTCAGCCTACCTTTCAGCAACATACACACAGTTTTCTCTTTCGAGACACTCACACACACACGCATCCCCCAGTTCACGACCTCGGTCATGAACAACGTTCCCAATCTCTCCACCTCCGACCTGCTCATGTCTTCAACCAGCAAAAGCAAGTCATCGGCATACGCAATCACCTTACATCCACACCGAGCAAGTGCGTGCAGGAGATCGTCCATCATTAGGTTCCACACCGAGGGTCCACAAATGGACCCTTGGGGCGTTCCCCTCTGGACGGTCTTCCACACGCACTCACTGTTCTCATTCACACACGCACTCCTTTCACTAAAGTAGCTCTCCCATATGGAGAGCTCCTCACACCCAATCTCATTCAGCTTCTCAATCACCCGACTCCACACAATATTATCAAACGCACCCTTAAAGTCCACAAACAGACCCAGCACATACTTCTTATCACTCATACTAATAATCTCTTTTATTCTCAGCAATTCGTCCTCAGTGTCAATAAATGTCAATGCTGCTCAGTATGGATTTACTTACCTTTAGTAAATCCATACTGAGCACCATTGACATTCACTCTCTTTTCATTCATTCTTTTCACCATCACACGCTCTAGCACTTTACCCATCTCAGACAACAAACAAATCGGCCCATAGGAGTGCGTCACCTTGTCCGTAGACCAGAAGCACAACCACATCCCCTACTTTCCATTCCTTTGGAAAACGGCCCTCATTCATGCATTGTTCATACATCATGAAGAGTTTGGCATTCATTCCTTTCCATACAGCTCTCATAATCTCCCCATTTATTCCATCCAACCCTGGTGCTTTCCTCAAGGCGTTCTCAAACACCGCATCCTTCACCTCATCCCATTGAAGGGGAGGAGGCGGCGGTCGCACCGGAGTACTACCACTTCGTACAGCACCAGGGAAAAACTCATTCATGAGCACATTCACACTCTCATTCCAACTCTTCGTCCAAACATCCCCAACTTTCAAGCTGCAAATATCATTCACCCTGCCCTTTCTTTTGCACAGTTTGTATACATCTCCCCACGGGTTGTTATTCCTATGGTCAGTAACAAACTGCCTCCAATCACTTTCTTTCACACTCCTCATCATACTTCTATACTCATTGCTTTCATTCCTATACAATTTCCAACTTTCATCAACACCCATTCTGCGATCATTCTGGAACGCCTGACGCAAGCGATTCACGGACCGCTTCTTAACACGAACCTCATCCGTGAACCACTTCACGCGCTTGGGGCGTTCCCTCACCACTCTCTTGAGCTTGACTTCATTCGCATCTTTCACACAATCATACACAAAACGAACCTTCTCATCCAATGTCAATGCTCTGAATTCATCATCACTTTTCATACATTCAAGACCACCGAGGTAGTCCACATACGCGCTCCAGTCGACCCCTTTGGTCAACCAGCGAACACCACTCCGACCTCTCACACTAGCACTACTATCAGTCTTGCACACCACCTGTATCACGTTATGATCACTCAATCCACAGTCAGGTAGGATCTTCCACTCAAACTCAAAACGATCACACATACCATTCGCAATAGTCAGATCTATATCGCTCTGTCCACGAGCACCGCTAAATGTATACCATTCGGAGGGCTCGTTGAGCACATTCATTCGTGATCCTACAATCCACTCCTCGAGCTCCCTACCACGTAGGATGTTGGCGCCACCCCGTCCGACACCCTTACTAAACCACAAGGGTGAGGACGCGTTGGCGTCAAGCCCGATTAAAACACATTCATTCCTAAGTCCCCGTACGAGACTTTCCATGTACTCAATGTACGGCCCAATTTCCTCACCAAACTTACCATACACAGACACAACATAAATTGTGCCAAACACACCTTTAATACACACACAGACACCCCACTCATTCGTATGCTCACCGACGAGCAACACATCCATATCGACATTGTCCACAATCACCGACGAACCCCCACTTGTATTCACAAAAGCTCTCATGCCTGCAGGCAATTACGGCATGACTCTTCGTTAGGGCACACAGCTTACAGGTGACCCTCAATACCACACTTTCTGCATACCGGCCTCATGACCTTACACTCATACGCCCTGTGACCTATGGCATAGCATCTGTAGCACCCAAGCTGGTTCTCCATCACACGCACCCGGTATGATTGCCAGCGCACGAACAGACGCCGCTGACGCTGCCAAGTTTCCGCCAGCCGCTCAGGTACCTCCAGCACCACGTGGCCAGTTGCCTCAGCACTGCTTTTTCTGCTGACCAACCTCACTGCTCTCTCATACGCCGCATACGGCATCGTCTCCTCTCCAACATTCTTGTCATATATCTGCCGCATCAGATCCTCCGCCGTTATCTCCTGGGGCACATCCATAATCATAACCCGGGGGGCCATCACCAACGGGTACTCGACAGTAAGGCCAGCCTCTCTTATGGCCACGCTCTTTTTGATCTTCTCCACCTCTGCCGAGGAGCACGTCACTATACGGACGCCAGTCGACACCGGGCGTATGTCCTTCACCCGGACATCCACCTTCCCACTGACGTCCTTCACTAGCTGTTGCTGAACCGCAACCGGCTCAACCCCAGCACCTCTCTTGACTATCACCGCATAAGTATTCTTCTTCTGGCTTCAGCTGCGGGTTCGCCCCCAGGCCCCACCGGCTGCGGCTGCGGCTTAACCGCCTTCCTTTCAACCGAGCGGGAACGCACGGGTCCTCGGACCGGAAGATTCCCGCTCACCATGAGGCGCGTCAAAACGTCGGAATAACCCCCGGTTATTTCCAACACCTGAGCCAACGGGGCTGCCGACAGGCCGCACTCCACCAACTTCCTTTGGAGGGCATTCGTTATGGCCCTCATCGCGGCCACCTCATCCACCTCCTCCTTCATCGACCCACCACTGCCTCCATCTCCACCTCCTCCCACCCGCTTCACGGTCGCCTTCGACCCAGAACCCCGCCCCTCAGGTATCACCCCTGGTACAACCTTTGCCTCCACCACCTCAACGTCGGTGACGTCCATTTCAGACTCCCGTGAGTCCATAGCGTTGGACGCCCGCGAGGTCGCCGACAAACTCCGCTGAAGTCGCACCTTCATCCTTTTCTTCTTGGTCGGAGGTGACTTAAAAGCCACCCCCGATGGTTCAACCCCCCGTTGGGGTCTTCTTCTCCATTCCCGTTGACTTCCCCACGATGGGACCACACCCAAACACAAAATTTAATTTATTCCCACGCTATTACAATACAACAAACAAAACCACAAAAACCACAAACAATTGTATAGAAATAAATTTCTATACAAAAAAAATCAACCACAAAAAAAAACAAGGCACACTTATCACACTGATCAATTTATTTCTATACAGAAAAAAAACAAATAAGTCACACTTAATTGAAATTAATTTCAATACAAAAAAATTTTCAAAGGAAAAAAATTTGAAATTTCCAAACAAAAAAAATAATTTCAATAGAAATTTTTTAAAAATTTTATACAATTGAAATAATAATTCGCAAGCCAACAAAAGAAAATACGTCCGCATTCAACCAAAGTTAAAACATCAGTAGTCCCTTGGAATGTACAGTCCAACTCCTCTAAAACACTCTGCAAGCTGATTGATAAAGTTATCCCTTATGAGCTTGAGAGGATGTGGGATTATGTAGGCGCGCTTGTTTACGCCGGCCACATACATTGTCTATTATTAAAGGTAAAAGATTCCTTTTTATATTTTAAATATAATTTATTTAGTTATTCACTATTTATTTAATTTATATAAATTATAATATTTATTAGTTTAATGTGTTAATTTAGTGTTTATTATACAAATTCTTTTATTTTTATTTACACACTGTACTATGAATTATTTGCGACTTTCTTTGCAGGCTGCTATTTTGCGAATAGAAAATTAAAAGTTAAAAATTACTTTATCGAACAAATTTCTTGATAAGAATGTTCTTACCAATTATAATTGCATTTTGATCTCAGCCAATCAAAACGCAGTAGAAATAGGGTGATTTGGATTTCTAGCCAAGATATATAGAAGTTTTAAAGATATGCTCAATTTCTGCGCATGACGGCATCAAATGACAAAAATTTCTTCATATTGAATTTTTATATGCAAGTTTTATATTGCATTTATATTTTATGCCTACAACGGTAATGTTTTCAATTTATTTTGTGTTTTAATGAAAAGAAAATAATAAAAAATGTTTTAAATTATAAAGTAAAGAAAATACAACAAAATTAATTAATATGATTTATTAAAATTTTAATTGTATTTTAATGTGATTTAATTAACAATTTTATTAATCTTTCTTTTTTTTTTAAATTATCGTTTCAATAATTTTTTTGTTTAAAATTCGGAGTCTAAAATACATTTTGCAACGAAAATATAAGTTTTTCACATCCGTACTACAATTTATATTTTGAGAATTTACAACCAAACTATTTATATAATGTGGTACACATTTTAATTCAGCTCCATTAAAATCTAAAAAGATTTGTTCCAATTTAAAAATTTGTTTTAAAAACTCATCACTCGGTTTATACAATCTTCCTTCTGATAAATGATTACACCGGAGAAGTTGGAACTAGTAGGAGCTCCCAGATTTTCTTTATTGCGCAATTTGTAGGCAATCAATCCAGCAATATTTGCAATACCATCATAATCTATTTCGGACAGTGTGTTTTCAAAATCATTGTCCATTATTACAGGATCTTGGGCTTCAGAAATATGTTCCAGCATACTTCTTGTAATTATTATTGATTCATCTGGTTCAGTTACTAAGTGGTTTAAAGATACAAAATCAATATTTTTATCTTGGAACACATTTTCATTTTCGGGCTGTATTACATTCATGGATTGCGACATAATTGTTTCATTTCGTTCAAGCAAATAATTTCTCAGCCGATATTTGAATTTCAGTGCGGTAGGATGATCGTGCAGTCCACTAATTGCTCTTATTACTCCGAAAAATCCTTCTAACGGGTCCTGATACAGCCTGAATGTTAGCAAATATTTGGTATTGTATTTTTTAAATAAATCTTCATATAATATTGGCAAAGCATTTGAACTAACAATAATTCCTTTTTTAAATGGAAGATTACATTTTGCTTTTCCAACTCTAAGATTTGAAATTACATTTTTCATTTCATTTATGATCATATCTTGAATATCTTTTGCCAGACCATTAAATTTGATTCTATTTACTATAGAAGTTACGTCAATATTACCCTTGACTAACTTGGTAAATTAGTAAAATCATTTGGATTATATAAGTCACGCAATGCAAATAGTAAAAA
Organism: Rhamphomyia laevipes; assembly: GCA_963920725.1. Lineage (NCBI taxonomy): Eukaryota > Metazoa > Arthropoda > Insecta > Diptera > Empididae > Rhamphomyia > Rhamphomyia laevipes. Next base: position 118,825,954 of record OY987255.1, read on the forward strand.
TTGTTTTAGAATAGATTCTATTCTGTCAGTATGTGTTTGAAAGAACGGATTCCAGATAGGACATGCGTATTCAAGAATCGGATGGACGAGAGCACTGAATAATGATTTAGTAACCCAAACATTATTAAATTCTTTAGCTCTTCTTTTAATGAACCCAACCATTTTTTTTGCTTTAAAAATTATTTGGTCTATGTGGCTAGTAAAGCTAAGTTTCACGTCTAACAAAATACCTAAGTCACTTGATTAGCACGATGGAGCAGTGTACCATTAATATGGTAGTTATGCAGCAAAGTTGTATTTTTACGAGAGAAACTAATCACGTGACATTTTTTAACATTTAGGTTTAATTTATTAGCAATACACCAGTTTTCTAGGTCCTGAAGTTTATTTTGAAAGAAGCTAGCGTCAGACAAATTAGCAATAATTTTATATAATTTTAAGTCATCTGCATAAAAAAGGTGTGCTATGTCACCAAGAATTTCCGAAAGATCCTTAATGAAGATGTTAAACAGAAGGGGTCCTAAGTGACTACCTTGAGGAACTCCTGATGTGACATTAATAGCAGATTAATTAGTCCTTGAAATCTCACGAATTGAATTCTATTATTAAGATATGAAAAAAGCCAGTTTAATATAGCCCCAGTAATTCCAATAGAGTTCATTTTAGTTTTTAAAATGTTGTGGACAACACTATCGAAAGCTTTGCTAAAGTCAGTGTACACAGCATATATCTTTTCCATATTACATATGGAATATGGAATATTTTAGTTTTTAATATGGCCCTTTTCCATATTACATAGAATATCGGAAGTAAACAGCATTAGGTTGGTGGTAGTGGAGCGACCTTTTCTGAAACCATGCTGCTGTTCATTTAAAAGTGGATTAATTATAGTGGAAATTTTGTCACAGACCAATTTTTCAAAAAGCTTCGATATAGCTGATAAAATAGCAATTCCCCTATAATTATCTATATTGCATTTGTCACTACTTTTATAAATAGGTGTTAAAAATGACGACTTCCAGTCAGACGGGAAAACATCAAGTGATAGAGATTTATTAAAAAATATGTTTAATGGTATTGTTAATTGTTGTGCACAGTAGTGAAGCAAACTAGGTGGTATTAAATCTGGTCCAGGATCCTTATTAATGTCTAAGTTATGCAACTCATTCAAGATCTCTTCATCAGGTCATTGTTTGGTTTTGATGGCAAACGATAAACTTCACGAAATCGAGCAGCAAACATATTACATATTTCATTTGGTTCGGATGAAGTTTTAATATCATTATACATAGTGGAAGGATAACCATTGCATTTCCTTTTTAAGTTTACAAAATCAAATTTTTTTTTTGGATTAGTAATAATGGTTTGACTAAGATTACTAATGTAACAATCATAACATTCTCTGGAATTAGATGAAAATTCAGATGCTAGTTTCTGATGATTCTGAATTAATTCAGCATCAGGATTAGGATTATTTTTAATTTTCAGATATAATTTGTTTCTGCGGTTACGCAATGCCCTAAGGTCCTTGTTTAACCAAGGTTCAGTAAGTTTGTCCTTTTTTATTATTTTTGTAACGTTTAGTTCTATTATATTTAAAATTTCCTTGTAGAATACTGATGAATTGTAGTCAAGGTCGTTTGATGAGAGTATGTCAGTCCAGTCAATGGTAGCCAGTGCATTGTTTATTAGTTCATAGTCAGCGTTTTTGAAATCAAATACAACTTTTTTGTTGAACGACTTATTATTTTTTTGCATCCATCTGTATGCTCTAGGACCAGCAGCGTGTAAAGCAATTGAATGAGCAATATCTTTTACTTTCCAGTGAATAATTTTCGGATTTGTCCCGGAGTGAAAATTTTCTGCACTGATTTTTCAAATAAATTATATGACATTTCTGTTGTTTTCATGTCTTGTATTTGTATTCGCAACATATCATTTTCAATTTTTAATTTATTATAATCTTCGTACATTTTTTCAATTTTCATTTTTAATATTTTATTTTGTTCTAATAAATTCTTTTTTTCAGTATATTCAGCATCTTCAGCTTCACTAAAACAATATAATGTTTATTAACATGGAATATCTGGAAACAACAAATCAGATGCAGGTTCAGCAAGAATTACCTCGTTCTGTGTTCTGAAAAGCAATATACTTTAAGGAAATATAATCATAGCAAATATAATCATCACTTACAATAATTTTTCAACCATCAATTTTTTTTCTCGGCAAGCTATGTCTTACTCCGGTTGCTATTAATAACATCAGATTTTGGTACATTACCAACATACAAATTTTTTGTTGGAATTGTTCCTGCTTTTAATTTTTTTCGAGCGGTTCGTAATATTTAATAGTTCATATTTTAAATTTCTTTCAAAATCACCATCACTAAAATGTTTATTGCAAATTCTTGCATATTTTATTGAAAATTTATCTGATCTCGAACACTTTTGGATCCATTCCTTACATAAGTTATCATTTTTTGGGAATGTGTGAAAAGTTATTGACTTTTTATTATTATCCGGCTTTTTAAGTTTTTTATTATTATTAGTATTACAGCCAAACACCACGCACATAACCATTTTTTTTTTATATATATAATTTATATTAACAATTTATTTCCAAATTATGTTATTTTTAATAAGTTTTTAAATTAATCACATTCACTATACACAATTATATGATATTACTACTCCAATTCACTAATTTTAATCAATTCACTAATTCAATTTTAGTTTTACTATTCAAAATTTACCATAATAAAATTAATATAAACAACAGAAAACAAAAATTATTGTCATTCGGTTACGTTTTATGGATAGAAAGAGAAAACAACAGTCATGCGCGTGAGCATATCTTTAAAATTTCTATATCGTGATTTCTAGATTATTGTAATTTATATTTTTATTGAATCTAATTTACCGGGTGTCGCTCTAATGCACCGGCGCAAGGATGTCTTTGGCTAACAGGATGATCTTCTAATCCTTTCGGAAGATTTTCACACCCACATGTTGCTCTTGAGTAAATTAGCAAAGTGTTTGAAAGTAGATGGGCTAACCATTAATATTGAGAAGAGCAGGTTCTGTCAAAAAGAGACAAAATATTTAGGGCATATAATAAATGGTGAGGGCATAAAAACTGATCCTGACAAAATTGACGCTATTAAAAAATTCCCGCGTCCGAAAACCGTTCGACAAATTCTGGGATTTTTAGGTATAACAATATGGTATAACCGGTTTATTAAGAATTATATTGAAATAGCTACGCCAATTACAGATTTATTAAGTAAAAACAGTATTGATGCTTCTTAGGAATAGTTAAATTTAAAAATACCAAAGTAACAAAATAAGCATTTAAATGTTGGTAGATTTATTAAAAAAATTAGATTTGGCACAGTAGCGTTGTTAAATTAGTCTTGCGGTTGGCGTTATTTTTAACACATACATTAATTTAGATTTGAATATACAGTTTGCTAATTGAAAAAAATCAGCATTATAAGTCTGCTAAATTTGTCAAAAGTAAACATGAATATTTCTAAATTGTAATCATGTAATAGCTTAAATTAGCAATTTTCGAAATAATTAAACAAGCATAGTTCACAATTGTAACAAATATAATTTAATCTTTAATTGAATAACTGGCAGTGTTAATATATTTTCACTTTTATGTGCTCTGGAAGTTGTTAAAAACAGCACACTCAGGTGGTGGTCTCAAATCAATTTATTTATTTTGTCAAATTTGTGCCTGAATTATTTACATAGATAATCCAAAAAAAAAAACCGTTATATTTTTCATTTTGTTTAGTAGTATTTTCTTGAGAAACAAAAATATTTATTTTACAACCGTTACTTATTTATTTTAATAATTTCTGCAAAAGCAAAGTAATGGAAAATATCAGTTAAGTATAATTCTGGCATGTGAATTGTTCTATTTTCAATTTTTAATAAATAAGTTTCGGGATTATTTTTAGTAGGTGGTATGTAAATTTTTAAATTATTATATTTGTATTTTTACAAGATCAAAATAAGAAATTTATACAGTATACATACTTTCAAATAAAGTAAAAGAATTTTTTTTTATAAATGGGTTTAAATACTATTTAGATTTACATAAATACAATATTTATAGATGGTGTTGCTCTAAACGCAAATATTTAAAATGTAAAGGCAGAGTAACAACAATGCCTGTATATTATATTGATGTTCTCTGCTATTACTTACTGTGACTGATATTTCATACTTACGCAATGCCTGTAAAGTACTTGATTGGTTTTAAATAAAACTTCGAAATTATTTTCTACTTCTTCTGAAGCAATACCTGTACAGAACAAGAGTCAGAATTTAACTCCCTGAAACACCAAACATCCATCCAATTTATATGTTCTTCATTGCTTCTTCAGCGCTTTATAAATTATAGATTGATTTATTAAAAGAAGTGTTGTGCAATAACAACAAACAGGTGAGTGTATTTGTGTATTTACTTATTATTGTTTTGCGCAATAATGCTTTTTTTAACCCGTACTTTATTGTTTGTAAGCCATACTTTATTGCTAAACTGATTTTTTATGTATATTATTAAACGTTTCATTTACGTTCAATCATAGCATACAAAACTACAAGCAGGTACACGAATATGTGTATGTAGTGGTTATAGGCCTAAGCCGCCATGTTCGTTATGTCAAAACGTCAAAATTAATATGAATAATCGGAAAGTACAAGTAAAGAAGTAAAGTTTGTTAGAAATATTTTATTAATATCTTAATTTAAAGTGTAAAATTATTAATTTAAACTAAAAATTATTTTTTGTTGTGTTCAATAACTGTCAATAGAATTAAAAAATTAACAATAAATCTCTATATATATAAAAAGAATTCAATAAAGTCAAAAAGTGAGGTTATATAAACTTTCATAAATTTTCATTTTTAATAAGATTTAATTGTTTATTTTATTTAGTGCCGCGTAAATGTTGTGTTCCCAATTGCAAAAGCAATTATAAAACATTATTAAAAACACAAAAAGCAGTATCAACATTTTCTTTTCCTCGTGATGATAAATTATTATCAAAATTGATTAATATAATTCCGAGAAAAAACTTGAGAGTTTCTCCAACCACTGGAGTTTGCGAATTACATTTTGAGCCAGATGATATAATAAGAAATTCGTTCCTGGTGTGTTGTTAAGAAAACCATATTTAAAAAAATCAGTAGTTCCAACGATCTTTCCTAACTGTCCAAAATACTTTACAAAAATCAAAGCACCTGCTCGTAAGGATCCCCAAGAACGAAATGTAAAAGTACGTCTAAAACACGAACAAGAACTCAATGAATTTTTTGAGAAGGACCAAATAAAATATTTCAATAAATTGAAACAAAACTATGCCTCCGAATTAAATTTGTTTGTCTGGCAAGTTTTTGAATCATTAAATAATTTAATGTTTTATACAATTGAAATTGTTAATAATATACCATGTATAATGAAAAAAATTATAATTCGTGATAACATGGAATTAGTAATTATTATTAAAAAAAATAATGAGGTGTTAGATTTGAATAAAATGAATATTTTGAGTTCAGGTAAAATTTAATATGATTTTTATAATAATTTTATATAATATTTTGATTTTATAGGGCACAAGTTGGCTTTGTGGTCCCAGTTAATTAATATATTAAGTTATGTTAAACAAATGGATTGTGATTATCTAATTAGCTTTGACTATTTTCTAAAACAATCATTTCTGGATGTAGATACACCTGTTAAATTTATGAATGAAAATTATGAATATAAAGATAATTTATTATTATTTCGTGATCAGTTGGAATTAATGCAAAAGAAAAACCACAAATATACTTCAAATACTATAATTTTCAGTTTTATTATACATTCTCGATCAGCTGCTGCTTATGAATTACTTAGAAATCATATAATTTTTCCACATGAAAAAGTTCTGCAAAGATTATCAACATCCTTTAACATTGATTTAAATTCTGCAGAGAAAAATAAAATCTACTTGAGGAAAATCAACGCTACTTTAACTGCTCGTGAAAAGGTGGTGCTAATTCTAATTGCTGAAATATATATCATCAAAGGCATGGAATTAAAATCGAATAAACTGCAGGGGCGTGCTCAGAATAATGACTCCGAATTAGCCTCAACAATACAAACATTCATGATCAGTTCGCCGTTCGGCCACTTCCACCAAGTTGTCGGTTTAATGCCAGTACACTCTTCTAAAGGTCACTAGATAGCAATTGCAACTAAAGATGTTATTGAACGTGTACAAAGTTGTGAATTTCAAGTGCTCGCGATTATAACCGATAATAACAGAGTTAACCAAAATTTATTTAGCAATCTTGATAAATTGCACGCAAAATCATTTGATAACCCATCTGAAAAGTATCAAAATAGTAAAATTTTTATGCTATACGATACCGTGCATATCTATAAAAATGTTAAAAACAATTGGCTAAATGTAAATTTTTTTAATAAATCCTTTATTTTTCCTGATTGGGATAATGGTGAAACAAAAAAAGCCAGTTTTACGCTTATTAGAAATTTGTACAAAGAAGAATCAACGCTATTGATTAAAAAGGCTTTCAAATTAAACTACAAAACATTATATCCATCTAGTATAGAAAGACAAAAATTAAGCCTTGTTTAATTAATTTTAAATTTATATATTCCTAATTTTTAAGTATATACAAATATATAAAATTTATTATATAATTTTAAGTACATATAGTATATATATAATTTTTAGTATATAGGTTATATTAACAGATAATATTTTTCATGATACAACTATAGCCACTTTAAAATCAAAAAAATTGTTGGAATATGATGAAACCGCTCATTTTTTACAAATAATCAGAAATTGGTGGATTATCGTTAATGTACAAACGCTGTTCCACGGAGTACATAAAACGAATGAAATGAGTAATCCATTTTACAATGTCGAATATGATCGTATTGATTTTTTAAATAAATTTATAATATGGCTTGATAAATGGAAGTTAATTGCGAACAATAATGGTTTTCTTACGCAAGATACATTTAAAGTTATTTATCGAACTACGTCAGTTTTAATAGATATTATTAAATATTGTTTCAAACACCTTGACAAAAGCTATATTCTTCTCGGTAAATTTCAAACAGACCCATTAGAAAAGCGTTTTGGCCTGTATAGAATATTATCAAGATGTAGCTATCATGTTTACCTTAGTCAAGTGTTGGAATCTAAAAAAAAATACAAATAACATCGTTGTTGAAAAAATACGCTTCTGAATATATAAAGATTTAATCAAAGAAAATACGAATATTTATGACCAGAAAATAACTATAGATATTTTAAATAAGTTTGAAAGCATATTTTCAACAGAATACTTAGCTAATGTAAACAAACTTAATTGTTTTAGTTGTAAGATATTTATTACTAAATCAAAAGGTGAAACCATCAATGATACTTATTTTGACGAATTACAAAGAGGTGGATTGTCAGTTCCAACAGATAGTGTCAGATTTCTATTTTATCATATGACCGGTATTTTTGAAGAAATTCAACAGCATGATTTGTTGAAAAAGCTTTTTTTCAATCAATTAAATCAAGTAGATTTGTTGATACAATTCAACTGACCATACAAAGTTGCAAAGCAGACTTAGTTTAGATTAATTTTGATATTGTTTGCAATGAATGCAATACATTGAGTTTAAATATATATTTAAAAATTTGTCGTCCAATGGCAAATATAATTCTTAAAAATTATTCAAAATTCATTAACAATAAATTAGTCGTTGAGAAATTTGAAAAAACCCAAAAAACCAAATATAAGAATAATAATGAACGAAAAATCAACAAACTTTCTAAGGCAAATTAAATTAATTTAAAAATGATTAATTCTATGGCAAATGTATTGTTAATTTTGATATTTTTTATTTTATTTTTTTAAGTTTCGTTTTTTTATTATTTTTGGTTTTGTTTATTACTATTTTGTGATCTCTTTTGTTCCTTAAATTTTTTATTTATTATTTATTTTTATTATTTTTATTTAGTTTTTTAGTTTTTTTTTTTGTTTAATAAAAAAAAAGAATATTAAATAAAGAAAAACAAATAGTATAATCAAAAATAATCTTTTATTTAACTTTAAAATTAATTTTTATGACAACTTGGCAACTTGTCAAATAAATACAATCGGCCTAACCAGACCTTTGACTGTGTTAGTGTCATCTTTATTGTTCCGGCTTGAAGTAGTGTTGGTTGTGGTTCAATGCATTACATTTACTTTTTTATGTTTATTTATTTACTATAAAAACATATTTGTAGTTTAATGCATTTTATATAATTTTAAAACAACATCAATGCAAAACAAACAATTAACATGTGTAAAGCTCATCACCTGAAGCTTTTATTATTACACAATATGTACCAGAAGAATTCAATAAATTAATTTCTGATTATAATATCAATCATAAATTTACGGCACCATAAATACTTACCATCCACAAGTAAATTCTTTAGAACCGGTTAATAGGAATATAATTACCGCCATTATAGCTTATATAAAAAGCAGGGATGTTAAACCATCCACAAGTAAATTCTTTAGAACCGGTTAATAGGAATATAATTACCGCCATTAGAGCTTATATAAAAAGCAGGGATGTTAAACAATATAAACTAAATAATAAAGTTCTTGAAAAGAACGATAGTAAAGATCAAAAAATATATCGTTCAAAAAACAAAAAATTATTTTGTTCAAATTTAAATATCGTCCAAGAACGTTATTTTGGGAAAATAGGAATGTATTTATCAACATTGACGGTTTGTTGGGAGTGCATTTTTTAGACCTAAGTGAATATGACTTTAATTTCAATATTAACGTGTATATTTATAATTATTAATAAAGTTAGCTTATTTACACGCTTTATTCACTTACTTGAACGATCTATATATACAAACTTAAATACACTGGACTTAAGTAAAGCCTATTTAACTTTACAATGTTTTTATTGTAATAAATAAATGATAAAGTTTTTAAGAAATTTAATTTTTTTTTTTTTAATATTCTTATCGAATGGTGAACGCTATACACACTCAACTATGTACCTTAAAAAACGCTTAAACATTTTTAAGCTAAAAACGTTTAAAATTTTAATTTACTGATTTTTTTTTTTTATATTATTTTTTATATCATTTTGAACGCTATACACGCTTAATTTTTTTATATTACACGCTCAACTAACTTAAAAAAATTTAAATGTTTTTAAGCTAAAAATATGAACGCTTAAAATTTCTTACGCCTTAAATATATTAAAATATGTGAACCTTTCGCTATACAAATTTGAAACAGTCAGGTATGCAGTTAGTTCATGCATCAGAAAAATTGAAAACATGTCAGAAAACATATAAAATTTTTACTCTTCGAAAAGTATTATTATAGCCTTGAAAAAGGACGATTTTTTAACGTTTCTAAACTGCTGTTCTATTCTTTTACTGATTTTCTTCGGTGAATTGAGCGGAACTAGTAAAATATTTTCCAAATTTTCAGCTGTTCAATTTTTTCCGTGATCACTCCGAATAAATTTTAATGCTGAAAAATATCTCACAAAACTTACCTGGAGTAGCGGGCAACAGAAAGTAAAAACCTTGGCAACTTACTAATATGTTCATATCCGCAGTAAGACTAAGACATTTTTTTATACCAAATCATTGCCACATTGGTGTTTAGAGCAATTCTGTGCAAAACCTGAAAATTATCAATTTCTTCATACACAGATCGCAAATCAGAGTCTACATCTGGTTGATAATTCCGACCAAAATTTGAATTGAGGAAATGCTCGACCAATGAACTGTTGGAATCTTTATTTATATCCAAATAATCATAACGCAATATAGACGTAGATGGCATCGGTGAATCGTCCTTTACGTCCTCACTCTCTGTTTCAGCTATTTTCTATTTATTGGGAAGAAATCAAAAATTTAAAATATGCTACTAATAAGAAGCAAGTATCCTACATAAAATAAAATATATTTACATTGTAATTTGTAAATATACCCAAAATTTTAACTTTAAATAAACCTATGTGGATTTCTTTACGTAAATCATGGGCTTGATTCCTTTCAATTTAGCAATTGCAGCATTTATATTTTGTAATAAGCATTTTTTATGCAATAAGTATTTTATAATATGTTATATGCGAACTAACATTGGGTCTATGTAAAGAGTAGCAGAAATTACACTGTTGTCTAATAGCTGAGTTTCGCGGCAGCACATTCAAACACACAATTTCCTCGCCAAGTCATTTCCGATGGTTTGCTAATTAATTTTAAACCCATCCATTGCATATAAAAATCTCCAAATTGAGATTCTTGGGACTGTAATGTTGTTATTTTTACTGGACCAAATACTTCCAAAAATATTTTAATGAAAGATTTCATATATTCATCCAATAATCTTTCATGCATGTCATTATGTGGAATTCCATCTAGTTTTTATATCGATAATTGCTTGTTTAATACTTTCATCACCAAATTGATAATTTATTAATTTGACAGCAGCTATTGACTGATAATGCTGATAAGCTTTCTTATGTCAATATCATAACTTTTAAAAAAAATATGTTATTATGTATACAAAATAAATTATTTATTCAAAATAACATATTTATATATATATATATTAATTATTGTTAAAATGAGGGCTGGAAACTGGTTCTTTAAAACGAAAACTAGAATTTTTATACTCTTATTTTAAAATTTATAAAAACCACAACCAAAACCGAATCTTATTGGTCAGAAAATTTAAAAATAACCCAAGCTAAAATACAAATTGATTTCCAGCCGTGGAACAACATTTTAAATTTTTTCACTTTTTCACTTTTTGCTGAATGTATTTGAGCTTTAATGTTGTTTATATGACAACTCCCCCAGGAAGAATAATTATGAACTAAATAAAAGCTCTTTTTGTTGTAAAAAAGCTATTAATATTTTTTTTAAATTTGATTTTATACTTGACAGATTATTTTATAAAAAATAATTATTTTCATTCGGTTTGGTTTTTATATTTATGATTTATCATATTTGAAATTGATTTATCATATTAAATGTCAAATGTAATTCATTTATCATATAGTAAAACCATTTGTTTATGATATACCCAAACCCTTATTGATATTTATCATAAATTTTTACCTTTTTCTGAAACCTACCTGGAAAACTATGCAAATGTTTATATGTGTTAGTGTTTTAAAGCTTCCACTTTTTTCCAATTTTTTAAAACTTGAATGTTTTGAGCTTTTTCCGTTTTCACTTTATGAAAAATGAAAGGGATTGATATAAATTTTAATGGAATGAAAAGCAACAAAACATAATTTTCAAAAAGTGGCACTTTTTGTTACTTTTTGCTGAATGTATTTGAGGCTTTAATAAAAAATTTTACATTTAATATTTAATACATTTATCGAATTTTTTTTTTCCATCATACCTTTTTACTGCAGCTCCTCTCGTGACATGTCAGGAAAGCGCTTCACACAAAAAAATCTACACAAAAAAAAAAATCATAATTTTTATATATATATGACGATTACGTCACAACCAGAAATTTCACACCAAAAATTACAAAAAAAAACTTCTGCCGGAATCCCGCTGATGACGTTGCACTCCAATTTGTAATGATTTTTGTACAAAAAAAAAAATTGTACCAATATATATACATATATATTTTTTTATCGTTGGATGTTTTTTTTTTATTATTATATATATACATATATATTTACTATATTTAAATTCAAATTTGAATTTTTGAATTTTTCTACGAACACAAAAACTATCCAATGCTGATAACTATGTATCAATAATATTTCATTTCCTTTTCTCTAATTTTAGATTTTTTAATTTTATGCTTATTTTTTATTTTTTAAATGTTCCACTAACTATTAGTTACAATTAATTTTTTTTTTCTCAGCGAATTATAATTATGTTCAACAACTAAAGGTTAAATTTAAACTTTTTTATGAATTCCGTTTATTTGATTTAACTACGTTTAATTTTTTTTTATATTGGTTTTTTTTATCAGTTAGACTTAATCTAATTATCAATATAGTATAGTTAATAAAAAATTTGATTGATTGATTTCAAACTGTTCGGACGTGTTTTTAAATCGCTCCACAATAATTAATATTATTAAAGTTTAATTACATTAATTTATTTAATTAAATAAAATATCAAATTACACAATCATAATTTAGTAAAAGTGCAATTACCTGATATTGACCTGATTAAATAAAGTGTCATATTCAAACAATAATATTTATTAAACAGTAATTTATTATAAAAAGTGCAACTCAAAAAAAAAAAAAATATTTTTTTTTTTTTTTTTTTGTGTTTTAAATTAAATTAAATTAAATTATAAATTTTAAAATTTCATTATATATATTACGTAAATTATTTTGCAAAGTACAATTACCTTAACTTAAAATAAACAAAGTAACAAATTAAATAATAATTTAAATTTAAATAATAAATAATAGTATAAAAACTATCATGAGCTATAAATGTGATATGGTACATTGCACTGCGTCGGATAACTCATATAAATGGGTTAACTGTAAGGGGTTTTGCAATCGGAAGATGCATGGTGCTTGTATAGGAGCTTCCAGAGATTTACATCACCATTCACTACAAGATTATTTTATATGCAGTGACTGTCAGAATACCCATTCACTACTTAAAGCGATGCACGACAGCATTGTTAAAGGGGTTTCAAATCTCTGTGAAGAAAAAGATGGTATAATACAGAAACTGCAAGGTGCTTTAAATATAAATAGCAACAATTTTACAGATATGGCAAAAGCTTTTGATAATATTCCTATGAAAATATCTGACGAAATTGCTCCAACAAACTTAAAATTGTCTGCTGCTATTAACAAAATAGATTTGATGACCGAGTCATTATCATATAATATTTGTCGTACTGTGAACATGTCATTAAAAGAAATGGATAACTTTCTTTTCTTCGGAGATTTTAATCGTCCCAATTTATCTTTTGTTATTGACGAATCCGATAATACTTTATTACCTATTAATTTTACGGACGACATCGATTTTAATCTAATCAGTAACTTCTACGGCAATGATCTTCAGCAAGTTATTCGTAATCCTAATAATAGGTTAGACTTAATATTTACCAATGCTTATGACGATGTAGTGGTCAGTGCTGCAAATGATGAGGAAAATTTTTTTTCCAACTCTATTCATCATTCAGCTATTGTTGTTGAGCTGCCAACTACTGATAAATATTTTCTTAAATCGTACAATAAATCAATTGTATATGACTTTAAGAATGCTGATTTCTATAGCATTAACACACATCTATCCCTAATTGACTGGACAAGCATTCTATCAGGCCTAGACCTTGAAAATGCAGCTCTACTATTTCATAACTCAATTTCAGATATTATAGAAAAACATGTTCCTAAAATTGTAAAAAAGAAAAAGCTATCCGAACCATGGTTAGACCGAGACCTGAGATCGCTCAGAAATCAAAGGAACAAGTTGTATAAGAAGATAAAGAGAAGCGAATATATCAGTGCAAATCTGAAACAAAAATACAATAAGTTATGTTCAGAATTTACAAAAAAATCCCGGGAATCTTATGATAAATATGTGCAAAATGTAGGTGATAATATTTTGCGCGATCCTAGAAAATTTTATGATTTTGTCAACATAAAACGTAAATCTGCAGGATATCCTTCTTCAATGTATAGGAATAATTTAGAGTCGTCATGTTCAAAAATCATTTGTGATATGTTTGCTGATCGCTTCCAAGAAGTTTTTCACTTAGAGAGTAATACCACTAATATTATCGAAGTAGGTTCAGACACCGAATCAAATATTGATCAATTATCTTTATCTCTCGATGATATTATAAATGCTCTTCAAAATGTTGATATAAAAAAAGGTCCTGGTCCAGACACAATCCCACCAATATTTCTTCTTAATTGCGCTCAGCATCTGTCTGTACCTCTATTTCATATTTTTAACAGATCTTTGTCACTTGGTGAGTTTCCATCAATGTGGAAGTCGTCTTACTTAATACCTATTCATAAAAGTGGCGACAAACGTAATGTGGATAATTACAGAGGTATTGCAATTCTGTCCACTATTCCAAAATTATTTGAAAAAATCGTTTGCGACAAACTATCTCCAATCATAGATCCAAACCTTAATGAGCAACAACACGGATTCAGAAAGCGTCGATCAACAACAACTAATCTCATGGTAATGGTTTCTGACATTTTATACAAAATGGAGAAAGGGGTTCAGGTTGATGCCATTTACACAGACTTCAGTAAAGCGTTTGATAGAGTTGATCATACCACTCTTCTAGCTAAACTTCGTAAGAATGGTATAACGGGATCTCTTCTTAATTGGCTTGCATCATACCTTCAGGATAGAACACAATTCGTCAAATTTCAAGGATTCCTGTCTAAAAAAATAGATGTTTTATCTGGTGTTCCTCAAGGGAGTCACCTAGGGCCACTTTTATTTAACATTTTTATTTCTGATCTATCAGAAAAAATTTCAGACATAGATCATACCTTCTATGCTGATGATTTGAAACTATACCACACTATTACCTGCGCTTCTGATGCAGATTTCCTACAATCTAAAATAATTGCTATTGATAAATGGTGCACTCAGAATAAATTATATCTGAATATTGCAAAATGTAATGTGATTACTTTTTCACGAAAAAAAAATATTTCCACTTTCAAATATTTATTAAACAATTCGGAGCTCTCTCGCGTAAAAAAGGTCACCGATCTCGGCATTATTCTGGACAGTAAACTTAACTTTAATGCTCATTATGACACTATTATCTCAAAAGCCAATAAATCACTAGGGTTCATCAAAAGAAGAGCTCGCGAATTTAAGAATGTATGGGTGGCAACAACTTTATACTGTTCCTTCGTTCGTTCTATTCTTGAATATGCTAGTCCAATCTGGAATCCCATATTTCAAGTACATAGCAACAGAATAGAATCTATACAGAAGCAGTTTCTTATCTTTGCATTAAGGGATTTGCACAATCCCAATGATTACGTTAGCTTCCCACCATATTTGGAAAGATTAAAATTATTAAATCTTTTACCACTCTCGTCGAGAAGAACTCTTATAACATCTTGTTTTACTTTTGATATTTTAAAGCGTGATATTGACGTTGAATTCTTAAACAGCAGAATAAAACTTAATGAACCTGCCAGACAAACAAGACAAACTAGAATACTGTTTGAACATCAGCATCGCACGGAATATGGAAAAATGAATCCCATAAACCGATGCTGCATAATTTTCAATAAAAACAGTTCAATTTATTCCCCATCCTTATCTAAACTAACATATAAAAAACAACTCTGCTCCATCCTAAAATAATAGTAAAATGTACAGAAACTTTATTATAATAATTTGTAAAATTAATTTTAAAAATTTTATTTGACTTATGTACATATATGTTATGTTATAATTTTAGATTTATATTATTTTGTAAATTAGATATGTATTTATATTTTTTTTTTTTTTATATATTATTTTATATTATATTATACTCGTATTATATTGTATTATGTTATATAAAATTATATTATACCTTGTTTTGGTGAAATAAATAAATAAATAGTTCATTTTTTTTTTACTAAATCTTATTTTTAGATTATTATTATTATGACTATTTAATAATAATTAATATTTAATCTTGTACTTTTAATTTAGTTAATTTTTATATACTTTTATATACAAAAAAAATTCGTTAAACTATTTCTATGAATACTATCTTTTTTTCAAAAAAAAAAAAAATCTCCTCTTAACACAACTATACTCGCTGATCGCTCTTACTCGACAAAAAAAACCAAAAATCATCCTATTTTTTTTTTTCAAAAAAATATTGCTCACCTTTCCTGACCGATGGGTCAATTAAAGGTGAACAAGTTTTTTTCCAATTTCTCCATCTCATTCCAAGATTTCTTCGTTGCCGTGCCTTTAAATTTTTTTCTGTTTGCTCCACCTCAGATTTCCCTAATTAAATCCTAACTACCCTAATTTTTGCAAGAATCGATACTTTATTCATTTCGCGCAATTGATTTTTCTTGCCAATTTTTTTTCGCAATTGATTTTTAATTCAATAATTTGGCAATACGAATTATTTTTTTTTTTTTTCTTATTGACAATATTTATTTATATTTTTTTTTTTCTTAAGCCGGCTATTGGCCATAAATATAATTTAACATATATAATAAGAATTATATATAATTTAATGGACATAATGGATATAAAAATCATGACTGCGACTTCTGGTTTGCCCGGTCGTTAAATTGCGTTCAAGTTATGGTTTTTATTAAAAAAAAAATAATCAAATTTTGTAAAAATGCCAGTTTTCTCAAAAATTTTTGTTACATAAATTTTTATTTTTGTTTTGTTGTATGGCGATTTCGAAGGTAACACTACAACGCATCCAAATCAAATTAAAAAAAAGTACAACTGCAAAATTTTGAGAAAACTGGAGTGGTAGCCCAAAAACGTGACGACTGTTTTTTTGACGATTCGTCGTATTTGGTAGCCTTAAAAGCGTTTTCGACCGTTTTGATAGTCGAAAACGTCAAATTTTTGGTCGATACATAATTATGTATCGCTATTGTGTTTTTTGTTTTGTTTATTATTTATTATTTGATAATTTTCCCGCGCTACTCAATATTGTGTGATTTATTGAATTATATTTATAAAATGTAAGTATACAAAATAATTTAAATTAATAAAATGTTTATTTATCGAAATAATGTGTATTATTCCTTAGGGAATCAAAGAAAATTATTACCAAAAAACAACGGAAAGAAGGCGGACAGTCAAATATTAATATGATTCAAGTGGATGCCTTGACCCAATTCATGGAGGAGCACACAGACCTTGCAAGAGGTTTACTAAATGCTCCCAATTCTCGTTCCAAGTGCAACGGTTTGTGGAGAAATCTTTCCGAAAGGTTAAATGCATTAGGACCTCCAACTAAGGGTCTGCATGAATGGAAAAAAGTATAAATATATACATTTTAAACAGATAATTAATACAGAAAAAATAATTGAATTAAATAATATTTTAGTGCTGGGCCGACTACAAATACAAAATAAAAAAACGTTTACGTGATAATAAAACAAGCATTAAAAAAACTGGTGGAGGAGCATATAGCTGCAAACCTCTGAACACATTTCAAGAAATAGCTGCCAATGCTGCAGGAATATATGCTGCAGTTGAACGTATTAATAATGCACAGCGTTTTGGATCCAAGGCACCTTTACCCTCATCATCAACTGGTAATCCATCAACATCAACTGCTATTCCATCAACATCAACTGCTAATCTTTTACCCTCAACATCAAATGGTAAAAAAAAAAAAAAAATTTATATAGGTATTTAATTAATTGATTTTTAATAGCAGGGCAAACGGAAGATGATGATTTATTTACTTTTGATGAAATGATGAGTGATGACAATAGTGGTGATGAAATTTACCATGGAAATCGTCAGCAACTAACATCTCCAAGATTATCACCAATTTTACCTGCATCAGCAAATGTTGTAGTAGCACCACCAACTTCAGCAACACCTAGATCTAGAAGAAATGTTACGAAAAGCAGCCAGTTAGAAAAATACGTCGGTAACCAAGAAAAATGGTGAACACATTAAATGATATTAAAGATATATTAAAAGAAAATTAAATAATTGAAAAAGAAAAATTAAATCTTGAAAGAGATAAATTTAATTTTGAAAAGGAAAAATTTTTGTTCCAAAAACAAAATATGTTAGAACAGACGAAAAACGTGGCCGAAAAGCTAAAGTTAAAATTAATGCAAATAGATCTAAATATTGAAAACAATAATATGAAAAGAGCAGCTGCTGAAAAAAATTTAAAAATTAAATAATTTTTTAGGTACATATAATTATAATTTATTGACAAAGTGCACTTAAAGTATTGGGCAATAAACCAATGGACTTGTTTCTAGATGGAAACCAATATGTGATTTATTTATATCTTTTAGTAATTATTATTTTTAAAAAAATGTGATAAATGAATTAAATAATTCATAATTTAATGTTTAATATATTTTTTATAATATTTAAGAAAAATGTGATAATTAATTGACTGACAATATAAATTTTTAATGTTTTTTATTTTTAAATATTTAAGAAAAAAAATGTAATGATCGTACAATATTGAATTTAAAGTTTTTTTTAGTCACAAATGCAATATTATTAAATTTTTTAAACTAATACATAATACATAATAAAATTAATAATAAATAACATTATCTATTCCGAAACATTGAATTTTTTATTTTGTCTCTGATGACTGCTGCCCTTTTGTGTAGAGGTAGAGATATATTTTCTTCACATGGCACGTTTATATTTTCAGAAATAAAAAATAGGTTTTCATTAAATGGTTCATTATAATATACGCATATATTATGTAGAGCTGCGCAAACATTCACCACAACAGTCATTTTGTCAGTAGAATACCTCATCTTTCGTTCGCCACATAAGCATCTCCACCTTCCCTTCAAAACTCCAATCGTGCGTTCAACACAAGATCTACCTACCCTTTGCGAGTACATCATTAAATGCTTTTTCAGTACTAGCGTCTCGTGCTGCACGATATGGAGTTAACATCCAAGGCTCCAGTGGATAGGCACTATCACCTTAAAGCATAAATATTGGAAATTTAATTTATTATAATTATAAAAAGTGGACATGGTACAAACCTATAAGAAGTGACTTGTTCCCACTTTGGATATGATGTGCTTCACAAAAATTTCTTTCTGTGCTCAAAGCCCAAATCCCTGCGTCGTGGTTAGCACCACCGTAGCCTGGATCAATAGCTAATATATTATAATTTTGATCGCAAATCTAGAAAAGAAGGACTTCTTTATTTTAACAAAAAAAAAAATGTATTTTATTCTTACTATCATGACGTTGAGACTGTGCCATCCTTTTCTATTTAAATAGATATGCTCATTCAATTTTGGTTTCAAAATAGGTACGTGCGTCCCGTCAATGCACCCAATTATGCCAGGCAACTTGTATTTTTCATAAAAATTAATTTTCGTGGCCATGAAGTTTTCTTCCTCAAAATTAATCCATTTCGAGCAAAGACGTTGCTGCATCGCATAAATAGTTTCTTGAAATATTCTTGAAACCGTTCTCTGAGACATTCCAATCAAAAAATTACTTCCAACATCTCGTTGATAGGATCCTGTAGCTAACAAACTCAAAGTTGCTGTTAATTTTAAAATGGGGGGAACTGCCGAACTTTTGTGTAGCGGATCAAGTTGTATTTCATCTAGTATTTTACAAAAAACTTCTTTGCTTACTCTGTAATATCCTTGAAAACTATAAAATAATTATTGTATATCAGTTACAAAAAAATAATAACAATTGTAACATTTTGTTTGGTTGCTTTGGAGATTTATATTTAAAAACAAAAGTTAAAAATGAATTATGTTTTTTTTATTTTTTGAAGTTTAGAAATTTTTAGAAAGAATTGGAATTTAAAAATAGAAAAGACCGGAAGTTAATTGAATTGATATTATTGAATTTTGAAATTATTAATAAAATTTAAAATAAAATACCGAACATTACTATTTTGTTATACAATTATTTACACTTTTTTCTTTAAGCCAAGTGGGTTGCTTCGATCTCTTAAAATTCTACGTTCAAGCGTTAAATCTACACATTCGTCTTCACTACTATCCACGAAAAAAAACATATTTAATTAGCTTATAATTTTATTAAATAAAATACAAATATATCAACTTTTTTTAAATATATAAATATTTACTTTTTTTATTTCACATAAACGTCAAATTGAAAAATCGTAGTAAATTGTATAAATTGTAGTAGAATACCAAGATTTTCTAATGGCAGCACTACATAAAAAGCCGTTTCGTTTTTCAGGCTACCGCACAAGTAGTCGTAACGCCTTTCCTATCGACTAAAAATATCAGTCGTTCACGCTTTTGAGGCTACCACTCCTGGCATTTTTCCAAAATCTGATTAATTTTTTTTTGAAAAAATCATAACTTTAACGCAATTTAACGGCGATCTGGCAACCGGTGAAAATAACGGCAACATCGAAATAAAGGTAAATTAATTGTCTATCAAACGCGTCTAGTTTGGATATTATAGGTTCAATACACTAGAAGTTATAATTGAATAAGTGCTGGTACCTAGTTCTCCGAAGGACTTTTTTAAAATATCCTGTAGCTCAGTGGCTGTTGAAAATGCACCCCACTTCCATACGATTTTTTGCTTATAATGAATCCATCAAGGAACCTTCTAACCTGCCACTCCAGTAGTAGCTACGTACGACTACTAGGTAATTTTAATGATGAGATT
The DNA here is from genome assembly GCA_963920725.1 of Rhamphomyia laevipes. Lineage (NCBI taxonomy): Eukaryota > Metazoa > Arthropoda > Insecta > Diptera > Empididae > Rhamphomyia > Rhamphomyia laevipes. The sequence continues at coordinate 118,846,381 of OY987255.1, forward strand.
TATCTCGTTAATAGGCTTTATACATATTACATAATAAAATGTATTAAAAGATAAACAAAAATTGTAAAAAAAGATATATGGTAGGACAGAAAGTTGTAATTATTAAGTGATCAATATTAATATCAATTATAAAAATTTTAATTATGAAATCAATTAAAAAAAGATAAATTATTGAAAATATATTTTTTTAATAATATAAAGTTTAATCGAGCTTGATAATATGTATGCAAGACAAAATAACTACGGAAGTTAATACCACAAAACAATTAAAATATAGACTTCTGTATACATATTATTATTATTATTATTTTAAGCTTTATTTTACCCATATATTATTATACATATAAAAATTTAATTTAGTTTTACAATTTACAATTTATATTATTTAATTCATGTTTGTTTCTAGTTGATTCTAAAGTTATAAGTTTCTAGTTCATATTTTATTTATTATTATATTGAGTAAATTTGATTTTTATATACATATTTAAATTTACTTTTTTTAAATTCATTAAATTGTGTTATATTATTATTTTCAGTTTTTTAATTATTATTATTAATTATAATTTTTTTTTTTTTTTTTAATTAATTTGAACGGGTGTAAGCCTCCGCCAACGTACGACACTCTTGTTTGTTCAGTGCCTTAAATTTCCAATTTCTTGCGTAATTTTGAATGTCGTCTCGCCATCTTGCTAATGGTCTTCCAACTTATCTTTGTCCGTCGTAAGGTGTCCAATTTGTTGTTCATGCTGTACATCTGTTGTCGCATAATCTCATAACATGTCCTGCCCAATTCCATTTTAAACTTTTAGCTCTTTCTATCACGTCTGCCCATCCTGTTTGTGCTCGAATATTTGTATTACGTATTCTATGCCTTCTTGATATTTTCAGCGTATTTCATTCCATAGCTCTTTGGCAGGTTAGAAGTTTGTTTGTTAGCTTGGTGTTCAAGCTCCATGTTTGAGCGCCATACGTCAGTACAGAAAGGATTTTTTGAATTTATAGTTAAACGGGAATCGATAATTGGTTATTCCAGTACTGCTTTTATCCATTTGATATTCTTCTATTTATTTCTTTATCCATTTTTTTGTGCGAAGGATTTGGTTTGTCCTAGGTATATATATTTTTCAACGTGTTTCAGTTTTTCCCCATTTAGATGTATTTCACACGTTTCAGCATTGGTCATAATTTTTGTTTTCTCTTTGTTTATTTCCAAGCCAACTGTTAAGCATACTGAGCTAAGGTCTTCAAACATTTGCTGTAGTTCTGCTTGCGTGCTTACTATTAACGTTATGTCATCGGCGAATCGAAGGTTGTTCAGTTTTTCTCCATCTATGTTCAGCCCCATATCATCCCATCTTAAAGTTTTGAAACATTCTTCTAAGACGCATGCGAAGAATGATGGCGATAGCGGGTCAACTTTTCGTACTCCTCTTTTTAGCTGAAATTTTCGGCCTTCCTTTTCAAGTTTAATAGCTGCAGTGCTGTTATCGTAAAGATTTTTAAATATACGAATAAATATGTCTTCGACTCCTTGTTTTTGCAGCGCGTTAAAAATCGTTACGTGTTCTACTGTGTCGAATGCTTTGCTAAAATCCACAAATCTTATATAAATTTTACATACATATATACAAATAATAAAAAATAAGATAAAAAGAAAATAAATATTTGAAATTAAAATAGATTTAACTAATTTGTCCTGTAGTTTTCCAGATATTGTGAAGTTAGTTGAGTTTTTAGCTTTCTTTGACTTAAATCTGTATGTAAGGTTGTTTGGGAGATTATTGTATAGTTTTATACCAGTATATAGTGGTGATGATGACCCGGACTTGGAAGCTCTTATTTTCTCCATATGTATTTTATTTTTGCTTCTGATATTAGCTGAATATTGATGTCTACGTTTTGTTAGATTTGTATTTGAGTGTATATTGGTTTTTTATACATCGTGAATTTAAAGGATTAAATTCAATTTTATTTAAGAATTTGTTTTTTTTATGCATGTATCCTGTTTTTCGTATAATATATTTAAAGTTTGTTCCCTTTTTCCAATTATCATGCATTTTGTTTTATTTGTATTTACCGTCAGCTTATGTAGATCCATCCATTTTTCTAATATCATAAGGTCTTTATCTATATAATTTTTCATTATATTTATATTTTCAGCTTCATAAGTTAGACAAATATCATCAGCAAATAAATAGATTTGACCATTAATACCAAGTTTTTGTATATTATTTATATAAATAGTGAATAAAATTGGTCCTAATATACTTCCCTGCGGCACACCATATCTGATATTTAATTGATTATTTTTTATATTGTCAGCTTGAATGTATTGAGTTCGACCAGTAAGATATGATGAGAATCAATTCTATGCTGTACCTTTGACACCTAAGCTCTGGAGTTTACGAAGTAGAATTTGCGTATCTACTGTATGAAATGCTCTTGATAGATCTATAAATAATAAAGCTACTAGTTTCTTTTTGTCTTTCAGTTTTTGTACGTGTGCAATCATATCAAAAAGGGCTGATTCAGTGCTTGATTTTTTCTTAAACCCATATTGTTTATTGGACAAAGGTACATGTTCATTAATATATTTCATAAATTGTTCATGAACAATCTTTTCTATAGTTTTAGATACTACTGAAATTATGCATATGGGTCTGTAATTATTAAAATCCTTTTTACATCCTGCTTTAAATATAGGTACAATTTTACCAACTTTTATTTTAGTCGGTACTTTTCCTTCAGTTAAAGATTTATTTATAAGCAACATTAAAGGTACATATTGATAATGAGTACTTGCAATTTTTTATCATATTTACAGAAATCTCATCTGAGTCCAAACAATTTGATTTGTTAAGCCCATCAATTATATTTAAAACGTGGAACCTGCTCACTTGTTTAAATCTAAAAGTTTCTGTAGTTTAAGAAAATATTTTCTTTTGGACATGCTTTTGCTAAATTTCCTCCAACTTTCACAAAGTGCTTATTTAATTCATTAGCTTTATTTTTTGCATCATCTGACCATAAGTCCTTGATTGGATATTATTTTGTTTTCCATCATATATAATGCAATTCCATGTTTTCGATGAATTATTTAGATAATTATTAAATTTATTACCATAATATACATTTTTTTTTAATCTACGTTTTGGTAGTATTTATATTCTTTTTCTTAATTCTTATTTTGTGGATCTTTGCCTAATTTGGAATACCAAAAGTACTTTGCATTAATTACCATTGTAAGTTGTTGATCTATCCAAGGTTTTTTGTTTTTATGTTTATGGTTTTTTTTAATTTGTGATGTTGATTCATTTTTTTTTAAATTTTATCATAAATTCTCCAAGCATTTCTTCAGTATTTTTTGTTGTATCTAAAATAATAGGATTAATTGTTAATATTTGTTTTAATTTATTTAAATTATTAAATTTTATTAATTTATCCTGTTCTTGTGAATTGTTGTTTATTGTTTGTTGTTCTGGTTTTGACGTTTCATTCAGTATTAAGTTATGATCCAATATATCAATGTTTACATGAGGATGAGAGAGATTTATTGTTTCAGTTACATAGTTTGTAAAAAAAGTGGTCTATACAAGTATTTGATGTGTGCCCTGTTGCAGAGTTTCCATTGTAGTTTAAAAAATTATTGATTGTCATAAAATCGTTATATTTGTTCACAATTGAATTTGATGTTAATATATGATGCATTTTTCCAGTGATTCCATGAAGAGATTAACACGAATGTTTAAATTTGAAGGTGCTCTATGTATTTAAAATATTAAATGTTTTTCTGTTTTTTGTAATACTGATACTTACAAAACTATCATTATTATCACTATATACAAAGATTTCTGTAAATAATAATGATTTATTTATAAATATAGCACACCCGCCTTCTGATTTGTTTGGTCGACAACTGTAAACAGAATTATAATATTGTTTTTCATCTTCGTTAAACCATGTTTCTGTAACACATATTACATCAGTTGTTGTATTTATTGTTTTTAATATAACCTCAATTTCATTAATTTTATTTTTTAAACTTCTCGCATTTAAGTACAGTATTATAATTAAATCTTCAATACTTTGTTTAATACCTTTTCTAAATGCAATTGCAAAGTTCTTCACAGGAGTTATTTTAAATAGACTAGAAACTTTTATAAAAGAAAATAATTTGCTAAGTCAATTTCAAGCTGGTTTTCGGGCAGGATACTCAACGATAGATTATATTTTCACTCTATTTAATATTGTTCAAGATTACGCGCACCGAGGGAAAAAAGTGTATGCATGTTTCGTTGATTTTAAAGCAGCCTTTGATACAATTAATAGAAAAGCATTAATCTATAAGCTCAGCAGATTAGGAATTACTGCAAAAATACTAAAAGTTATTGAAAATTTATATGAAGGTACTTCAGCGGCAGTTTGGGACGGTAATAATGTGTCTGAGTGGTTTGCTACTGAAAATGGTGTAAGACAGGAGTGCTTTCTCAGTCCGCTTTTATTTGCGTTATTTATTGATGATATAAGTGAAAATTTTCCAGGTGGAGTTAAAATAGCCGAACTCATAATAAAAAATTTGTTGTATGCAGATGACTTAGTATTATTTGCGGAATCGCCGGAAATGTTGCAAATTATGATCGACAGACTAGTTGATTATTGTAACGCCTGGAGTTCACAAGTTAATCTTTCAAAAACAAAAGTAATGATTTTTAGAAAAGGTGGTGGAAGACATTCTAGAAACGAAAAAAGGATTTATGATAACGAAAGAATGCAAGTTGTTAATGAATATATATATCCCCGAATAATTCTAACTCCACAACTGAACTTGGAAAAGCACTTTCGGTGCAAACTTAGTACATCAATTTTTGCCATAAATACGTCATGGAGTAAGATAATACGAAATTCTGATATTGCGCATAGTATTAAATTTAAAATTTTTAACGCAGTTATGAAATCAATAATGTGCTATGGTTCTCAGATATGGGAAAACGAACAATATGAAGGAGTTGAAAAATTCCTGAGATTTTTTATCAAAAAACTTTTTTACCTGCCTAAGACAACGCTAAATTACATGATACTGTTAGAAACTGGTTTGTCACCTCTATTTATAGATACTCTAAAATGGATTGTGATTACATTGTTAAAGTATTGAAGTACGATGAAAATAGAATTCCCAACATAGTCGCCAGATACTCGATTGGAAAAATTATGGATGGTTTAAACGTTTACAGGATTTAGCACATAATAGTAATATAAACCTAAATCTGAGAGACACGGATGATATTAAAAAAAAACAATTGTACAGCATAATTGCGTTTATAGATAAGCAATTTCGTCAAAATTTAATCAGGCAATCTCAAAACTCGCAGGCTAGGTTCTTGTACCCACAGGTAGAATATAACCTTCTGGATAATAACTATTTCAATGATAAATATGATAGATTTACGATATCGGTTATTCTTAAAACTCGAGGTGAATTATTAAACTTAAATTATGTGCCTCATAGAGAGTCAGCTTTGTCGAATTGCACTCTGTGCAATCTTAGAGCCTGAGAAGATGTTCATCATTTTATATCAATGTGTCCAATTCTCAAGGAGCTGAGACTTATCTACTTTGGGAAAAGAAGTTTAAGCTTGACTGAAACTAAAGAAATTTTAAATGGAGCTAATTGGAACAATTTAGCTGGTTATTGCAAAGAAGCGCTACAGTATCGTAAAGATTACATCGAAAATTAATTATATATAGTTAAACGAAAACAACGTACAACAAACACTATAGAGAAAGACTCATCATTCATTCAGCAGACGGTTTTTTCTACCATTGCTTATATTCAAATTCAATATTTATTTTCTTGTTTTCTTTTTATTTCTTGTAAATGTAAACCATTGAATTTGATTATTATAAATAAATTAAATATTATTATTATGAAAAATTTTATAATGCTAAAAGTTATATAACATATATTTATTTTTATGTAATAAATTTTTTTTATTTTTTTTTTTTGTATTTTTTGTAAAAAAATTTTTTTTATATTTATTCTAATATATAATTATCTTCGAAACTAGCCAATTGTAGTTATTCCATAAAGAAAAGCATGTCATATGTAATTTATATATTCAACTTTTGTTATCGGATTGAGTTAAATTTCTTATTTAAGGTCGTGGTGTGGGTTTACGTTGGTTAAAGGTGTTGGGTATTGGAAAAGGTTCTGATGGATTGGATACGGGTGTAGAGGTTGTGGTTGTATTTTCTGTGCACTTATATAGTTTTCGACTAAATATATTATATACTAAATATATGAAAAGGGAAATGAGAAAAAATGTTATTATTGAACCATAAGAGCAATTTAATATTACGTTTGTGCGCTTTTCATTAAAGTCTAGGTCGAGTTCCTTCAATTCTTCTACGCTTTGACTAATATATTTTAGGTGATTGATTTGGTCTGCCACTTTGATTACACTGGTTTTTTGAATATTATCCGATGGTTTTAAATGAATTTTGGAAATTTTCGAACCAAATAAATGAATGTCTGTTGTGCTGGTTAATTCAGATTGAAAAGACATTGAAATGTTTCAAGTATATGAAACATGAGTGGTTAGAACTTGAATACCGGTGCGTATCTCACATCCGGGTTGAATTTTAATGATACCCGTGTTTTCTATGTTAAAGTACTTGGAAAATCGTTTACAGATGATTTGTATGCGATCTGTTTTCGAGGCAACAAATATCCACGAGTTTGGAGTTGATAATTCTAAAAATAGTGTACTATTTAGTAACATTACTCTAGAGGGCTACATTAATTTGGAATTTTTTCCGCCGGTGTTAAAAGTTCATATTCGCATGAATGTTTGGAATATGCTACTTGAAGCATGCGAATTTTGCTTCAGATATAAGTTTGCTTGTCTGAGACAATACACTCTTGCAAATCGGCTCTATTCATCTGAACGAAGAAATGTTTATCGTTACCTACTATAAGCAATTCTTTAGATGGTATTAGCATATAAAAAACGTTTGGTTGTGTTTGAATAGGAATTGGTGTTATTTTATAAATGGAAAATGCTTTACCTGTTATAACAGGGATTTTAAGTATGTATAAAATTTTAAGTATGTATATAAAATGTATGTATAAGTATGTCCAAAAAGACTCTTGTGATATATTACCATAGGCATAATTGTATTTTTAGATGGTTTGTTTTGCTGGCACTTAAGACAACGTTGAATATATTTTCGAATATAATTAAACATATTTTTCCACTTATAGTGTTTTCCAATTTTTAGGTAAGTTTTTAACGCGCCTTGATGACCACCTAATGGAGAGTCATGGTATAAACGTAAAATTTTAAGTTTTTCTTCGTTATCAGTAATTGATACAACGGTTTTCTGACTATTAATGTTTATGTCTACTAAATCATTTATATTATCGTCGCAAGTTTTATTATTATTTGTATCGTAATTTATGGTGTTGGTTGCAAGTGTTTTATTAAGATTAGTGTAAGTGTAAGTGTAGTGTAATATTATTTTGATTAAGTTTTTTATGTTGTTGTTGATCGTCCTCTATGTGGGATATTTTACTATTATTGTTTATTTTTATTTCTGTTATATGCTCGTCCTCCGTGAGGGATTTATTTTTATTTTTAAGTATTTTAGGTATCTTATCGTCCTCTATATTTCTATGAACTTGAGCACGTGTAACTACGGCTACAGTTCCTTCTTCCTTAGGGATAATTAGATCAGGTATACGGCTCAATGCATCTGCGACCACGTTTTGTTTTCCGGGTTTATATATTATTTGAAATTCATATTCAGATAATTTATACCTAAAGTTATCTAATCTACCCGATTCTTGAGATATTTTCATAAATTGAGTTAAAGGTTGGTGATCTGTATATAATATAAATTTTTTACCTAGCAAATAGTACCTAAAATTTTTAACTGCCCAAACTATGGCCAAACCTTCACGTTCAATTGTAGAGTACCTGCGTTCTGTACTACTTAATATTCTGCTCGCGAACGCAATCGGTAAATCTAAATTATCTCGTTTTTGTGACAGAACAGCACCAAGAGTAGTACCACTAGCATCTGTTGTTAGTGTAAAAGTTTGTTCAAAGTCTGGATATATCAGTATAGGTGGGTTAGTTAAAATCTTCTTTAAGTTATTGAAAGCAATTTCGCAAGTCAAATTCCATTCGAATTTAGAATCTTTATGATTTATTACGCGTAATGGTTTCTCAAAACATGAATATTTAGGGATACTTCGTCTATAAAAATTTGCATGCCTAAAAAGGATTGCACTTGCTTTACATTACGCGGTGTTGGATATTCTCAAATTGATTTGATTTTACTTGGATCTGGCAACACTCCAGACTCTGTTATTTTGTGTCCAAGATATATTATTTCACGACGCAAAAAATGACATTTTTTAGGTTGTAGTTGTAAATTAAATTGTCGTATTCTATTGAAAACTTGTATCAGTCTTGAGTTATGATCATCTAAAGTCCGTCCGTATACTACAATGTCGTCTAGGTACACAAAACATTTTATGCCTTGCAGTCCAGTTAAAATGTGGTTCATAAGTCGCTGAAAAGTGGCTGGTGCACCTTTAAGTCCAAACGGCATCCTTGTAAATTCAAAATGTCCTGTATGTGTACTGAATGCTGTTTTTTGTGCGTCTTGTTCGTTAATTTGAACCTGGTGGTAACCGCTGGCGAGATCAAGGATTGTGAAATATCTGCTATTACCAAGTTGGTCTAAGATGCCATCTATTCTTGGTAATGGAAAAGCATCGCCAACGGTTTGTTTATTTAGATGTCTATAGTCTACAACAACTCTGTATCGTTTGTACCATCTTTGTCTGATTTCTTAGGTACAACCAACAATGGGCTGTTCCATGGTGATTTACTGTGCTTTACAATATCATCCTCCAGCATTTGTTCAACTTGTTGGTGAATTATTTGTTTTTGGCATTCTGGCAAACGGTACTGTTTTTTATTTATTGGTCCTTTTGTCGGATCTGTCGTGATATTGTGAACGATTGCGTCAGTGCATTTCAGTTTGTCACCGTCTAAGTGAAAAATATCAATATATTCTTTGCATAAATTTTCAATAGAATTCTTTTCTTCAAAATTTAAGTCATTTGGAAAATTAAGTTCAGTAAAAAGTTTGTCTATTCTATTATTCAAGTTATTTGAATTTACGGTAAAAATTGAAGGATTATTCTTATTTCGGAAATATTTCGTGGGTACCTTTTTAATTATAAAATAAGAAAGAGGTTCGAAATCAATTTCAAAATCTACTAAAGTACTCTGAATAAAGTTAGTATTAATAACACTAATAAGTATGCCGTTATTTTTTAACTTTATTAATACAACACGCTGAAAACACACCAGATACTATTTCTTTTGATTTACACAGTACGTCTGTACCATCCTCGTAAATAGTGGGAATTGTTATAAATATTTCGCACCTAGCTGGTAAATTGAATTTTTTTGAGATAATGGTCCGGATTCTCTAAGTGTCGTAATGTTCGAGTTACGAGTAAATGTTCGAAATTTCGACTAATGTCAATTCGCTAAAAAATTTCGACTAATTTTTACTCGTAATTACGGATTGATTTACTCGCAATAAAATTTGGTTGCGAGTTGCGAGAAGTTATTTTTTATTTTCTTTGTTATTTGTTAATTTGTTTATGGTTATTTATTAAAAATGTAAGTGATAATTTGTATAAAAAGATATAAGTTATTTTGTACATATATATATTGAATTAAATTTAAAAAAAATTATAATTAATGAAATTGGAAATAAATTTTTTTAGGTCAAACAAAACCAATCTGCAACAATTTTCAATTTTAATTCAGTACATGGAAGATAATCCGGATTTCGCTAAAGGACGATTTGTTGGACCTAATGGGAAAGAGCGAATATCTCATTGCTGGGAAGAATTGGTGGAAAAACTTAATAGTAATGGGCCACCTGTAAAAGATTTTAAGGCATGGAGGAAGGTAATAAATAATTTTTCATTATAAAATAAAGAAAGTACAATTTTTGTTTCGCAGGTATGGTACGATAAGAAAGATGACCTTCGAAAGAAAATTCGTTCGGAAGTTGTGTACCGAAATGGAACCGGAGGAGGTCCTCAGAAAAAAATTACGTACACCGAGGACGAAGAAAGGATCATAAATTTTCTTTCATTGAGAGAAGGTATTTGTGGAAGTGGAAGAAAATTTGGTTATAAAGCTGCCGCACCATCAGTTCCATTAATTCCAACAAATACCATACCAAATATTCCTTCAACATCTGCAGATATTGCCACCACATCCACATCATCATTGGGTATTACTTCTGCAGATGCTGCCAATACATTAACTAATAATGTATCTGCAGAGCTGACATCGTCTGCAGAAACAATAACAAGCCCACAAGATGAAATCCTTGTTGAAAATAGAAGTCCAAAAAGGAGGACTCGGGTAACCACAATGCTGAAAGAACACAAAGATTTCTCTTCTAAAATATTAACGGATATTTTAAAAGAATTAAAAGAAAACAATAAATTAGAAGAAGAAAATTTAAAAATAAATAGAAAGCGTTTGGAATTGGAAGAAGAAGCTGTAAATATAAAAAGAGTTAAATTGCATATTATGTTGCAAGAAAAAGGTTTAAGTTTGGAAAACTTAGTTTAGTGTTTTTATTTAATTTTTTTATGTACATATATTATTGAACTATTTTTTTTTAATTATGCCATTATGGCTGTGAATTAAAATTTTTATTTTTAAGTTTTTTTATGTACATAGTTTTTTATGTACATATGTATTATTTTTTATTTATGCCATTATGGCTGTGAATTAAAATTTGTTTTTATATATTTATCTTAAAATTATGCCGATGGCTGTGAATTTTTTTTTTTTAATACCTACTATTAAGAAATCGAATAATTTTTTTTTTTATATTTGTTAAAAATAAGTAGTAACATCAGAGACTGATTAAATTTATTTATTTTATAACAAATAAAAGTTGAAATATATAATATTTAAAAATTACAAGAAAAACTTATTATTTTGATTTAAAGAACTGAATTTGCTATTTGTTCTCGATTGCGTTCCCCTTCAGTCCTTAGCCTTGCATTTTGTAAATTTTCTTCAGCTGTTGTTTGTGGTGGTTGGTCGTCTGTGACAATATCAGCAGGTTCTGGTACACAAAATTCAATACAAATATTATGTAATGCAGCGCAAACATTTGTAATTTCAGTATATTGTTGTGGTTGGTACCGCAGACTTCGTTCACTCAGCAAAACTCTCCATCTACTTTTCAGTATCCCAATACACCTCTCAATTAAAACTCTTGCTGACGAGTGTTTTTGATTGTATTGGGATTCCCGACTACTAGCTGTAGTATTTCTAAATGGAGTTATCATCCATGGCTCTAATGGATAACCTGCATCACCTATTATAAAAAACATTTTTAATACTATTATTAATATTATTTTTCCAAAAATAATACCTAGAATCCAAAATTTTTCATTTTGTTTATAATTGTCAACCATGTATTGCCTTTCCTCACAAGTGTTCCAAATTGATGAATCGTGTGTGGAACCTGCATGAGTGGCATCTACACTCATAATTCGCATTTCACTATCACAAATCTGTAATGTAATATTAATTTCAATCAATAAACAAACAACATTAATACCTAATTCAAAATTATTGTTTTATACATTGTACATACCAATTGAACATTAATACTGTAGTCTCCTTTTCTATTAATATATAAATGTTCGTTTACAAATGGTTTTGCCATTACCACATGAGTACCATCTATAACTCCAAGCGTAGAAGGAAACTTGAATTTATTGAAAAAATCAGTTTTTAATTTTTCTCTTTCACATAAGGTTCTAGGCCATTTGATCCATTTAGGGCAGAGCTTCTCTTCAAGTAGTGGAATTATTTTAGAAAAAATCCTGCTTACACTTGTTTGTGATACTCCTAGAAGAAAATCACCTCCAACAGCACGCTGGTACCCACCAATGGCCAAAAATCGAATAGTTGCTAGCAATTGAATGTGTAAGGCACAGCAGTGTTTCTCTTTATTTCTATGCTATTTTCCATTTCCGATATTAGGTAATTAAACATTTGTTTGTTTATTCGGAAAAGCTCACGGAATCTGTAAACAAAAATATATATTTTAACTAAATTATTTTTTAATCCAAATAATGTTATGCATTTTACCTGGCATTAGAAATATTAGTTACTGTGCTCCGATTTCTTAACAATTTCCTCTCATTTCTCATTGTATCCCTTAATTCACTATCTTCATTTAATTCTTCCTCGTGCTCGGCTTCCAAAAACATTAAATCGTCCATAAAAAAATCCATTATTATTTCCACCAAAATTATAATTAATAATAAAAAAAAAACGTCTGTCAAAAACTATATAATTTTACTTCGCGAGTAGGTTCAGAAAGTAGATTTTCCTTCGCGGGTACGTTCAGAAAATTGTCGCTTCGAAATATTTTACAGAATCGTACATTAGTCGTAATTACGACTAAGTAGATTACGAGTATCCGTAATCGAAACTCGAATTACGACAGTTAGAGAATCCGGACCAATATTTGAACTTTCAATTTTTTTAGATATTTTTGGTTCTTTAATATCAATATTTTTTGGAATATCAGACATTTAAGTTTTTGACATTATTTTTGGATTTAACTTTGAATTATCTGACATATTTTTTAGAAAAGTTTGGTTTGAAATATTAATATTTAATTTTTCATTGGTATAATCGGATACATTGGGTGGAAAAATAGCTTGTCTGTCTTCAAAATCACCATTTGATAAATATTTTGATTTTTTTTTTCAAATTCTCAGAAAATATTAAAGATTGGTTATTTGATTTCTTTAGGCTAAACTTTTCATCTATTTCTAAAGAGAAAACAGATGGTGAATTTTTTATATCATATGTTATTTTTATAGGCGTTTCAGTACCTTCTATCAATGGTTTTTCCAATACCTCTGCTGAATTTTCATAAAAATTCTCTGAAGCAGATTTTTGGATTTTTTTATTGTTAGAAATATCTGATTTACAGTTTCCTATATAATTTATATCATCAAATATTGCTTTTTCAAATTTATTATTCGAAAAGGGTATTACACGATCAGATTCGGTTTCTCCGCGTAGAAATCGTAAAACCTGATTTGGTCCTTCAATATTTGTGAAAGAAAATAACACATCTTGGCCTAAAATACCATCACATTCCATTGATGGTAAGCTATCAACTACTTGCAATTTTATTTCTAATGGTGGATCCAGCAAAAGTTGTGCTTGGATTTCACCTATAGTGTATCCACAAGAAAACATACCATTTAAAATTAGGTTTTTATTTGAATTTATTTTTACATCTGGGTTGATATTTTTTGTATAATGAGACTAAGGTGTGCACCGGTATCAATTAGAAACGTAGCGGTTTTATTTTTAGTTATATTTATAGGTATATTTTACTAATCCGTTTTTTAAATAAGTAGATTTGTTATATTTTTTATTATCGTATAATTTTATTTTATTTTGTATAAATTTATTTGTTATGTTAGAATTGCACCGATTTTTGTAATCGTCAGATGGTTTGGTGACTAACGTAACCTTCTGACTACTAATTAGTTTTTTTGTTCTCTAGAAGCAGTTTTTTCATCCCACCGTTTTTTGGTTACGCAATCTTTAATATCGTGACCAAAACGTAAACAAAACTCACATTTTAAATTTTTATTATATTTTCTCTTGTATTGGTTACTCGACTGCACATTTGCGGTCAAAACTGAACTAATTTCATTATTATTTCGCCGCGATTGATTTGTAACTCTTCGGTTTAAGGAACAGTTATCAATACTATGGCCATATATTTTACAGTTACCACAGAAAGGTGTATTTTTTCTAATTCTACACTATTCCATATTGTGGTTTGGCTTATTGCAAAATATACAGAATACCACAGGACGAGACCAATTAGTAGTAGTTATATTATTAGATGGAGATGTTTTACTATTATTAGATAAATAATTTTGAGTAGAATTTGGTTGAGAAAATTTTTGTTGATTCCAAGGATTTAAATTTGGTGTTTTTAAAAAATCTGAATAACGGTGAAAGTTAGGTATTTCATTATAATTGTAACCTGAATTGTTATTTAGGAATAAACCACGAGTATTATTTTGTTTAAACATAGGATACGAATTTTTATTTTCAAGGTCTAGTTTTAGTGCCTTGTCACAAATATCAGATAATGTTGTTTCAGATCACATTAAAATACACTGTTTTATTATAGGATTATTAATACCTGCCTTTATTGAATATATTGCTGCTAATTCTAATTCTTTTTCCAGAGACGTGGCAACATTTGGATACTGATCCAATGCCGCCTCTTTACACGCAGCAAGGAGCTGAATTATTCGCAGTATAAATGATGACAAAGTTTCTGATGGATATTGAAAACACTGTCGTAATTCATTTGAAATTTGTATATAAGTTTTTCTTGGAGCAAAATGTTCCTTTAATGATTTTTCAAACTGAGAAATTGTAAGTGTTTTATTTTCATAGACGTATAATATATATAGACTGAATGTCCAATATATGTTGTTCTAATAAAAAGTGAAGCCAGCATTGAGCCCCTCTTGGAGGGGCACTGACAGCTATTTGACATAAAAAATGGGATATTGGAACATAGTGTTGGTAGCTATATAAAAAAAAAGGCCCATTCAATAATTTGTAAAATTATGATTTTAAATTTTATTTCAACAAAATTTTAGAAATTATGAATGAAAATTTAAATTTAGGAACATATTTAATAAAATTAAAAACTGTAAGCAGTGGTATACGATTTTGAGATTGAATATGTGCAACATTGTTCAATGCAAATTCAGCTTTTTTATTAATTTAATAGGCAAATGCGTTGAATTTAGTTTCAAAAACGTTGCAATTAATCTATGTACAACAATATATTACCTTATATTGCTATGTTTTATATTTAAAAACAAATACGGCAAATCGCTCAATAATTTAAAATTAAATGTTAAATAAGTTAACTGCATTTTTTCCTTTTAACAAATATTTTTTTTTTTTATAAATTGTGCCGTACTTCTTATACCTGCAGTTTTTCCGTAAAAACCAAAAAAGATAAGGTTATTTTGGAAAATCCTAAAAAATTGTGTAAGTACAATTTTATAGTAAACTACATATAAGGTAAAAAAAAAGTTCATTGTTTACTATTTAATTGTTCTAACACAATTTTTTTAGTGAAGTATAAAGCCTGGGCTACATTGTTTCGATCGGTTCAGTTTCGATTCGTTCGAAAAGTTCAAATTTGACGTCTCCATATATTTTATATGGGAAATCGATTGAGTGGACACATGGTCGAATCGGAACGAATCGAATCGAAAGAGTTTGGAACGATTGGAATTTTGCGAATCCAAACTGAAGGAAATGTCAAGAGGAATGAAATTTGACTGTTTCAAAAACAACAAAAACAAAATATATGTGGTTCAATCGATTGTGATCGGTAACTATGTGTTCAGTCTACTTAACCGTCGAATAGAATGGAATCGAATCGAAACCGAACTGAACTGATAGGAACAATGTAGCCCAGGCTTAAATTATGAAAATTTCATATTTGTGAAACATTTAAGTTTTATACTTTACTAGTGAAGGATATAATTAAATATCTGAAGTTATTAGTAAATTTTTGTATGCTTGCACTATTATTTAAGTTTACGTTTAATTTTATATAATTATAAAATAATTTTTATGAAAAAAATAAATACTTTTTCATTAAATATTACAATGTTCTTATTCTTTACTTGAAAAAATATCACAAAAAAAGGGAACAACATAGGGAAATTGAGTTTGCGTTTATATTACTTTTTATGTTGTAACATAAAAAGCATATTCAATGCTGGCTTCACTTTTGAGATTTGAGATTCTGTCTATATATATTGTATG
Source organism: Rhamphomyia laevipes (assembly GCA_963920725.1). Lineage (NCBI taxonomy): Eukaryota > Metazoa > Arthropoda > Insecta > Diptera > Empididae > Rhamphomyia > Rhamphomyia laevipes. The sequence continues at coordinate 118,862,352 of OY987255.1, forward strand.
TCTATGGAAAATACAAAAAATAAGACACATCAATTAGGAGATATAATTTTAAATAATTACGAAAACTGGGAAAAATTGGAAAGTCCAATTGAAATATCTGATGAGGAATATGATGATGATTGTATGGATACTAAGGAAGTTTTGTTCAATTTTATTTTCATATTTTCTTTTTTAATTTTAGATCAAATTTTGTTACCATGTCGCAGTAAAAGAATACGTGAAAATACAAAAAATTAAAACCGATTCTACAAATTCGATTTTTAATAGTTCAAAATTATCAGAGCCAATACCTTTAAGCAAAGAAAAATCACTATTTTTAACTTCAAATGATAATAGTTTGGCTGCGCCAATATATATATCATGATCATATTACCGAGAATATAAAGTTAAATTTTGGAACACCAAAAAAAAATGAATTAATGACAGGAATATAACTTCACTTTATTGGGTGAATTTCTCAGTTGCATAAAAACTTTGTATTTGTAAGTTCAAAAAATTATTAAAATGTTAGCAGTATTCAATTGTTTTTGAGAATCTTACATTAGAAACTTCTAAACTTTGAAAACATAATTTCACAAAAATAATACCTAAATATTTAGTTAAATTCTTTCGATTAATATAGTTTTTTTTTATATAAAGTTTCATAAGAACTTTCAATATATATAATATACTAATATACATATATTTAATGGATAAAAGTCATTATATTTTTTTTACTTATTCCTTCCATAACATTTAAAATTCTTGTGTCAAATGCTTGTGATAAATTCTTAGTTGGACGTTCATATTTTATAGTATACTCTTGAAATTTATTTCAATATATTGATTCATTGTAAGTATATGTAATTTGGGCATCATTACGATTATCATTAGGCATAATTGCTACAACTTGGTCAGATATAAAGATAATACTAAATATAATATTAAAAAGTTTACTACCAGAAAATGAATCATTATTATATTTAATATTACATTATTTTTTCGAAACTTTACCAAAATTTGCCCAAATTACATATACTTACGATGAATCAATAGATTCAATTAAATTTCAAGAGTATACTATAAAATATGAACGTCCAACTAAGAATTTATCACAAGCATTCAAAACAAGAATTTTAAATGTTCTGGAAGGAATAAGTTCTTACTTGTAATTCTTATTACAGGTAAGAATAATTCTTACCTGGAAAATTGTGATCTCAAATTCATATTAGAATCGATATAGTTGAACGATATGGTCACGATTTTCTTGGTTAAGGAAAAAATGGAAAATAATTTTTAAGCAACTGATCAAAAATTTATAAATAGCCATTAAAAAAAGTAAATATAGATTATTTTTTTAGAATCGAAAAGGAATATTTGATTTATATTTTGTAAAAAGAATACAGAAATTATTTAATCAAATTTTTCTTTAGTTATGTATATATTTATAATTTATTTTGAAAATTATAATTTAAAAATTTAATAATTGAAAAATTGTGAAAATTATAATTAAAAAAAAAAAAAAAAAAAAGAATAAATAAAAATATAAATTGAAAATCCTTTAAAGTAAACTAAATAAAAATTGATATAAAAATTAAATTAACATATATTTTTGTATGAGTTTAAATTTCATAATTTCAGGAAAATATTTTTATTAATTTGACACGAATTTTTTTAACAACTAGGTCTTATAAAAATGACGAGATATATTTTATTTATATCTATAAATACGATAGCATCCATAAAAAACTATGAAATCACTCCCATACCTTCATTAAATTAACCAAAAATAAAAAAAATATGATTTCTTTTGGCATCGATTATGATATAAATCATTATAACTACCAAAAAGTATGTATAAAGAAACCAAAACTCATATAAAAGATTTTGTTGCGGGAATTAATTTCAAAATTTCAATATTTTAATAATAATACCAATTACTTTGTTTTACTATACTACTATGATAGTCGTCTTAAGCTATTATCTATTGATACTTTAAAAAATAGAAGAGAAGTATCTGATTGTCATTGTGGATATAGACAAGAAATAGAATAGTCACATTAATTGGGACTAGGTAACAAATAGACGTATAATATATATAGACTGAATGTCCAATATATGTTGTTCTAATAAAAAGTGAAGCCAGCATTGAGCCCCTCTTGGAGGGGCACTGACAGCTATTTGACATAAAAAATGGGATATTGGAACATAGTGTTGGTAGCTATATAAAAAAAAGGCCCATTCAATAATTTGTAAAATTATGATTTTAAATTTTATTTCAACAAAATTTTAGAAATTATGAATGAAAATTTAAATTTAGGAACATATTTAATAAAATTAAAAACTGTAAGCAGTGGTATACGATTTTGAGATTGAATATGTGCAACATTGTTCAATGCAAATTCAGCTTTTTTATTAATTTAATAGGCAAATGCGTTGAATTTAGTTTCAAAAACGTTGCAATTAATCTATGTACAACAATATATTACCTTATATTGCTATGTTTTATATTTAAAAACAAATACGGCAAATCGCTCAATAATTTAAAATTAAATGTTAAATAAGTTAACTGCATTTTTTTCCTTTTAACGACTATTTATTTTTTTATAAATTGTGCCGTACTTCTTATACCTGCAGTTTTTCCGTAAAAACCAAAAAAGATAAGGTTATTTTGGAAAATCCTAAAAAATTGTGTAAGTACAATTTTATAGTAAATACATATAAGGTAAAAAAAAGTTCATTGTTTACTATTTAATTGTTCTAACACAATTTTTTTAGTGAAGTATAAAGCCTGGGCTACATTGTTTCGATCGGTTCAGTTTCGATTCGTTTCGAAAAGTTCAAATTTGACGTCTCCATATATTTTATATGGGAAATCGATTGAGTGGACACATAGGTCGAATCGGAACGAATTGAATCGAAAGAGTTTGGAACGATTGGAATTTTGCGAATCAAACTGAAGGAAAGGTCAAGAGGAATGAAATTTGACTGTTTCAAAAATAACAAAAACAAAATATATGTGGTTTAATCGATTGTGATCGGTAATTATGTGTTCAGTCTACTTAACCGTCGAATAGAATGGAATCGAATCGAAACCGAACTGAACTGATAGGAACAATGTAGCCCAGGCTTAAATTATGAAAATTTCATATTTGTGAAACATTTAAGTTTTATACTTTACTAGTGAAGGATATAATTAAATATCTGAAGTTATTAGTAAATTTTTGTATGCTTGCACTATTATTTAAGTTTACGTTTAATTTTATATAATTATAAAATAATTATTATGAAAAAAATAAATACTTAAATATTACAATGTTCTTATTCTTTACTTGAAAAAATATCACAAAAAAAGGGAACAACATAGGGAAATTGAGTTTGCGTTTATATTACTTTTTATGTTGTAACATAAAAAGCATATTCAATGCTGGCTTCACTTTTGAGATTTGAGATTCTATCTATATATATTGTATGTCTATGTTTATTTTACATAGTGAAATAGGCATTTCCGCGAAGTTTAGTCATAAATAAATTTAATAAGACGGAATTTGATCAGCTTCAACACAACCGGCTACTTCTTTACAACAGCCTAAAAATGATTGTAGCTGACCAAGATTAATATTATTTCCCTGAAATTCAGGAACTAGTGATGCTACTAACCTAGCTAATTTTTCTGTTTCCATTTTTATTTTTCTAGGGAATTTTAAATCTATACACGTGTTTAATATATTTATAATTTTGTTATTAAATTCTTCACTTAAAGATAATCTGTTACGTACACGGTTGGAAATTTAGGTATAAAGATTCATACGTTTTTTGGCATAAACCTTATGTATACGTTTTTTCATATTGAAATGATAATTTCCGAAATTATTAGCAACTCTGATCGGATTTTTCCTATATATGTAAGATGAAATGAATATCAAATATGAATCAATATGTGACTTAAAATATATCTGATAAATAAAATTATGGTATTTATAATTGCAACATATTTGTAGTTATAAATAAAAAGTATAATGTTTAGGGATAACATAATAATATTATTTTAATACAACAAAATATAGAAAAGTATGATATATTTTTTGAATTTATAAATTTAATAATTTAATTTTATAAAATATTTATTCTAAAAGTCTTATAATTTTAATAGTATAATTTTATTAGAATTAATAATTAAAAAACATGAGTTCTGATTTTTAAGAATTTATTAATATCACACCAAATATTATTAGTTTAATATACAAAAGTATTAAACGAATACAATTTTCTTATTAGAATTGAAAGATGCCTCCTTCTATAGTATATTTCTATGAATTTAATAATAATTAGATATGAACAAATAGCAAGGAAACGAAAAAAAAACGAAATTTGTGGAAAATGAAATTTATTTAAATATGCCTAGTTAACTTTAAACTAAAATATAGAATTAATATATCCTACTTATTAATTTCACACCAAAGATTATTAGTTCAATATACAAAAGTATTAAACGAATACAATTTTCTTATTAGAATTGAAAGATGCCACCTTCTATAGTATATTTCTATGAATTTAATAATAATTAGATATGAACAAATAGCAAGGAAACAAAAAAAAAAACGAAATTTGTGGAAAACGAAACGTGTGTTAAGTGGAATTCGTACACTATTTGAACCAAAAGTATTTTCATAAATAAAGAAAGTGGATGTAAATTTGTGGTGTTTTTTTATAAAAATAGTGTTGATTTTGATAGAATATTTTTAATAGACGAATAACTAATTTAAAATAAATAAATATATATAACAAAAATAAAGTTATAAATAAATGTAAATAAATAATAATAATAAAATTATGAATAATATATTTTTATCAATTGCAACTAATCATAATACTAAATTTGTTAAAGTACAAAAGTTCAGTCAGGATACTGATGAATTAGTTTATAGTGACTATGTTTATACAGGAGCTGGTCAAGGGATTATATGGTACAATGGCGGATTCCAGCTAGTCATGTTCATATAGTTCAATTCCTACTCCTCACCTCCACGTGGTGACCAGCGGTAACGTGAGCAACTCAGACGAAAGATTGGGTAACCAACCCCAGTGGTGTAGTTTGGGTCACGGCCAAGAGGAAGGGATTTGGTCCTCCTAAAGGGGGTGGCTTCGGCTTGACGAGCCGGACCGCTCAGTTTTCTGAGAAAAGCAATTGTCACGAGAACTTTACACATGCCTCGGATAACGGATGGAAATAATGGTTTAAGACACTCGCAACGAAAACGGATAAACGATTTGAAATTAGGGCAATGGAATGTAAGAACGTTAATGAATGCTGGCAAGATGAATGAAATTGTAAAAGAAGCTATAAAATACTGTTTAGATGTAGTAGCTGTACAAGAAGTTAGATGGAAAAATAGTGGAGTAATTAAAAAATCAGATTTTACTTTTTACTATAGTGGAAATGAAGTCAGACAAGGCCAGCGAGGGACAGGTTTTATTGTAACAAAGAAGATGAAAAATAGTGTATTAGGTTTTACTCTGATTAATGATAGAATGTGTATATTAAGAATAAAAGGCAAATTCAATAATATATCAATAATTTCAGCATATGCGCCAACTGAAGATTCTGATGAGACGGATAAGGACAGTTTTTATGAAAAATTGGAAGATATATGTAGTCGTGTTAATGCATATGATGCATTGATAGTACTTGGAGATTTTAATGGTAAAATTGGTAAAGAGGATTTTACAAAACGGGTTTCAGGTCAACAATCACTACACGAAATAACATCTCCAAATGGAATAATACTATGTAATCTAGCTGCAAGTACATCATTATATATAGCAAGTACCCATTTTCAACACAAAAAAATACATAAAGGTACTTGGAAAATGCCGGGAAGCAATTTACTAAATCAGATAGATCACGTACTTGTTTCCAAAAGATGGATGTCATCAATAATAGATGTACGAACTTGTAGATCGGCGAACTGTGATAGTGATCACTTTCTTATAAGAGCAATATTTAGACAAAGAATATCAAACATAGGAAAACGTCGGGGAGTGCGTAAAATAAAATTTGATACAGATAAATTGAAAGGTGAAAGTGCATCACAGTTATACAAATGTAAAATAGATAACTTGTTAGAATTAAAACAAATAGGGGAAAGCATTGAAGATGAATGGCAGAATCTAAAAGAAACACTTTTAACATCAAGTATGGAAATAGTTGGTAGAAAACAATATGTAAGGAATCAGGAATGGTTTGATGATACATGTGCAGAAGCTATAAGAGTAAAAAATCAAGCTAGAATGAAAATGATACAAAGAAATACAAGAAGAAATCAACAAGATTACAGAGAAAAGAGGAAAATAGCATCCAGTATATGTAAAAATAAAAAACGTACAGCAATGAGAAAAAGAGTTGAAGAAATTAACAAAGATCACGAAAATAGAGACGTGAGACAATTTTATAAAAAGTTGAAGTATGAAAAAGCTGGTTTTCAACCAAGGTTGGTAAATTGTAAGGACATAGATGGACGGATATTATCAGAACAAAATGATGTAATTAACAGGTGGAAAAATTATTTCAGCGAATTATTAAACCCTGAAAGCACTGAAAGCACTACAAGCGCAGGAGAAATACAAGGAATTGAAATACAAGTTGAGCAGCCAACATATATCGAGATGATAAATGCAATTAAAAATTTAAAACAAAACAAAGCTCCTGGAGAAGACTCGATAAATGCGGAAATTATAAAAAATGCCAGTGAAATATTTTATAGAAGGCTTCATAATCTGATTATTAGAATATGGGATGAAGAAAATATACCTGGGGATTGGAATATGGGACTTATTGTACCAATACATAAAAAGGGCGATAAATTGAAATGTGAGAACTACCGTGGTATAACTTTATTGAACGTAGCGTATAAAATACTCGCCAAAATTATATCTGAAAAGCTGGAGCCATATTCTGAAAATATTTTAACAGATTATCAATGTGGTTTTAGATCGGGTAGATCCACAATTGATCAAGCATTTTGGTTGGGGCAAAGTATGGAAAAAGCATATGAATATAATTTAGACCTACATATATTATTCATAGACTTTAAACAAGCTTTTGATTCCATAAAAAGAAGTGAAATAGTGGTAGCTTTGAGTGAACTTGGTATTCCTAGAAAACTAATAAGTTTGGTGATGATGACGCTTCAGAAAACAGTAGCTAAAGTCGTTCTACAGAATGAAACATCAACCTCTTTTGAAATTATGGCTGGTGTAAAGCAAGGAGACGTTCTCTCAGCCAAAATATTTAACTTTATGTTGCACTATGCAATCAAACACCTATGCAGAAGTGGAAACATATTAAATAGATCGACTCAATTAGGAGCATATGCAGATGATGTAGCTATTGTTGCAAGAAGATATCAAGAGCTGGAAGAAATATTTATAAACCTGGAAAGATCGTGTGAAAAAATTGGCTTAAGAATAAATGAAAATAAAACGAAATATCTAAACTTAACAAGATCGAATGCTAGACGAAATCTGCAGAACATAAAAATTTTAGAATATAACATCGAAAACGTCAGTAGTTTCAATTATTTAGGTATACAAGTAAATAATGAAAATGATATGCACAACAATATACAAAGTAGGATACAAGCAGGAAATAAATGTTATTTTGCATACAGGAATCTATTTAAATCAAATTTGTTATCAAGAACATGTAAAATGAGAATGTATAAAACTTTGATTAGACCTGTAGTCACATATGGTTCTGAAATATGGAGCATGACCATAGCAGATATAAATAAACTGAAAATTTTTGAGCGAAAAATATTACGAAAAATCTATGGTCCAAAAATAGATGAAGATGGTAATTATATAATAAGGCCAAATTAATGACGAATTATTACATCTAATCGGTGGGGAAGATATAAGCAGGTTCGTAAAGAGCATGAGAATTAAATGGGCTGGACATGTAAGTAGAATGCCACAAGAAAGGGTGCAAAAATCTATTTTCGAAGCTGTTCCTACTAACACACGACACAGAGGACGTCCTAGACAGAGATGGATAGATGGTGTTGAGAGTGATTTAAGAACTATTGGAGTACGTAATTGGAAAACAACAGCACAAGATAGGGTTCGATGGAGGCAAATTGTAAAAGAAGTCAAGGCTCACCCCGGGCTGTAGCACTACAAGATGATGATGATGATGATGTTTATACAGGTAAAAATTTATTTTTATTTTTATTATTAAATCAAAAATTTTAAATAATTTACTATTTTTGTAATGCATAATTTTTAATATATTATTTTAATTTAAAAATTAATACATTCTTTCTTGATATTGCTATTTATATTTATACTAAATTAATTATTTGCCAATGCGGAATTCTAATTAGAACATACAGTGCTAAATTTTAGAATTATACAAAAATTTCATATTTCAGCATTATAAGATACTGACATTCCATTCCATGATTTTGATTGTTTTATTAACAATCATGGGGCAAGAATGGAAGAAAATATATTCATGGAATTCATGAAGCACTATACCAAATATCCTTGTTGTAGTTTGCTTCTACGTATAAAACAAAAAAGTTTTATAAATATGGATGTTGAAAATTTATCAAATTTTCAAAATAATTCATATGGTACCGATTTTGATATACTGAATTTAGTAACAAGCTCTGATACTCCTAAGGGAAAACTAAAACGAACAGATGCTGCTGTTGGTCCAAGCCTGATTGCTACTTCTGAAGTATTTTAATATTTTCATAATGAAAATTAATATTTAACTACTTAATTTTTTTTACAAAGTCCCTAAAAGTATATATAACTAAGAAAGCTGGTGGGTCAACTATTTTAACGGAGTTTGATTCAAATAAGTGGCTTACTGATTCAAATCGAAGAAAAATTATTTCATTTTTGGCAGCGTATGTTCCAGAAAATTTTGGGTTTAAACCATCCAAAGAGGAACAATTGGCATCGGCAAAAGCATGCGTTAAGCTGTTTCCTTCTTTAGAATTAGTTTGCATTATATTATTTTTTAATTAAAAATATTTTAACAATAATATTTATAGGATATTTTATTTAATACTGCCAACACTGGATTTTTACAATCAAAATTAAAAAATGATCGGGTAAAAAAAAGAAAATTAGAATAAGCATTTGATTCCATTGATGAAAATATCAAAACAACTAAAGTTATTGGTGAAGAATTAGACAATAATGAAATAAAAAAAGATTTGGAAATATTGAAAAACATTAATCTTCCAGAACAAATTGAGCTAGCAAAAGCTAAATTAAAATCAACAGCCACATTTAGACGCAAACAAATTCAAACAGAAAATTTTAATATATTTGAAAATTATAAATATTTTTTTTGTTGCCCAGAATTGGTAAGATTTTGCATTTTAATATTACTAAATTATATATCTAATTAAAATTTAACTATTTTTCTAGCTAATCTATGATTTTTATTTACAATATGGTCAGAAACCACAATTAAATGTTGAGTGGCCAAGTTATCAACCTCATATTTTTACAGCGGTAAAAAACTCTGGAAACAAAATTTTGTATACAGAAATAGAGAGAAAAAATGGTAATTTTTAAGCCAAGTTTTAATTTTTTTTTCATAATTATAATCATTTATTTCCAAATTGGGATACATGTACATTATCATTTTTAAACTTAATAAGATTTCTTCCACCTTCGCCAGCTGGTAGAGCTAAATTTAGTCGATTATCTGACGAGCATTCAGTTGACAAACTAATAGTTTTCAAATATGTAAGATATATATATTACATTCTAAATTTTTATAAAGCAATATTTTTTTTATTAATTTATTTCAGAGTGGACTTCCAAATAAAGATCTTTTAGAGGGCTGTACTCAAAAGGCACCTTTTATAATAGCTTTAGGACCAACAAAAAGTGAAATTCAACAATATATGATTGTAATTTTGTCAAGTTATTAACACAAATATAAATTTACACAAAATACAAAAATATACATAAATAGCTCATTCACTCTTTAAAGAATTTTTAAGTTTAAGTTTGCTATAGTTAAAATCAAACTTGTCAGCACTATTATTAACTGCACGCAGTATTCTGGTAATAGGCTCGTTTTTCCCGTAATCGGTACGATGAAATTGTAATTTAAACTGCGCTACAGATCTCAGTGAACGTACATTAATATTAAAACTCATACGATCTAAAATAAAAGGAGATTCGATCATGCCAGAAATAACTTGATGTACAAATACTATGTCAGCTATTTTCCGTTGCCTTTCCAGAGTTTGAAGATACCTGGCAGGACCTGGTAGGCATATTCAAGAATTGGTCTGAAAAATGTCATATAAAGCGTCCTAGTGACATAAGGGTCAGAAAACTCTTTTGACCAACGTTTAACGAAACCTAGCATAGAGTTAGCCCTACTATAACTAAATTATCAAAATTTGAGTAAAAGTTTAAAATTCACTATCACAAAGAACACCTAAATCCCGAATAGCACCAACTCTAGGAACCAGTTCCCCGTTTAGATAATAATAACGAGGTGGTTGACGTATGCGTTCAAAATTAATTCTCTCATGATAGTTTTGTTATGAGAAGAGAACGATGCAAATCTGAATCAATAAGCAACAATGTCGAAAGAAATAATAACTTTAAAGCCATTGAAATTTTTTTCTTTGATTCATATATACATCAAGACGCACTAGAGACTAGGACTAGAGGGATAATTTATTATTGAAGTTCAAAATTATAATTATATTTTTTTATATTCATAAATTTTGTTATAGTAATTATTATTAACAAAATAAAATATATTTTAAATTAGTTTGGTTTTTTGACGCTTTAAATTTTTTAACTAGGGAATTCTAGGGAATTTTTCAAGTGTTTGAAGGGATTTTTTAGCACATAAGCCTGGCAACGCTGATTACAAGATGAAAAAGAACTCCTTGTTCAAAAAGTCAATGACCTCGAACACAAAGTGAATTCTCTTGAGCAAGCAAAACTTGAAAATACATTAGAATTTGTTGGTATACCAAATGTAGATAAAAACAATGCACATCCAAAAGTTCAACAAATTCTTTCTGTTGGTTTGGGTGTAGAATGTAGATGTTAATGATGATCAAATTGAGAAGTGTTTTATTAGAAAAGTTAAAGTAAAAAAATCATCAAACTCTGAGAGCAATGATAACAAAAACAGTAATCTAAACAATAACAGCAATAATATAATTGAAAATAACAACAACAATGACTCTTCTGTTTTAAATATTGTTTGCGTTAAATTCGTCACTAATAAAATTAAAGATAATATTTTATTTAAAAAAAGAATAAATAAAGTAAGCTTAACATCACGTTTTTAATGACGAGCTTGATAACAACATCTATATTAATGAAAGTCTAACAGCACAATCCCGTAAATTATTTGTTGCTGCTAAAATGCTGAAGAAGCAGAAGAAATATAAATTTTTATGGTGTAGTTTTGGTAAAATATTGTTAAGAAAAAATTAGGGTGATTATGTTATTGTTAATAAAAATCATGATGATCTAATTAATCTATAATATTGTGTTAATATTTATCGTAAAAAAACATTTTTTTTTATTATGACTTTTTATAACTCTAATTTGAACTTTGAGCATTATGATTCTAATAACAATAACATTAATAACATTTCTTGTAATAGTAGCAGTAATAGTGTTTTTCTCTCAAATAATAATTTTTTCATAATACAGCAAAATATTAGAAGTATGCGAAAAAATTTTGATCTTCTGGTAGTCCATTTAGAAACTTTTAATAATAAACCACATTTCATATTTTTAATTATGAAATAAATGATTATGATATTCCCGGTTATAATTTCTATGCAATGTGTAATGATTCTTATGCTTCGGGTGGTGTAGCGTCTTTGTTAGGTCGGTTTATAATTGTGATATTCTTAAACTTGATTTGTGTAGTGCAGATATTATAAAAATTGAATGCAATATTGAAAACGAAAAATTAGTATTTATGTGTGTTTATCGGTTACAAAATAGTTTCGATAAAGAAGTCTTTTTAAATAAATTTGCTGATCTGTTGAGCAAAGATAAAAATAGACCAACTCATGCTGTATCCGGAAAATGTCTGGACTACATATTTGTTCGTTTTTCTAATGATCAGAAATTTTCATATAAAAATTGTATATTTGATTTTAAAATCACTGATCACTGTATGACAGGTTTGATTATAACGAATATTTCTAAACATATTTCTAATATGAATAATGCTCAAATAGAACATCATAAAAAAATTGATTTTGCGCATTTAAATTCTTTACTGCTATGTGAATTTAATTTTGGGAAAACGTTTATTCAGAAAACAATGTCTGTGTAGCTTATGATAATTTTCTTTTAAGTTTGAAAAATATTATAAATGATTGTTGCCACCAAAACATTCCTAATAGTAAAAATAAAAAAATTAAACCATGGTTGTCAGATAAATTATTAGATAAAATATCTGAAAAAAATAACATTAGGAAAAAATTAATTAAGCATCCTCTAAATCTAAATGCTAGATTAAAAAATTATTATTTAAAATTATGTTCTGAAATAGTGATGGTGTGCTATTTCGCTGACTGGTATTTTGTAGTAGATATTTACAAAATAGCAATCGCTACCGATATCAATATTCAAAAATATCTGCTACTACAAACTCCACAAATATCATAGACATACAATATATAGACAGAATCTCAAATCTCAAAAGTGAAGCCAGCATTGAATATGCTTTTTATGTTACAACATAAAAAGTAATATAAACGCAAACTCAATTTCCCTATGTTGTTCCCTGTTTTTGTGATATTTTTTCAAGTAAAGAATAAGAACATTGTAATATTTAATGAAAAAGTATTTATTTTTTTCATAAAAATTATTTTATAATTATATAAAATTAAACGTAAACTTAAATAATAGTGCAAGCATACAAAAATTTACTTATAACTTCAGATATTTAATTATATCCTTCACTAATAAAGTATAAAACTTAAATGTTTCACAAATATGAAATTTTCATAATTTAAGCCTGGGCTACATTGTTCCTATCAGTTCAGTTCGGTTTCGATTCGATTCCATTCTATTCGACGGTTAAGTAGACTGAACACATAGTTACCGATCACAATCGATTAAACCACATATATTTTGTTTTTGTTATTTTTGAAACAGTCAAATTTCATTCCTCTTGACATTTCCTTCAGTTTGGATTCGCAAAATTCCAATCGCTCCAAACTCTTTCGATTCGATTCGTTCCGATTCGACCTATGTGTCCACTCAATCGATTTCCCATATAAAATATATGGAGACGTCAAATTTGAACTTTTCGAAACGAATCGAAACTGAACCGATCGAAACAATGTAGCCCAGGTTTTATACTTCACTAAAAAAATTGTGTTAGAACAATTAAATAGTAAACAATGAACTTTTTTTTACCTTATATGTATTTACTATAAAATTGTACTTACACAATTTTTTAGGATTTTCCAAAATAACCTTATCTTTTTTGGTTTTTACGGAAAAACTGCAGGTATAAGAAGTACGGCACAATTTATAAAAAAATAAATAGTCGTTAAAAGGAAAAAAATGCAGTTAACTTATTTAACATTTAATTTTAAATTATTGAGCGATTTGCCGTATTTGTTTTTAAATATAAAACATAGCAATATAAGGTAATATATCGATGGCTACAATGCATTTGTGTGTATCTAACAATTTTTCTGAATTTCACTTTTTTACATTTCTGATGGCACACTTTTGCTATCCAGGGTTTCTTAGCAACAGAATTTACGTCCGTTGTTTAATTATCAAAATAAATTCAAATTTTTAAATGCATTGTTGTGTATCTGCATATTTTCGAGGTGTTGCTTACCGTATGGTAAGTTCAGTGTTCATTTGTTTTAAAATTTAATTTCTATTCTTGCTAAAGTGTATTATTAACTAATTATAAGTGTTTCATCTGTAGTGTAAGTTAAATAGAGGAAGTGCTAATAATTAAATAATTAATAAAAATTAAAGTATAAAAATCACTTGTAGATAAACAAAAATGAAAAGTTGAAATATTGTATTTTTTTGTAGATACACATTAATGCACGTGCAGATACACAGAAATGCACTTTTTTTTATGTTTCAGATTAGTTATTATTACGTGGTTTTGAACAATAATGGGAGAACGAGGTAAGTTAATGGTCAAGTTAGCGCTGGAAAACATACAGCAAAATGCAGCACCACAATCGCATGCGGAATCTGTGGAAATCATTGATTGGGATAAAGCTGAATTCATATTTGAAGATGGAGAAAATTTTGGACAATTAAACTGTACTGAAACGAATATATGTACAAATTCTGGTAATGAATCTTCAGAAGACGAAGCAGGAAATGATTCAAATTACCTCCCATCTGAATCAGAATCTTCAAGGTCATTACAAAGTTCTGTAACTACTTCAGAACATAATCAATTGCACAATTCTGTCCCTGATTTAAATATTATTGAAATGTCTGATGAAGTAGCAAAAAAACCAAAGAGAAAGCGTGAAAAAGAAAATAGAATGTTTGGTAAAAAATATATTGGGTTTAGAACAGTAAAAACTACTGGATCTACCATTCAAAAACAGGATGTAATAAAAAATAATAAACGTAAAATGGGTCCAAGATGTACAGCACAGAGTTGTAAGAAATTCGCGAAAATAAAAGATCATTGTGAAGCCATTGACGAAAAAGAAAGAGTAGAAATATTTTCCAAGTTTTGGAAATTAGATTGGCGTGAAAAAAAATTATACGTTTGCAATTTGGTCACAAAAAGTCCAACTGCAAGGTCAACTTTAACTTCAAATGAGACTTCCAGACGCTCTGCGTCTTTGCGATATCACGTACATCTAACCGATCATCGTATTGAAGTTTGTAAAAAGTTTTTCTTGTCAACTTTGGGAATAAAACAAGGATTCGTTTTAAAATGCGTTCACGAATCAGAAAATGGTAGTATTTATTTTTATTTTTTTATTTATCTATTTATTCATTATTATACAAAAAAGGTATTATCAAAAAAAAAACACGTAACATTGCCGGACAACAAAGTGAAAAACATGAATTTATGATACTCTTTTTGGAATCATTAAATAAATTACCCAGCCATTATTGCCGAAAAGATTCAAGTAAGATGTATTTAGAACAAAAATTTGATACAAAAATTTCACTATACAATGCCTATATAAATCACTGTCATGCTTCAAGTAAAGAGTTTGTATCACAAACCAAATTTTTTAATGAGTTTTCCCAAAAAAATCTTGCACTATTTATCCCCAAAAAAGATCGTTGTGACACATGTGTACAATATGAGATGGGAAATTATCTGAAAACAGATTGGGACAAGCACATGACAGAAAAAAACAAAGCAAACGAAGAAAAGGCCAAAGATAAAACAAGTGCCCTGAATGGATTATGTCACGTCATTTATATGGATTTGCAGGCAGTAAAAATTTGCCCAGTTGTGAATGCTAGCAGCATGTATTTCAAGACAAAACTTGCATGCCATAATTTTACCATATATAATGAAGCTTCGAAAGATGTCATGTGTTATTGGTTCGATGAAACACAAACTGATTTGCAAGCGTCAGTATTTGCTTCCTTTATTTTACATTACCTTAAGGAAATTTTTTTAATAAATAGTAAATTGCCCATAATTATTTACTCTGATGGATGTACCTTCCAGAATAGGAATGCCATCTTATCAAACGCATTGCTAACTTTGTCTATGGAATACGATGTAATGATAGTTCAAAAGTTTTTAGTGAAAGGACACACGCATATGGAATGCGATAGTGTTCACGCAAAAATTGAACAACAGCTAAAAAACAAAACAATTGAAATACCAAATGACTAATACAGGATAACAGCAGATGCAAGGAAAAATCCGTTTCCATACCGCATATTTACACCAGATTTCAAATTTTTCCAAAATTTTTCTATCAACAAAATGTATAATTCAATTCGTCCAGGTCGAATTAATGTAGTTACCAATATTCGTCAATTGATCTATATGCCTATTGGAAATATTCTATATAAGATACAATTTGAAGACGAACCGGTAAATATCCCTGAAAGGCCAAAAAAACAAATTTATAAAAATGTTATCGATTTTCCACCTTTATTTTTAAATGAGAGAAAGATTTCAAGTAGGAAATATGCAGATCTGCAATCAATGAAAGTCCATATTCACAAAAACTTTTGGGCCTTTTATGATAACTTGCCCCATGAATAAAATATTATTAAATAGTTTTATACTCTGAAGGATTATTTTTTTTATTTAAACTATTCTTTATTTGTTTTTAAATTTTTATTTTTATTTTATTTTATGTAAGTTTTTTTTTATGTAATGAACTGTTTTTTTTTTTTTTTATAAGTAACTGATTAAGTGTTTTTTATAATCAAATTAACAAATAAGACTGGCAATAAATGATTTGTTTTTAAACAAATCTGTTTTGCAATTGTAGATACATTTAAATGAATTTCAGATAACTGCGGTCATAAGTGTGTATCTGCAATAAAACTATTGCAGCAACATTTTTTTAAAAAATCTAATCAAAATTCGATTTAAATATATTTTGTATATAATTACTGAGAATATCCTGGATTAAACTTATTTACTACTCAAATGAGAAGTATTTCCCCTCTCGTATAAAATTTTTCAAAACGTAGATACACACAAATGCATTGTAGCCATCGATATTGTTGTACATAGATTAATTGCAACGTTTTTGAAACTAAATTCAACGCATTTGCCTATTAAATTAATAAAAAAGCTGAATTTGCATTGAACAATGTTGCACATATTCAATCTCAAAATCGTATACCACTGCTTACAGTTTTTAATTTTATTAAATATGTTCCTAAATTTAAATTTTCATTCATAATTTCTAAAATTTTGTTGAAATAAAATTTAAAATCATAATTTTACAAATTATTGAATGGGCCTTTTTTTTTATATAGCTACCAACACTATGTTCCAATATCCCATTTTTTATGTCAAATAGCTGTCAGTGCCCCTCCAAGAGGGGCTCAATGCTGGCTTCACTTTTTATTAGAACAACATATATTGGACATTCAGTCTATATATATTATACGTCTATGTGTTACCTATAGTCCCAATTAATGTGACTATTCTATTTATTGTCTATATCCACAATGACAATCAGATACTTCTCTTCTATTTTTTAAAGTATCAATAGATAATAGCTTAAGACGACTATCATAGTAGTATAGTAAAACAAAGTAATTGGTATTATTATTAAAATATTGAAATTTTGAAATTAATTCCCACAACAAAATCTTTTATATGAGTTTTGGTTTCTTTATACATACTTTTTGGTAGTTATAATGATTTATATTATAATCGATGCCAAAAGAAATCATATTTTTTTTATTTTTGGTTAATTTAATGAAGGTATGTATGGGAGTGATTTCATAGTTTTTTATGGATGCTATCGTGTTTACAGATATAAATAAAATATATCTCGTCATTTTTATAAGACCTAGTTGTTAAAAAAATTCGTGTCAAATTAATAAAAATATTTTCCTGAAATTATGAAATTTAAACTCATACAAAAATATATGTTAATTTAATTTTTATATCAATTTTTATTTAGTTTACTTTAAAGGATTTTCAATTTATATTTTTATTTATTCTTCATTTTTTTTTTTTTTTTAATTATAATTTTCACAATTTTTCAATTATTAAATTTTTAAATTATAATTTTCAAAATAAATTATAAATATATACATAACTAAAGAAAAATTTGATTAAATAATTTCTGTATTCTTTTTACAAAATATAAATCAAATATTCCTTTTCGATTCTAAAAAAATAATCTAAGGTATGGAACAATGGAACGAAATAAATGAGACAATATCTTTTAAGTTATTTTGATCAATAAAAATTATTTAATTTTTTTGAAATTTTTGCAGTATAATTATGTATCAATTATCTTTACAAATTGTTTACTTTATTATTGATAGCGGTCCCTTATCTTCAATTTTTCGTAGCTTAGATTTAATGCCTGCCATTATCGCTTGGACAATATTTATAACCACTTCTCGAAGTTTTTTGAATATTCTACGGCGTAACTGATGTTCGGTTTTAGCTTCCAAGCCGTTATCATAGACCAGTCGACTTAAAAGTGCCCAGTAATTTTCCATTGGGCGGGCCTGTGGCACATTAGGAGGGTTGTCCTTTTTGGGTACAAAATCGATGTTATTTGTCATTAGCCATTCAATTGTTTTATTTGCATAATGACATGAAGCTAGGTCAGGCCAGAAAATAAAATCATCATTTTTATGATGCTCTTCAACAAACTTCTTCATTTTGGGTAAACATTTTGTTATATAAACATCAGCATTAACCGCTTCACCCCTCACTTTTCCAACAAAAGCTCACTTTTCCTGCAAATTTGATATTATCAGGAGTTGTCCGAACATCAGATGTATAAAAACCGTCATTTCCAGTATTTGTTGAGTTTGAAAAAGTGAAATATTTCTCATCATCAATGACAATAACTTTTTTACCTTTGAAGTATTTGACTCGTAAAATATGGCAATTCTTTTTTTTTTCAGTTGTTTTGTCGTATACTTTGGTGTTGTACGTCTTTTACGATATTGTAAACCAAATTTTGAAACATTTCGACAAATTGTTGAATGCGAAACACCAAATTTTCGCCCCATCTTTCTCATATACACACCAAGCTTGTTTTTAACGGATTTTATAAGTTTGTCTTGATTTCTTGCATTTAGAGCTGGTTTTCGACCACGTTTTTCTATTTTAATTAAAGGTACACCTTCCTTACACTCTTTAATTATACGATATATTGTTGCACTTGAAATTTTTATATTTAAAAAAATCTTTAAAATTTCTTTGTTAGACACTTGTCCAACCAAATAAAATATTTGCCTTCGGTAATCTAATTGTGTCGACATTTTCGATAACACTAGTAAAATAAAATGATGCTAGAACTTAAGCTTATTAAGCAAATTACATATACTTACAATGAATCAATAGATTGAAATAAATTTCAAGAGTATACTATAAAATATGAACGTCCAACTAAGAATTTATCACAAGCATTTAACACAAGAATTTTAAATGTTATGGAAGATGTTATGGAAGGAATAAGTAAAAAAAATATAATGACTTTTATCCATTAAATATATGTATATTAGTATATTATATATATTGAAAGTTGAAAGTTGAAAGTTCTTATGAAACTTTATATAAAAAAAAACTATATTAATCGAAAGAATTTAACTAAATATTTAGGTATTATTTTTGTGAAATTATGTTTTCAAGGTTTAGAAGTTTCTAATGTAAGATTCTCAAAAACAATTGAATACTGCTAACATTTTAATAATTTTTTGAACTTACAAATACAAAGTTTATATGCAACTGAGAAATTCACCCAATAAAGTGAAGTTATATTCCTGTCATTAATTCATTTTTTTTTTGGTGTTCCAAAATTTAACTTTATATTCTCGGTAATATGATCATGATATATATATTGGCGCAGCCAAACTATTATCATTTGAAGTTAAAAATAGTGATTTTTCTTTGCTTAAAGGTATTGGCTCTGATAATTTTGAACTATTAAAAATCGAATTTGTAGAATCGGTTTTAATTTTTTGTATTTTCACGTATTCTTTTACTGCGACATGGTAACAAAATTTGATCTAAAATTAAAAAAAGAAAAT
The DNA here is from genome assembly GCA_963920725.1 of Rhamphomyia laevipes. Classification (NCBI taxonomy): domain Eukaryota; kingdom Metazoa; phylum Arthropoda; class Insecta; order Diptera; family Empididae; genus Rhamphomyia; species Rhamphomyia laevipes. Next base: position 118,882,077 of record OY987255.1, read on the forward strand.
ATGAAAATAAAATTGAACAAAACTTCCTTAGTATCCATACAATCATCATCGTATTCCTCATCAGATAATTCAATTGGACTTTCCAATTTTTCCCAGTTTTCGTAACTATTTAAAATTATATCTCCTAATTGATGTGTCTTATTTTTTGTAACAAATATACTTATTTTGTTGCGTCGCGCTCGCGGGAAAACAGAACACTATATAATATAACACCACATCATAGCTAATTGCTATTTTAACGCATGTTAAGTTTGAAAATAAGAAAATAGCAATAATCAATTGTTGCATTGTTGGTTATGTTTTGGTAGTTGTAAAACGTTGTTGTGTAATTAATGTGAGTTAATTTTACAATAAAAAACAAAACTTTTAATAATATATTTTTTATAGAATGAATATATCAACGGCAGCTATTATAAATAAAAAAAAGCCCTATTTGGGATCATTTTGAAATAGTTAATAGGGAAAAGGCAAAATGTAAAATTTGTAAACATATTTTATCATATAAAACATCTACGACAAATCTTAGAAAACACTATGAACATAAACATCCATCCATCAGTTTAACATCAACTACTTTAATCAATTTAAATAATAACAATGAATGTGTGGTGTTTGAAAGATCACAGCAGGTACAGGTATGTTTTCGTTTTGTTTTTTATATGGTCTAATTGAAATGGAAAATATTAATATATTACATGATTTCAATATATCATGTAATATAGTTAGTAAGCTTATCAAAATTATACAATACATATTTTTTAGTATACATAAACGAATTTAATATTTTTTTTAGCAAAATGAAACTGATACCTTAACTGAAATCGAAGACACAATTGAATCTCTTTACGTGATAAATGATAATGTCAATAATGCCAACGTAAATAATGCTGGTAAAAGTGGAAATATAATAAAAAAACAAACATCAATGACCCATTATATTCCAAAAAAAAATAACTAATACGTATAGACAAAAAATTGATGATGTATTATTAAAGTTATTTATATCAGGGATGGAAACCGGTTTCGAAACGAACCAAAAAACCATCCGAACCAGCAATATTTTTAGAAACCGAAACCGAAACCAGAACCATTATTAATTTTTTTTTCGAAACCGAAACCAAACCCAGACCTTTTTTTCGAAATTGGAGCCTCTAAAATTTTCCACCAGATCTAGTTCATCTACTCGCAATAACTTAAAACTTAAACTGCATGCAACATTAAAAGTATTGTAGCTTTCTTTGTCATGTTCACACTTCAACTCTTCAACTACATGCAACATTAAAAGAATTCTAGCTTATTTTATCGTGTTCTGATATAAATGTGCCAGCCGCATCTAAGGTTTAAATAATTAAATTAAAGTACTTTAAATTATTAATTAGTAGATTTTGTTTTTTTTTAATTTTCATTATTTGTTTCCTTTAGCATTATACTTATAAAAATTTTCTTTAAATGTTTCACTCAAAATGGAAAATAGAAAAATTTTGTATTTACCAAATTTTCATACAATATTGAAAATGAAGCCAATATATGTAAGCTTTGCAATATTGAATTAAAAAGCTCACATCCAGAAAATTTAATGCGCCACTTAAAAAGAAAAGATTCTCAACATTTTGAAGAAATTGATATAAAAAGGAAAGAAAAAAAGTCTAAAAAATCAGATATGCAACAATCTTCACTTGACAGCTTTATTTCAGTCTCAGTTAAGGAAACAATAAATATTAAAATATCTGCTGATGCATTAAAAAACGCATGTGTTGAGATGGTTACTAAAAATGGAAGACCACTTGCTGCGATAGAAGATAGTGGTTTCCGTAAAATTATAGATCCTATTCTAAATGCGCTCAAAAATAAAACTACAATAAATAGGCATAATATCGTTGAAGAAATAAATAAAAAAGCCAAAATTCTTATTGAAGACATAAAACTGATGGCAAAGGATACTATAATTTGTCTGAAAGTTGACAGCGCTTCAAGACTGGACAGGAGTATTTTAGGTTTAAATATACAGTTTATACATAATGCTAAAATTATTGTTAAAACCTTGGCTATGATAGAACTGAAAGAAAAACATACAAGTGACCATATAGTGCAACAAATTTCAAATATTTTAGAGAAATGTGATATAAGTCCTAATAATATATAAGTTAATTTTTATTGTTGAAATTAAAATAAAAAAATAACTCAATTTATTATTTCGAGTGGATAGTTCCGCTTTTATTGAAATCAAATTAAAGACTAATTACTAAAATCTTAAATACTAATTACAAAGCTTATGTTTAATAATAATTCTACCTGCACACGCCGCGTCGTCAGCAGAAAATTCCTGAGAATTATTTTATTGATAATAATTTTGTTTCGTGGGAATGATTTATGGAATTTTGAATTATGTTGGAAATAGTGTAAAGTTACTGAAAAATTTGATGCCGGTGTGAACGAAAAAATGTTACATGTTAACTCTTCCCCTCATAAATGTTAATGTCCGCATTAACAAGAATTAAAAATTATGTTTCGTAAAATTTACATCTGCGAGTTGCTTTAGGTAGAGTTGTTCTTGCCGAAGAATTTTGTATGGTTTTTCCTTTTGGAAAATTGAGCGTATCTTGGGTAACATCCTCTTCGTTTTTGACTATTTTAAATTCAATCATTTCTATAGGTACTTCTTCTGCAATGTTTTCAACATTATTTGATTTTATTTCATTTGGATTTCCAGAATTTGTATGAGTTGTTATGGTGCTATGTTTTCTATTTTTTAATTTAAATATTAATATGGTTGTTAATACAATAAACAGGATTAAGACTAATCCATAGCTAATTACTTGATGAGTTAATTTTTCTGTATGTAATAAATCTATTCGAACGGTATTATTAATTTGGATTTCCTTCATCATTTCCAGTGATAAAAGTTCACGAAACTGTTTCTCAAGTGGTGTTGGTTGTAAAATAGGTGGTTGAGCTTTAAATATTGAAATCTCCTTTGAAATGAATGATCTGTCTCCAATATTAATTGTTGAATTATGAAATTTAATTAAAAATATTCCGGTCAGATGGTGTGAAAAATTATCGAATTTTACGGTGCCATTAAATTGATTTAGTAACAAAAATCCTTCTGATATTTCATCTATTGTTGGTATGTGCTGATTGTTTATTTTATTACATGTAGAATTTAGGCTTCTTAATAAATTTGGTATGCAAGTAGAATTACTAATATCAACAATATTATCTTGATTACATATAGAGAGAGAATTATAAGTTTTACATTGTTTTTTTATACCAAATATTTTATCATTACATTTTAAAATATTATTATAAACTATTTCATTTATTACATTATTTCTTTTAACTGGTTTTATTAACAATTTTTCATAAATTTTTTCAGTAGTTATGGGAATATTAACAATATAAAAAAGAATAGAATTGTTTGTAATTATTTTAACATTTGCAAAATCTAAGGCTTCTTCTGGCGTACTGTATGGAAGTTTTTCTTTATCTAAAATACCAGTAGCCATTTTTATTTCTAAATTTGATAACATCATTGTATTTATAATTCCTGATTTAGCCCAATGAATAGCATATCGAACATTCACTAAGTCTTCTTTAATTAATTTTAATTTATATTGAATAGTAGAAGCTAATTGATCAATAAATGTGTTTTCCTTTTTTATTAAATTTAAAATTTGATTAGTTACTTTTGTAATATTATTTATTCTATCATTATACAATTGATTAATTACTACTTGTTTATTATTATTTTGTAAAACATTATTTATTTTATCTGTAATAATTTTATAGTCTTCGTGGTCTGGATTACCAGCAATCCATTTCCATGCAGTGCCGATAAAATTTAACGACCTTTTAATTCTGTGAGATTTTAAGTTAGTTAAGAAATCTTGAATTTCTGTTAATTCATGGTTAAGATAAGGAAATAAAGGATGGTTTTGAGTAATTTCTTTTGTTACTATTGGAATAATTTCATTTATAAAAGTTTGATATTTATCGAGTTCTATGATATGAATTAATTTGAAGTTTCCATCTTGTAGTCTTGCTTCGCCAATATTTATAGCAATTATTTGGGAATTGGAATAGTCCAGAATTTGAACTTCGCTCCTACCATTGCAAATAGCACACCTGAAATAAAAAAATAAGGGTAGAGTCAATTCCTAATATTACTTTTGTGAACAGTTTTTCCAGATTCTGTTATAACGACAGAATTTTTATTTTCTTTAACAATTTCTTTTTTATACCTAAATGTTAATTTAGATCCTATTCTTTTGTTATGCTTTATATAGATTATCTGTCCAATATCATAGTTTTTTACAGGTTTTCTTTTTTTATTATGGTACTTTATATCGGATTGTTGTTTTTGTTTTAATTTTTCTATATTATTAAGACGTGTTTTTTCAAAGTCTTCGGGTGTAATATTTGGGTTTCTACCATAAAATATCTCAACAGGTTTTTTCCCTGTGGTAGAGTGAATTGTAAAATTATATTCGTTAATAGATCGTTCAAGAAGTTCTTGAAACGTACGAGTAACGTTATCTGTCTTTAAACACCGCATTATTTCAGATAAGGTAGAATGAAAACGTTCAATTTGACCGTTAACTTCACTTTTGTATGGAGGTGTTTTAAAAACTTTTATTTTTAATTCATCTTCCATCATAGATTTTATAGAAGCAGAATTGAGTGATTTTTCGTTATCGATAACCACAATTTCTGGTACACAAAAATAAAATAATAAATCACGTAGAGGGCGTTTTATATCTTCGATTGATCTAGAATTAATTAATTTGGCTTGAGTAAATTTTGTAAATTTATCAATCGCAGTTAATATGAGTTTATTTTCAGTAGAATAAATATCAATGTGAAGAATTTGGCCTGGAAAAGTTGGAATAGGTGTAGGATTAAGAAGTAAATTATTTGGGTGTCTGTCATATTTATTTTCCTTACAAATAGTGCATCGTTTAACTAAATAATTAATTTTACTATTAATTTTCGGAAAATAATATTTTTCTAAAATCTGCAATTTATTTTCTTGTGCGTTTCGGTGAGCTCTACGATGGGTAGTTAATATTATTTCGTCCTGTTCCGTTTCGTTTGTTATATCTTTTACAAATTTTTGCGTGTATCTGATCTTATAATTTCTGAAATGTATTGGGTAAATTTTCTGAATTTGTCCCATTATTGATTCTTCTGTCTTTAAACCGTTTATAGTAGATGGGTTTAGATATCGCTTAAAGATATTTATTATATCAGTGTCTGAATATTGTGATTGCATTATTATATGTCTGTTGTAATTTGGAAAAGGGTTTTCAATTTTATAACTAGTATTGTTATCCTTTTTTAAAATTAATTGATTACGAAAAACATTAATAGAGAGTTCTGAAAAAGGAATTAAATTATGTGATGAACTATCATCACTATGTTGAGTCATTGTCATTGAATTTAATAAATTAGTTTGTGGAAGTCTAGATAAAGTATCAGCTACGACGTTAGTTCTACCAGGCTTATATTTTAGTTCATAATTATACTCTTCAAGAATAGCTTTCCATCGCTTCATTTTACTGTTAGTATTTTTATTGCTCAATGCATATGTAAGAGGTTGATGGTCAGTAAATATTTTAACTTTTCTTGATCCGTACAAGTAATTTCTGAGAGTGTTCAAAGACCAGATAATAGCGAGCATTTCTTTTTCATTTGTCGCATAAGATTCTTCTGTTTTATTCAATGTTCTTGATAAAAATGTAATTGGTCTATTGTTTTGAGAAAGAACTGCGCCTATGGCGTAGTTAGAAGCATCAGTTGTAAGTTCGAAATCATTTTCGAAATTTGGATGTGAAAGTATAATTTCTTTAGAAATTAATACGTTTTTAATTTTTTTAAATGCATCGATCGCGTCAATATTCAAACTAATGAATTTATTTTTTGAAATATGTTTGGATACGCGGCCATCATCCCCTCTTAAAAGGGATGTCAGGGGTTTAGCCAATTTTGCGTAATCCTGGATGAAGCGACGATAATATCCTGACATACCAAGAAAGGATCTTAATTCTTTTAGAGTTTTTGGAATAGCTATATTGCATATTGCTTGAACTTTTTTTGGATTGGTTTTGATACCATCTTTTGAAATAATAAAACCTAAAAATTCGACTTCGTTTTGTAAGAACTCGCATTTATCGAGTTGTATTTTCATATTAGCTTTTTCTAAGGTTTTGAATACCATATTAATATTTTTAAAGTGTTCCTTTTCATCTTTACCGAATATAATAATATCGTCTATATAGACGTAACATATTTTCCCTATAAAGTTTCTAAGAATGTCATCCAGTGTTCGTTGAAATATAGAGGGCGCATTTTTTAGCCCGAAAGGTAAACGTGTGAACTCATATTTTCCATTATTGACGGAAAATGCAGTTTTTTCAATATCTGATTCTTTCAATGGGATCTGATGGAAACCACTTTTAAGATCTAATATTGAGAAAAATTTATTTTTTCCTAAATTTGATAACACTTCATTAATTTCGGGAATAGGATATCTATCAGGTATTGTTATTGTGTTTAATTTCCTATAATCTATGACCATTCTGTACTTTTTCTCACCAGAAGCGTCCAATTTTTTCGGGACGATCCATACAGGTGAATTAAAAGGCGATTTTGACGGCCTGATAATACCATCTTCAAGTAATTTTTTTACTTGTTCTTCGACTTCATTTTTTAAACACATAGGATACGGATAGGATTTTGAATAGACAGGTTCATTGGAAGAAGTGCGTATCTCACCTTTGACATTGGACGTGTACGTCAATTTTTCGTCTGGTTCAGAGAATAAATTAGGACATTGTTTTATAATATTTTCTAAATTTTCTTTTTGTTTTGAATTCATATGAGAAGTTTTACTATTAATAATGTTTACGGACTCAGAAATTTGTTGTTTTAAATGAATAATAATATCAGGTTGAATTGTTAAATAATTTTCTTTTGCATAAATTACAGCTCCTAATTGTTTTAAACTATCGTTACCAATTATACCATCAAAAGAAATAAGGCTAGGTAAAATAAAGAATTTTAATTTTTCAATTTTATGTCCGAATAAATTAACTAATGCATGGTGAGTAATTTTAATGCTACCTGCAACAGAATTGGCGTAAAAAATATTTTCATTTGGAATATGATTTTTAATAAGACGTGGTTTTATATAATTTTTGTTAGAGCCTGTATCAATAAGAAATTTTAAAATTTCTCCGCTCTTCGCTGTGTGCTCAAAATAAGGCAGCGAAGAGCTATTTAGTCTAAAAAATTAATGTCATCTGATTCTTCTTTTTCTACAAGATGTGGATTATTTTGGAATTCAATGTAATCAATTAATGTTTGATCAAATTTGTTTTCTTCTTTATTTATTTCCTTTTCATAATTTTTTAATTGATTTTTATTTTCTTCTTCAGTATAATAAATTCTTTGAAATTTACTAGGCTGTTGAGTTTGGCGAGAAAGAGGTCTTTTATCTGTATTATGTTGTCGTTGGTTTGGCCTGTTTTGGTAATTAACTGCACGGGAATGTAAAGAATGATCAATTTCCATAGGTTCTGGTTTAGGATGAGATTGATTACGGTTAAAATGTGAGTTATTGAATGTTCGAGTTTGTTGAAAGGGTCTTTGCAAAGAATTTGTAGGTGGGTGATTATTGTAACCGAAATTCGTTCTGCGTGTAGCATTATTGGGATAAGAAATATTATTTGGAAATCTATTAATTTTGGGTGGGATAGGGTGGGAATTTTCAGACGTTCTACGGATACCTCCATGACTATGTAAGACGCGATAATCAACATTTTGTAGTTTAAGACACAAGTGAAGAGCTTGTGGTAAATCTACTGGTTCTTTCATACTTAGAAGTCTAGGAAGATCTCCTTTTAAACCTCTGACAAACGTATCTAAGGCCCTATCACGAAAAGACTGAGTCATTACATTGAGAGATTCATTACTAAGTTCCATAGAATGTAGTTTATTTATAATCAATGAAAGGTGGTGATACACGGATTGATAAAAATCATGAATTGTTTTATTTCCTTGTACCAGTGTAGTCATTTGATATTCCAGTGTGCCTAAGTCCCTTTTATCGGCGTAATGTAGAGTGAGGCATTTCGCAATTTTTTCCCAATTTAAGGGGGTATTATATGATTCTAGTGCAATATCAGCACTACCAGTAATTTTATTTCTAATAACGCTAAGGATACCATAGTATTTTGATGTGCCTTTTAAATTTTCATAAATATTTAAAATTCTATCAACACTTTTCTTCCAAGAGCTAAATTCTCCTGGCTTACCCGAAAATTCTCTTAAACTTTTTACTACGTCTGGTATTTTGTCCATACCTGATAAATCTTGTCCGGCGTCAACCGTTTGATCTTTATCGTTATTAAAATTATTTTCAGAATTATTTATTGAATTAAAGATTTGGGTAGTTTCCGTTCGTACTACCTGAGTAATAATTGCTGTTAGTTCAGCTAAATTAAAGCTATTTCTATTTTGGGCATTTTCGGGATTCAAAACAGGCGGTCTTAAAATATTATTTTCTAAATGAGACATTTTTAATAAACTTTGTTATCAATTGTTAATAGAAAAATAATTAAATAAAAGGGCGATATAACGCAATTTTATTGATCAATTAATTTAGTGAAAATTCTTTATAATATTTTTCAATTGTTTATCTTATAATTTTATAAAAAAAAGGTATTATTTTATTTCACCTTTCTAGATATTTATTTAATTTTTAATTAAAGAATTTTATTTTTATTTTAACTTTAATTTAAATTTTTATGTCATTTAGAATAAAAAATAAGTATTTCTTTTTGATTATATTTTATGTAGTTTAAAAGCTTTTAACGATTTACTTTGATTAATGATTTATTTTATAAATTTATTTTAAATCGATTTTTAAATTTATTTATAATTAATTTTAGTTCAAATCATTTATTTATTAATCAACTTCAATATCAATTTTAATTTCTCTATTAAGTAATTTAATTTTCATAAAAATTTTACGTAAATTTACTTTCTTTTATTGTAATTCAATTTTAAAATTTCTTTACACTTTATTAAAATTTTATTTTAATATCAACTTAATTTTTTTATTAAATATTTAATTTTCATAAAAATCTTTCTAAAGAATTTTTATAACAAAAAAAAAAAATTGTAAATTTATATTATTTTAATTTAATTTCTTTTGAAACTTAGTTTTTTTTTTATATAAATTATTGTTTATGTGGTGACTTACATTAAAATCAGCAAATGTATTATAAACATATCGATGAATCTTTAAAGTGGATCAATTACCCGCTTGTTATGGTCTTTCTGTCGCAACAAGTTAGGCGGCTGTTGTTGAATATTGTTGACTGCGATGTGATTAATCTGATGTCCTATCCAGCAACTCCGTTTTGTCCTCAATGGTTTATGAGGTGACTCCGGGGCCTCTTTTCCTAACTTTATTTATTGTTGTTTAGATTTCGGAGGATTTTATCCCTCGTACTTGCCACAGATAAGTGAAAAGTTCCGAAATTTAACTATGAATTTACACTGTTTTAAAATTATCAGTGGTAGATTACACTAATAATTTTTATAGTTATTTGTTCTTTAAATATTTACACTATTAAATTTTAATCTTAGTTTTATTAATCAACAGATTGAGATTCTAATAGTTTTTTTTTTTTAATATTTAATAAATTCACAGTATTTTAATTAATTCACAGTATTTTTTAAAATAATTAATTTATTTTTATTTTTATCGGACTTTTAACACTTTATCACCAAGGGTCCCTGCTCGGGCGCCAGTTAATTTTTATTGTTGAAATTAAAATAAAAAAATAACTCAATTTATTATTTCGAGTGGATAGTTCCGCTTTTATTGAAATCAAATTAAAGACTAATTACTAAAATCTTAAATACTAATTACAAAGCTTATGTTTAATAATAATTCTACCTGCACACGCCGCGTCGTCAGCAGAAAATTCCTGAGAATTATTTTATTGATAATAATTTTGTTTCGTGGGAATGATTTATGGAATTTTGAATTATGTTGGAAATAGTGTAAAGTTACTGAAAAATTTGATGCCGGTGTGAACGAAAAAATGTTACATGTTAACTTATATTCATTTACTTCTGACAATGGCGCAAATATGGTAAAGGCTGGGAATGTTTTTGCAAATTTCCAATGTATAGCAAATAGTTCACAACCAGAAGACGACGATTATGATAATGACGATGATTTAGTTGATAAAAGCAAAAGCAAAAATACATATTCAAAAAGTTCATGAATATATCAATAGAAATAAGAACATTGCCGAAAAAGTAAATCAATCTGAACATGACTTAAATAATATTGTATCAACTTCGGAAGAAGAAGACGATGATATCGAAAAATTGTTAAAATTAAAAAAAAAAAAAGGACACTGGGTTCTAATGTTGATGAGGAATCAGAACGGACAAATAATATCTTAGTTAATAAAATACAAATTAAGCATAACATCGAGGCTTTTGACAATATTAAAAGACTTCCCAAAACTGAAAATCCGCTTTTGTTTTGGGAGAATCGAAAAAATATAGATCCGGATTTATATAAAATAGCAAAAATTATATTTGCTGTACCACCTACACAGGTCAGTGTAGAAAGGGCGTTTTCTGCTTTAAAATTTATCATGGCAGACAATAGAGAAAGACTAGGAGAAGACCTACTAGAAAATATACTATTATTAAAACTAAATTGTTAAATGCAATTATATATATATTATTATATATATTTATTATTTTATTTTTATTTTTTTGCAAATGAATTTGTTATTTTTTTTACTTATATATTTAAAAAAATTCAATTGAATTTTGTTTTTTGTACTAACTAACTAACTAACTAACTAACTAAACTAATATTAATAATAATTTTCTATCAGAGCCAAATCTTGAATTGCTCAAAATTTTTAATAAATTTAGATTTCTGGTAGCCTTAGCCTTTATCATTTTTATGTGGAGAGCGCATTTAAGTTGTGGGTCAAAGACAAGATCAAGAAATTTGAAATTATCAACATATGTGCATTTTGTAGCATTTCTGAAAAGATATTTATTATTTTTCGCATGAACAGCATTGGGACTGTTTTAGTTCGTGAAAATTTAAAGCCAGTGCTATCACACCATAATGAAAGTCTCAGTAATGTTTTCTGTATTATTTCCATAATTTTTTGTGTTTTTACCGATACAAAATAGCATACATAGTAAACTGTAAATGTAGTTTTATATCTGTAGCAATACTATTGATTGCAATTAATAATAATGTCACACTAAGAACTGATCCTTGTAGTATTCCATTTTGATAATGCCCTTATCTGAAAATGTATTTCCAACAACAGTTGTAATTTTTCTATTTTTTAACAAAATTTAAAATAATTTTGACCGTATTCTAGGGTTGCCAGATTTTCACCAAGACAAACCGGGACAATAAAATTTTTTTTAAGAAAATAAAAATTTATTCAAAAACATAAAAAATTAATTGTAACAAAAAAACTTAATATACATATAATATTAATTGAAAAACGTCAATAAAATAAAAAAAACTTAAAATTAATAACACAAAAATAAAGGAACTAAGTATTTCTAATACAAAAATGAAAATACAAAAGCGTGGAAATACATTATTAAAACACTCCTAATCATATTTACGGCTTGATCTTGCCTCCTTTAACAAATTTGTATTTTTTAATATGTATTCATAACAATTAACGACGCATTTTAATATTGTTTCAACAGTCTCCGGTAGTAACCGATTTCGTTCGTCCGACCATTGAATTTCCATTAGGGAAAATATGCGCTCCACATTCGCATTATGGCCAGGAATACAAAATAAATATTCACATATTTTAAAAATATCGATATATTGTTCTGCAAATTCAGTTTCCATTTTGGACAAAATAAAACTCCATTTTTCGGAGGTTAATTTCTGCGTCCATTCATTTCCTTCTCTATTTTTTTCTTCTGACATTATGGTTGAAACGGTTTGAATTTGGCTGAATGGGAACGTATTAGAGGTTGTGATTTCTCGACAAAATAAACTTCTTGAGAAATTTCGAGATATTATAATAATTAAAAAAAAATAGATAAAAATGCTTGCATTAAATGTAATAGTTAATGCAAGTATTTTAACTATATTATTTACTAATAAAAAAGTATAAATTTTACAAAAAGGAATTCATTAAATTTTCTTCAAAATTCTATAATAAATATATTATAAATTATTTTTTTAAATTAACATAAATAAAACTAATATATTATTGATTATTCAAAAAATAATACTTCAAAAAATAGAGACTATCAATTGATTGGTCTGAGAGGCTTGTTCTTTTCTTCGAAACGAAATTGCCCGCAGTTGAAAAATTCCTTTCGTTTTGCGTAGAAGTAGGTTTTATCGTTTGTAATGCTGCTTGCAACAACGCTAAGTTTGGCGTAAGTTGGCCATTGATAGAAAAAATCGTAATTTCTTTCGACAACGTTTTGAAGCCTCCATCAGATATCTGAGAAGATTTGTTGCTTTCGCGAATAAAATTTTCCCGCTGCTTTTAAGAATATCTTCATTTGTATTGTCCACATCCTGCTGGTTCATATCATTCGATTCTAATTCGCAATCCTCAATCTCCATTATTTCTGAATTTTCTGTACGTATCTCAACAATAAGATTTCTATTACCAGGTGATACAGGAAATAGCCTTACCATCAAGTTTTTAGCAGATTTGGTGATTTCAATTTTACTGGTTATGGTGAAAAATTCATCTTCCACATTTTCCAAAGAGTAAAAATTTAAGAAGAGACACTAATGATTTATCCTTTCTCTTTCCTATACGAACTTTTAGTTCTTCAAGCAAATTTAACGCTAAAGCAGAATATTTTTTTTGTAGTGCTTGAAAAAGAAACTTTAGGACTCCTTCTGCTGTCGATAAGGTAGTATCATTACGACTTGACGCTTTGATTGCTATTCGGGGAGGTTTCAAAACATCTAATATATTTCTGGCGTTAACAATATCATCAATAGTCAATAGATAATCCATATTAAGATCTCCTAAAGCATTTTTATAGGATCAACTATACGAAGAAATCGTTCTACCATTGACTCTAATGTGTTCCATCTGGTCCTAAAATCCAATAATAGCGATAGCTCTTTTTGATCTGCGGCTTTAACGTAATTTTGCAAGACGCTATTTCTTACCGGTGATTTCTTGAAAAGCTTAACAATTTTTCAATGTTCTGCAAAGTGTTATAAATATTTATATCGGGATCGGGATTGATTATCAAACCGCTTGGAGAAATTAAATACTGTTCCTGGAAATTACTATTAAATAAATCATCTTCGTTTGGATCACAATTAGAAATTTCGTCATCGCTGGTTTCATTATTTTCTGTTTTAGATGCGTATAGAACCGATATAATCGCCAAATGGATAGCGTGATTATAGCACATTTGTAAATGGGCAGGTGATAATTTACCATAACGCTCGCACCGTCTGATGTAGTTGCCACAATATCTTTGGAAAAACTTATACCAAACGATTCCAATTTTGAATTCACCATTTCTATAATTTTCTCAGCAGGACAGCTTCCTGTTATTAGGATTAATCCTAAATTAACTGAATCTAATATTCCGAAGTATAAGTGGACATTCATGTATCGTCTGCTTTTGAAACTGGTCCATTCATCAATAGACAAACTAAATTTGTAATTCTGTTCTTTTAGCGATTAAATTTTAAAAACTAATTTATCTTTCACTAAGGAATAATACTTATACACCAAACTCATGACATCAGATGGCTGCTGTGGCAAAGAAAATCCCTGCTTTTTTATACTTTTACGAATGAACTCGCTTTTAGTTATACCCAAAATACTGAAACTATCTTTGGCTGCTAATTTAGCCACAATTTCTTCCAATGTTTCAATATCATTATTTACATTTATGACAGTCACAAACTTGTCAAGCGTTGATGATTTTGAAGAGCTGTGGCTTTTTGAAGTAGTTGCTATTCCTATTGCTATTCTCTTCATGCTATGATGACCAGTTAAATGCCGATGAAGTCCTGTTGTTTACGATGCTTTGCATGGTATACATTTTTTACATAGATTGCAAACAGCTATATCCTTATCCCCAGGTGTTTTTTTTTAAATGTTGCCAACAATTTTCGTAATGTGTCTGCTCCATTTGATTGCTTAAAAATTTATATTAAAATTAAATTATTTAATTCTTTAAAATTTTAAAACAACCGGTAAATATTTTTTTCTGAATGTACTTATATTTTAAAGAAGAAAATTTTTTGTACGATATTATCGATTGATTAACAGCTTTAATCTTACTTATAAAAAAATAATAAAAATATATAATATTTGCAATTCAACTTTTAAATCTACAATACTACGAATGAATAATAAAAAATTAATGAACAACCTACCCATCAATTCTAAATTTTTTAAAACACAACAAGCCTACTTCTACCTAGAACAAAATTTAAATTTGAAAAATAAATATTTTCCATTTAACGATTTTCTTTCAATTGTTTTCTACATGGTTGTGGAAAACAATCGACATTTCGCAAAAAAAATTGTATTTTAAAATTAATTTGATTTAAATAATTTTATCGAGAAATAGAATAAAAATCACGACAATCGAGAAATTGTAAGTTGTTGAGAATTCTCGAGAAATCGAGAATTGAGAATTCTCGATCACAACGTATCATTTAAAATTATATTTTTTTCTTTTAGGTAGTTAAAAGTTTCTAATACGTTCTCCCATTCTGGCTTTTCTTTTAAATTCATCCATGAAAACACCGAATACTTTTTTAATGGCGTGATCCATTTGCTTAAATAAGTAACAAATGTTTCATAAAATTGAATTGTGTCATTATGAAACTGCTTAATTTCCACCATACTCGCTAAACCAGATTCTTCATTTTTTCTTAAAATTGTCCTAACACTTGCTGGTAAAAATTTTGAATCTCTTTTTTTTCTACAATTTGTACAGTTACTTTTAAAACATCTAAAATTTCAATAACTGACATACAACATCTCTCATTTTTTAAAATTTGATTATGAACTGAGCTAGCTTGGCTATGTACAAACCAAAGATATGCCTCACTCAGAGAATTGTTAAAAAATTCTAGTATTGATTTTGGTGGTTTCTCTTCGGGTTCTGATAAGAAAAATGATTTTAAGGCTTCATATATATTTAAAATTCTTTCTATTGCTGGCAAAAAGGAAAGCCATCTTGTTTTTGAATAAGAAAGCACTGCTTGGTATTCCAATTTAATGAAATCACAAAATTCTTTTAAACGTTCAGTTCTACCAGTATATATTGAAAAATAGTTGAATATTTTGTAAACGATTGAGTCAATATCACAAGATAATTGACCAGTAGATGTTTGCATAGTGTTGTTTAAAATATATGCAGGACAACCTATACCTTCAATATCGGTACCTAATTGGTCCTTTAATTTTGTGAAAACATTGTTTCTTCCTAATCTTGCTACACCACCAAAATTGACATTAGCATTGTCTCCACAAAATGCTACACATTTTGAATGTGTAATTTGGATACAAAAATTTGAAATAATTTCTGAAGTTTCACCTTTTAAATTTTGCAATTTTAAAAGTTTCACATTAGTTCCATTTTTATTAAAATATTGAACAACTAGTGGGAACATTTTTTCCGCTTTGTGGTTACTGGAATCCGTACTAATACTATAAAATGAACACATTGATAATTCATTCAAGAACTTTTGTAATTAATTTTGTTATTTTAGTTCTACCAGCTGTATACTTTGCAGCTAATTTTGAATCACTAAATAGCTTGGGTATTAATTTGTTAACACAATCCGTTGAATTAAAAGACTGGTGATGTTTTACAACATGATATGCATAACATAATTCGATAGCAATTACCTTGTCTTCATCGGTACTATCACGCTTTGCACAAAATGTTGTCAAAGGTTTTTTACACATGCTTGAAGATGCAACTGCAGATTTGTGTTTCTGGCTATTGATATGATCTTTAATATCAGACAAACCACCATGACTGATACTAAAATTCGAATTACAATGTTTGCAAAACGCTTCTGTTACAAATTTGCCTCTTTTAATATCAGACAAACCACCATGACTGATACTAAAATTCGAATTACAATGTTTGCAAAACGCTTCTGTTACAAATTTGCCTCTTTTAATAAAAGGAAATTGCTCTGTATATTTTTGTAGAAATTGACACTTTCTTTTTGGCATTTTTAGGGTAACTAATATAAAAAATTAAAATAATAAACCAAGTATAAATATAAAAAGCAATAAACTCACATATTTTTAAATGATTTAATAGCTTTAAATATTGTAAATAAAAAAGTAACTTTCCCACGACGGCCGCAGATTAAATTAAACAAAAACAAAACTTAACCATCTGTCATTCATAACAAAAACAAACTACCCAACAGGAAAAGTTTCATTTTAAAACCCATCGAACAAGAAAGTTAATTCGAAAAATAGAAAAAGTGTGATAAATAAACGAAATTTTGGAGGCAGTTGTGCTCCAAAATTTTTAATTTTGTTTGCAATATTGCAATGCAAAAAAACCGCGATAATTGAGCCATTGAGCGTCGCGAAGACTTCTTTCGGGACACCGGGACAATCCCGGAAAACCGGGACTTCTGTCAACCCTACCGTATTCTTAATATTTCAACATATAATTTCATTTATGATTCGTCTTCTCCAGATCTAAAAAGATTTATATTATTAATTTATTTTGGGACAATGCATGCATTATTTCGGATTCGAAATAACACAGACTGTCTGCGGTACAGCGAATTTTCCTGAAGCCTGATTGAAATTTGCTGAAAATTTTTGTATCTTCAAGATTTCAAACTAATCGTTTATTAATTATTCTTTCTACGAGTTTAAATTTACAACAACAGTTTGTTAGCCATATGGGTTCGTAAGCAATATGGGTCTGTTTCAGGTCTTTATCTGCTGTTAGAATAGGTATGAGAATATGTCCCGGTGAGGTTCCTTTACATTTCTTCAGTGCATTGTCCAACTCGTTCATTGTAATTGTTTTCTTATAATTTTCGATTTGTGACGATGGTACAGTAAGTGGTATTTGTTCCAGATAATAATTTTTGTCCAAGAAACTTTTTTAAATATAGGTATTATCTTTGAAATACTATAATGAAAGTAAAATTGTTACTTCTTTTTTAAAGGGAATATTTGCCGTTCATGCTTTTAATTTTTTCGAATATTTGGCGAGGTGCGGGTTCAAGCTAGTTATTGAACCTACATAGTATATTCCCATGTAATTATTTTAAAATGTTTAATAGTTTTGCGGCATTTATATTTAGCTAAAATAAAGTTTCTATAATCAGCATCAGTCATAGTTTTTTTATACTTTACATAATATTTTTTTCGTAATTTGATTAATTCATCGCTTGTTTTCTTACCTTTATACTATAGATTCTGGTATTGATATTTCAGCAGCCGCTATAATTTTATGTTATATTATGTTTCATAAAGGTATATGCTAGAAAAATTTATGGGCACCTAATTAAAGATGTTTGCTCTTTTATACCATGTTCATACTTGAACCTATACCCTGGTTATAGAGCTATATCATAATATAAACATGATATTGATTTATTTTTCCATACAAAAAATTTGTCATTCTATATTGTAATATCCGGTATACCCACTTCGAAATGAGGGATTGACGGAACAAGGTATAAGAAAATATCGATTTATTTGTAATATTTCGATGTTATTGATTATATTTCAATGAATTTTAACACCCATACACATAGGTGCTTTAATTGACAATCTTGTCAATCAAAGCACCTATGATATTTTTGTTTTATTTTCAATTTTGGCAAAGTATTATAAGAATCATTAATTTTAATTTGATTTTTTTTTTTTTTTTGCAATTATTTTATTTTCAATACCAGCTGATTTTCAAACTTAATGTCAAAATATATTATAATTTTCAGTGTGAACAACATTTTTTATACCAGGGGCATAGAAGTCCATAACCAGGGTATAGAATCTAAGTGTGAATATGGTATTAATTATCCATTTTTTTCTTATCTCTGTAGGAGTGTTTGTTATTACTGGTATTATAGCGAAATGATCGCTACTATGTAAATAGGTCATTTACAATATACCAGTCGAAAGCATTTTGTAAAGTTGGAGAGCATATTGAAAACTCGATATGAGTTGGTTGAGCAATATTTAGTATATTGATTAATTATTTTTTATTTTTTTACAACTATACCACTTTTTCTGACAATGACAATCAAATTGATCTATTATATTCTATAATAAATTATGGTCTATATTTTGGGAGCCGGGTAGATAATTATTACATTATAATAATGAACTTAACAGGAAAATAAAGTTTTATTGCCACCACTTGAAAGTCAGTTTGTAGTTGAAATTCTTCATAACTTTAGTTGGAATTCACAAATATCGCAACACCACCATGCCATACAGTTTATACAGTTTCAGAATCAATATTATTATAGTATTATATTACTATAATAATACAATATTATTATATTAAATTTTGTTTCCTGAACACAAAGAACATAAGGATTATATTTGTTTAAAATTAATTTAATTTCATCTATGACTTAGAAATCCGTCACAATTTCGTACAATATTCTGTGATGACATAATTAAGTTTCATTCAGTGAATCCAATTCACTACTACTTGATATGTCAATATTTCTTAAATTTTGAGTTAGTATTGATTTAGTTTGGGTTCTTAATAATTTTTTTTTTTTTGATAGCTGTTATACTTACGGTTATAACATAAACCATATATATCTGGAAATCTTCTAATCATAAATAAAAACACCTCGAATAATAATTTTAACACAAACAATTTTATTTTAATAATCTTTATTAAGTTATTTTAAAATATCGATTAATTAATTTAAATACCAGACCGATTTTAATTCAACGCGACTACGAATCAACTCAACTCTATTAATGAAATTATGAAATCCAAGTCAACTCATTTTGACAAAATGTGACCTTGATTTTTATTCTCACGAATAAATATCAAGGTCTCATTACCGTCGTTCAACTACCTGAGCATTTAACTTTGCTTAATTAGCAAAAGTGCTAATTAAGCAAGCCGATTTCCGCTGCAGTTATTAATTGCTAATATTAATTTTGGGAACTAATATTAGCGCGTGTATTGCACAAGTAATTGAAAGACAGGGTGACTTGTATTTTATACAACATAGAGTATTATAACTTTCATATCAATGAAATTTGGTACAAAGGTTAGGATCATGATTTTACACAAGCATATAGTAATTTTTATCTAATTAATATGAATTTTGGTATATATATATCTTATATACTTGGTGCCTGTAAAATTTAAAGTTGGTAGTTCAGTGGGTCCATGTCAAAAACGCTCTATATCATACTGTAATTTTCACCCAATTTCAATGATATTGCATAATACACTTTCATTAAGTTAAGTTCATACTCCATGCTAAAAATTCCGATTTATGTATATTAATTTTATTTCATATGTTCTAGGTAGAGCACATAGTAATTGTTAACCGATTTCAATGATATTTTACACACCCGTTAATTTTGTGATTTTTTTAGCTCTCCTGAATTTTGGTGCCTTTACGTACAGGGGGTTCTTAGAAAGTCGGTTTTAGTTTCCGAATTTTATATAATTACGTTTAATCACATGTAATTATTATCCGATTTCATTGAAATTTGGTGCACTGATTGGATTGTTTGTTGCGCATTTGTCTTCTTCGGTAGAGTCCAGTACCTTAAGGGAGTCCATACAAAAATTTCTGATTAAAATTTCATTATGTTGTAACGCATAGTAATTATTATCTAATTTTGATTAAATTTAACACACATGATGGCTTCCTTATGTAATTGCTGTCTGCAGAATTTAAAGTTGTAATTCAGTGGGTCCATGTTAAAATTTCCAATAATATTTCATAAGTTCAATGCTGTACATCATGCAGTAATTGGCATCCAATTACAATTATATTATTATAATTTCTATAGCTTTACTATAACTATAGCTTTATTGGGTTCATGAGAAACTAATAAATATGTGAGCAACTTAGTTTCCAAAGAATATTTCAATGTACTATTCAATATAATAATTATTATAAATTTTAAATGAAATTTGGTACACAGTTTCAGTTAGTGATTACACATGTGTTGACTAAAGTCAGCAGCTCTAGGCCTAGGGGGTCCATGCTATCTAGTTAGATAGATCATAAGGTTAATATTATCCGATTTGAAATTTAAATGAAATCGCATTATATTTACCATTATGGAATAGAATAAATGCATAAATTCTACAAATATTTTGGTAAATGACAGAGTAAATGTCAAAAAGGTATACACTAATATCCGCTTTTTCAAGAAGCAATAATGACCACCAATTTTCACATGACTTTTGTCTTAAATATTAATTTTTCTTAATTTTTATCAGGTCAAATAAAATTTTAACGATTCGCAAAAGGGTGAAAAGTAAAACCCTCAAAAATATAAATACATATGTATTGTTTTTTATTTGAAACCACTCCACTCTAGAAACAAATAATAGAAATAAGATGATTTTGGAAGGGTACATTATTAAAAATTAATTAAAAGTTAATTTTCTAAAAACCACTTTGGTTACAACATAATTTTATTCTTAAATTATTTTAAATAAAAATAGTTTTTGTATGTAGGTAAACATTATAAAATAAATTTTCGTTCTATTAAGGATAAAATATGTATTAAAACTTTAACATCAAATTTCAATTTTTGTATTCAATCTGTTCTTTTTTCTGCTTTTTATTTAGAATTTGCCAAAAGGATTAGATTGTAAATTGCAAGGCTATCTTTACGATTCGGTATATCTATTCCCGCAATTCGGGTTATTTGAATCAGAGTATATTTTTCAAGGTTATTTTCTTTATATTTATATAGCATTTTTAGGTCAAATTAACGATTTTGCAATTGTAAAAACCGATTTTACAATTCAAGTTAATACAGTAACAATAATCATTATTAATAAATTATATATGTATGTTATAATTATTAATAATTGCATGTTAATTTGCTAAATCGTTTTTTAAAATTGTAGAATCGTTAATTTGAATTGCAAAATCGTTAACTTGAGCTGAAAATGCTATATATATAAAAAAAAATTAGGCGCCACTAAGATCCTGTTTTCAATATTTAAATTTTCGCTAATATTTTCTATTGATTCCATATCTCTACATATATATTGTATTTTCTATTCAATGGTAATAATAGCATGTTGAAACTAAATTTGATCGTTGTCACTTTCTGTGTCAACAAAAATGTTCAAACATTCAGTAATTGATCAAAAAATTTATTTGAAAGAATGCCTTCATTCCTAGCATTAGATTTAAAAAACATATACAACAGTAAACCCTCCAACTGCGCGGTATATACGTTCCACAAAAACAACGCGCACACCGAAACCGCGCACTGTGAACCCGATTTTATATGTAATTATGGGGTTAGGTTCCAGATATTAGAAAAATTGCAAAAAATATAATAAAAAGTCTTTATTTAACGACTAATATACATATTTACATTAATATAAACATAAAAACTATAGAAAACAGTCTCAATTCAACGACTTATAATGAATATGTTATAAACATTAATAAAAATTGAACATAAATTAAAATTATATAAAATAATATTGTAGAAACTATAGAAAACAGTCTCAAAATGAAACTGTCAATATTTTTTTTTTAAATAAAAAGTATCAGAATACGGGGATTCACTATTTTTCGTTTCAAACATATGTATGATTCACCGATATAAATTAACATGATTTTTTTTGTCAAAAACAGCAAAAAAAAAAAAAAAAAACCGCGCAGCTACGAAATTTTTACCGCGCAGATAGAAATTTTGATATTTATAACTTGACCGCGCAATTGCGAAACAGCGCAATGAAAAACCGCGCAGTTGGAGGGTTTACGTATTTTTCTTTCTGTCTCTTTAATTAGCATAATTTGATTGACTTCTAATGTATATAAAGTTAGCCATTTAATAAAGTAGCCATTTATTTGTTTTTCTTGTTTGAATTTAATAATTTTTTACTTATATTTGATCATGACTTGTTAATTTGGGATGGAATTGAATAATGGAAAAATGGATACTGTTTTCTTTAGGTTTCCAGGATGAAAATTTGAAAAAAATTAATTGCTGAATTTATTTTTTCGCGGCGTACCGTGTCGTAGTAATTCTTACTCGATTTGAATAAAATTTTGCCAATTTCCGCATTTTGGTTGATGTTTAAAAACATCGAATTACAATTAATGTTGCAAAAAAAGATTTATCAACTTTTCCAGCAAATTACAGCCCATAATGTTTATCTAAATTTTCTGGAAAAAATAGTTAAATCATCTTTTTGTAAAATGAATTATTACTTCTTTTTGAATATTTCACAGTTCATGGACTTTATTTTACCCCGCGTGATATATTCTATATATTACAAGTTTTGAGTTTTTGTCTACCCCTTGGGTAGGAAATTTTATTCAAAGGGATTTTCAGTACGGAGAATAATTTTTATAATCATGCCAATTATGTAGTTCGATTGGATTCGATTTTATCGAATCGTTTCGATAAAATCGAACGTAGTCTATTATGCAGTTCGATTGGATAAAATTTTGTCAATTATACAGTTCGATTTTATCGAACTGCCAAAAAAATAATCGAATATTCTTTGGATGTATTTTTTTTGATCGAATAGTAGTTTTTTCAAAATTTTAAGCATTTTTTTTGGTTTTATTAAAAAGTTTTTGATTTTTTATAAATTATAAACCAAATAAAATATAAGTATAACAAATGAAATATAATTAACTTGAAAATAATAGATAAACTTACACAGAAAAAATTAAAGTCGATTTTTCAGTAAAAAATAATTCATTGATTTTCCTACTTTTTCCTCATTGAAGCATCATTTAGATGCAACAAATAACCTAAATTATATAAATCATTTAAATTAAAATATTTGAATTAGCTTTCTAGAATTTTTATTTAGTTTACCCACTTAATTATTTATTTTATTGAAATTTATTAGTAATTCGTATCGTACAATAATTATACGAAATTCTAAAATAATTTGGATAGGAACATTCTTCTTCACTATCGCTTGAATCAGATCATATATCAATTGAATCCATTTTATTATTACCAAAACCACTTTGTTTATTTAACACTTAGTTTATTTATTTGACATAAAAAATTAGAAAATATACTTGTTTATATCTAAGGCAACTAAGATATAAACAATCTTTAGTTGCCTTATCCCTTATTTACTTTGGCAGTACTAACAGAACTACCTGTTACCCTTCGATTCGATTTAATCGAACTGCATAATAGAAAAATAAAATCCAATCGAAGCCTTTCCATAAAATCCAATCGAACTACATAATTGGCATGAATGTGTTTTTGACATTTAAAAAAAAAAAAAAAAAAATTTCAAAACAAATTATATATAATAACATAATATATTCCCACGGTTAATCCTTTAATATTCTCAGTTTATAATTTCAGAGGACATTATAGAAATTAAAGTTTTTCAACATTAAACTCAACTAATCTACTGAAAATATGAAATAGCTTCTATAAAATTAAGTTGTAATTTAAAACAGAAATAATAAAATAATTCTCTCTATACATACTTTAAATATATTTTTTCGAATAAAATTATGTCAGAATTTTACTTTAGAAAATTAGTTTAGATTATCTTAAACAATAATTATGTTGCAAAAAATATATAAACTTCCAGAAATAATAAAATAATTTTTTGGTAGAAATTTGAATAACTATTTTTGAGTTTTATTTATTACTTAATTATTGTTGGTATGTTCTATAAATGTTATTAAATAAATTAGATATGAATCCTTGTTATCAAAAATTATGTAAAATCAAATAACAAAGATGTTTAATCAAAATTTAAACTATTGTGAGTTTCTATATATATAAACAAAGACAAAATAACTAAGAAGAGGAAGGATAAAACTCTCGTATGAACTGAAATATTGTAGGTAATGTTACAAGCAATGTTGCAGTATATTTTTACAAATTTTAACTTTTTATTAATTGTAAGTTAAGCATTTCATCTGGCCAATTCTCATAAACACTAACATATCACTAATCCAGAGACTGTTAGTTAAGGTTAGCAAATGCAATCAATGGATAGTTCTAGTTCTTCATCCGGTACTTTACCTAGTTTTCTAATTCTAGTAACCCAATTCTTATATGGTATATTTTTTTTTATAAAAAATTAATATATATTTTAGAAATAACTCAATAACATTACAAAAAATTAATATATTACACCAAATATAAACGTACGATTACAATTACGAGGGACATACTTTGTACAAGCATTTAAAATAATTTAATAATTAAAAATTCAAACAATTCTTATGTTTTAATGATATGCTCTTGCTGTCATCCGTCTGTAGAATTGAATAACAACTAAAAGCTATAGGAGGAATTGGTAAAAATTGAATTTAATAAAATAAACTGTCATTTAAAATTAATAACTTTATTGAATTAATCATATTTTTCAAACCATTTGCCTTAATTATTTAAAGAAAAAATTTCTGAATATATTTATAATATTAAATTTTATATTTAATTGTACCTATTTGTGAAAATATAATTGCAATGGGTTATCCAGCTGATAGTTTAGAAGGTATATATCAAAATCATGAGTTTTCATTTCATTTCAATACAAAATTTTCATATCAACATATAAAATTTTGGTACTAACTAATCTGATGATTACTATAAAAAAGTCTGACTTCATTTTGCGCGCATGGGTTAGTGCGAAATCTTATTTCAGATTTTACCGCTTTTAGTAGTGTAGGTTTTGAGTATACAGTTAAAATTTTGCTATGAACAAACATATTAAATAAATATACAGAAAATGAATCGTTACTTATTGAACTATTATAAAAAAATATTTATATATACTTATTTTAATAACAGTTCTTTAATATTTAAAATAAATTTGAGTTTTGTTATATTTCCAGTTTATATATTAGTATAACACTCAATTTTTTTTATAAATATAAAAATGCATAAACATGTTGCACCTGTTAGAGAAAGTTCGTGTTAAAAGGTAAAAAATACCCAAAAAATTTATATGAGAATTGTTGAGATTTTATGGAAGATTTTCAACTACAAAATAACATGATATCAAGAAAATATAAAGAAATAAGATGCATTGAAATTTAAATTACATTGTGATAAATTACTACATTCTAATCTTATGCACTTTACATTGACTCAATTGTTTTTGAAAAAACTAAAAAATTGTATACTTGAAGCCAGCCTTGAAAAATACCAGTATAAAATTAACATTAATTTTTCAGTTTTGAATATTTTTCTTTTATAATTTTATTCTTAAAAAACAAAATTAAATAAAAAATTATTTGATGTTAAATTGGATATAAAATCCATACTTCAATTTTCATTTATATATTTCGTTATTTCAAATAATGAAAAAAAAAAAATATAAAATTTTTAAATTATACATAAATAACCGATGTAACGATATGTAAAACCTTATATTTATATAAAAAATATTATATATTTTTTGCTTCGTACCGTAAAAAAATCAGATTTATTTCATCTTTCATGGTTTTGTTTTGTCATAATGTACAAAATTTAATTTAAAACATCGAACCGAATGTACATACTACACAATGCACAGTCCTTTGTATTATATACACAACTCTAAAAGTATTATGCAATCAGTCCAGTGAATGATTGCAATCAGGAAATTATATTTAATTTTATTTCCAATTTCGAATTTAAATCGACTTACAAAATTTATTCCCGTATTTTATTCTAATATGTATTTATATTTTGTTGTTGGTCTAGTTCTAGTATAATAAATATAATAAATGTTCGAGCCGCAGCTTTTGTGTATCACCCGCCTAAATTAGGCCAAATTGTTAACACTCGTTTTAATTAAATAAATTCGTAAATAACCGTAATTTCATTAACTTCCTGGCTTCCTGCTCAAATAATTGCTTTTGCTTTCAAAGTGCAACTCATTAATTTCGAAAAAGAGAGTGTTAACAATCCGGTCCGGTATGCAACTAATACTCTGCCTCTTTTCTTATCGAGTCACCGAAGCGTCATCAAGTGTTATCAGTAAATTAATAAAATAAAATTGTAATTAGAGTTATCATCAGTAAATTATAAAAATTTATAGCCATTGTGCAATTTAAATTAAATTTAATATAAAAATTTTAATCGTGAATATTTGAACTTAAAAATTAAATAATAAAATTGTAAAATATAATTATTTGAATTAAAATAAAAACAATTTGTGATTTTTAAAGTAAAAACTATTTTTTTTCTATAAAAAAAACATTCATTGTGTGATTTAACAGTTTTAAAAAAATCACGGGTATTCGGGACGACTTAATTTTCCTTCCATTAACTACTTAATAAATGTGAAACCCCTAGTTTCCACGCCGGAACAATCAACATTACATTAATATTGTAAATGTTATCTCATTGTAACTGTTATCCGAGTATGTATCATAAAATTCGATTTATTCATTATTATGATAAATTCATAAATTTGATTTTATGTATTGAATTGGAAATTTCATTATTTAGGATTGGAACTTAATTAGAATTGTACATTATCTTGAGTTCGAAATTTAGTTCGATTTTGGTAAATTTGTTACAGTCTGTGCAGTATCTATATACAGTAACTCAGTCTTTACTCATATATCTTATTTAAACTATCATCTAACTCTTCCTTATACTGCTGCCAGTTTGTTTTGGAAGGATTTCTAAAGTCCATATTTTGGTGTGGGAACGATACAAATTCAAAGCATATCCACATGGTCCGAAAGCATATTTCAAAGCATATGGTACGAAAAGGATGGCTCGTACGAAAAGGTACGAAAAGGACAGACTTGCCAATTGAGAACACTTTTATGGATATTCTTTGTGGCCAGAATCAGGTCAATTACTTGTTTTCTTAGTTTGTTAATAAAGATAGGTTTGTTACCTTTATTTACAATATATACAATTATTATTCATATTCTTCTTTTGAGTGTTGTGGAGTGTACACGTAAAAAGAAAGAAGAAATTTAGTTATAACTTTTTATTAGTAATTTAAACTTTAAATAGTAAGAAAATAACATTATAAAAAATAAAAATAAAAGTAAAGCAAAAAATTTTTTTTTTTACAATTCACTAATTTTCGTTTAAATTGAAATAAATTAATATTAAATTATAAATAAATATGCCGTGAATTTGCAACAAAAAAATTGATCGACAGCAGCTAAAGGTTTTTTGTGGAGATTGCAACAACTACTACCATGCAGTTTGTGTCAACATGGTTAAAAGCGACGTAGAGTATATGCTGAAATCTAAAATTTTTTATCGTTGTGACCGTTGTAACAACTTACGTCGCTTCACTTGTCTTCACCACCAATTACTGCTAATGATGAAACAGTTGTAATACATCAACATTCCAATAATTCAACTGAAACAACGGTGTCTCAACAAAATAAACAAATAATTCAAAATCAAGAGGTTTCTGGTCTTTTGGCTGCAAATGCAATTAATAATACAGAGGTTATTGACACTGATTTATCACAAGATTACAGCTAATTTATAAAGAAATTCTTAATTTGAAAAATTACAACTGATTTTTTAAATATAATTTGTGAAAAATTAAATGTAACTGATCGCAATTTAGAGTTTTATTCGTGTGCTCCATACAATGGTGTAAAATATAAAAATGGATATTATGTAGCAAAATATGATACTGATGTTTCCATATATGTATATCATATTAAATATATTTTTATTAAATAATAGTAGTGTAATGTTGTTTTGTCAGCAACTAAAAAAAAAAAGTATATTCCAAATTTAATATGTATGAAATCGAACCTTTAGTTTTAGGACAGTTTTCAATATTATCAATGAATGAGTTACTAGGTCCACCAATTAACATGTCAAAAACAGTAAAATGAAAAAACATGATAAGATTAAAAGAATTCTAAATTAATTTTTTTAATTAAAATCTAATATAATTTTTTTTTATAATACTTATTTTATTTTTATTTAACTTTTCAATAATCTTAGAATTAAGTAAATTAATGATTGGAATGGTTATTTAATTAATTACTACGAAAATAATGGAAAGCAACATCACACAATTTTGTATTAATAATTTTTCAATTAGACTAAATTTGTAATATAATTGTGTTCATATTTTATAACAAAAATGGAACAAAATCAAACTTTAGCCGTTGAAAATACAACCGTGGTTCGTCATATCAAGATATCAGATCAAGATTTTTCTGCCCAAAATTCAATTTTGTCAATTATATTACTACACAAAACTCTCAAATTGTGTCCAATAATGAGTTTTACTATTTAAATATCAGTGATGAGAATATATCTAATACCAATACAATTATTTATGCAACAAACTCAAATCCAGATAAAAATTTAAATCTAAATACACCCATTTATTCGCAATTGACTAATGTAAACGTCGATTTAAATAGAATTTATAATTCAAATACAGATCAATCAATCATTGATGAAACTAATCCATCCAAATAACAGCGATTTAAATAACCCAAACACACTAATTTGTGGACTAGTAAATAACAAAAACGACAATTTAAATGATTTCGAAATTGGACAACTTAGTTCCACGAAAAAAGAAGATTTGCGGAATTTACTTCAGTCCTGGCAACAAGAATTTCTTCTAGATCATCTCATTAGTAAATAATATAATGTATTTTTTTTTTTCAAAATAATCTACCAATCTTAATTTAATTTTCAGCAGAACAAATAGACATTAATGCATTGCGTGTTATCAGGCGTCATCATATACAGCTTGCTCTTAAAAAATTTCCAGTTGGAACGCAAATTATGTTTGAGGATAATCTTGAAACATGGAGAGATAGTATTGGGGTTCCGCTTGCTGGTTCTTTTCAAAATTATTGTTTACAATCTCCGCCTGTGACACCGACAATCTCGCGCTATTCTCCTTATCCAAGAACTCCAACTTCACAATCAAACCATTTTAATTTTTCAAGGACACCAACTCCAGATCGAGCAGTAGATACGGTTCCTTAAATCTCATTACTAACTATATTAAATGAAAATTGATTTTGGATGCATATAAAAAAGTATCTGTACTTAAGCAGGAATAAAGATTCATCCTTGTTAATATTATATCAAAATATTTTAAAGACCATAACATTCATTTGTCATTATCAAACAGCTACAACATTAAAAAAGAAATTGTTGAAGTGTTTCCAGACGAGAAAATTGTAAATCTTTATTTTTTAATTATAATATAAAATATATAAATTAGAACAACTTATTTTAATAAATTTAGGAATTTTACCGTAGTGGAAAACGTGGAAAAATTTATAATAAATTAATAAACTTAAAATCCGGATTGAAAAATATTGTGAAAGCAAACATCTCCAAATTTCATGTTGATGAGTCTAATGATGTAGATTTTAGTAAGTTTCAAATTCATTTTATTTATAATAATAATATAACTCAATAGAATATATTGTAGCACCTGAAGCTGACGCAGAAAGCTGTGTTAAATCTTTAAAATTTGATAATTTAAACGTTAAAGAATTTGATCATTTCTGGCAGGCATGCACCCAATATAGATTGAAACAAATTAATGAAACAAATTCCACTGCAGAGATTTTTGAGAAATGGCCCAATATAAATCGCCTTTAGGATAAAGATTAGTAAAAAGATTTATAGTTAAAAATAATGAACTTTCTAAATATATATTTTTTATAATATAGATTTTAGTAGTATTTACAAGGAAGGAGAATCTTTATTAAATAAATGGTCCGATTACTACACAACAATATTAATTTTATTTCAAGTGATGGAAATATCAGTGAAAATATATCAAAACTGTTTTAGAATATCTAAAATCAGGCACACTTGATGAAAGTAAGTAAATATTAATAAGATTTGTTTTTTAATTGTGAACTTTTTATGATATAACTAACTACAAAATTTATTTTTAGATAATAGAGATGCAGCACTAGCTTGGTCCTTACAAAGAGAGTAGTTACAAAAGACAACTACGATAAAAGAATTAAAGATTCACAAGATTTTTTTTTGTATATTGGGAAAACAATTCAGGATTTGGACGAACATATTAATTACATTAAGGATTAAAATGAAAAAATTCAACCATTTATTTTAGCTGTAGGAGATGACATTTTCTCAATTAAAGATATATTTTTATATTTTGATGAAATTAAATATCCATTACATAGTTTTTTATGTGCTATAGACATTTGTTTTAATTTTTTTTATGTATTTAAGTTAGAATACCCTGCGGCGTTGTGCAGGTTTTGGTCATTTTTGCAATTGTTTTTTTTTTTAAATTAAGGATATAAAAAAAACTTGTCAATTTCCAAAAGTTCATATATTAATAGAACACTTAAATTCAAATACTTAAAATATATACTTTTTTCATACTTAAAAAATTAAGAAAAATAAATTATTTGTAATAAAATGAAATGAAATAAAATATAAAATTAATTAAATTTATTAAAAAGAAAAATTAGACCACAAAAATATATATATTAATTACAATTATTTATTACATATACATATAATTAAATTTAATTATATATATATATTAGTTTTTTTTTATGAATATGTAAAAAATATTAATATGTATAAAAAAAATAGAAATAAAACAAAATATTGAAAAAAAAAATTTAAAATTAAAGAAAACAATATAATTTCGAAAACAAATATTATAATTTTGAAATTGTATGTACAATTATGTAATTGATTAAATATGTATGCATTAAATTTAAATAATTAATATACGTATCTAATTTTGTATCTTTGTATTAATAAATATAAAAATTTAATTACAGTATAAATTAATCTAAATTTTAACGTTTTACTTTTAATTAAAAGAAGTCATTGATTCAATAAATATAACACATAATTACAATGTACCCAATGTAATTACAGTATAAATTAATCTAAATTTTAACGTTTTACTTTTAATTAAAAGAAGTCATTGATTCAATAAATATAACACATAGTTACAATGTACCCGTAAATAGAGTCTAACTTAAGGATACATTGGATCAATGTATTTTGGTACATTCGATTAATACATTTGGGTACATTCGATCAATACATTTGTATACATTGCATCAATATATTTGTTACATTGGATCAATATATTTAAGTACTCCGTAATGTACTCCGGCGTTTATTGAGTTATTGCATTATTTTATATTATTAATGAATAGTTACATTCATTCAATTAATAATTGTAATACATAGACATAATAAAAGTATTTATTGGCTGCAATCCTGCAATCAATAAAAAAAAATATTGGTTCAATGCCCGCCGTTTTACTTGTACTTATGTATCTTTTTTTCTCAGTGGAGGTGTTGAAGTTCGTCAACTGGTATGTCCGCATTAATTCCAACTTCAAAATAAATAAATGAAAATTTCTTAAGATGTAAATTTTCTAATTTATACTTTTGATAATTCCAATTTTCAAAAGGAATTTTAATATTTTAAACAAATTCTAGTAAATGTTTTAGGTTTGATTAAAGAAACGTTTTAGACATTGTTATTTGAGTATTTTTTTTTATTCAATCAATGACTGTAATATAATGCAAGCTAACATTAAATTAATCTTTTATATATAATACATATTAGGTTGCTTTACGAAAATTTTATATATAAAATATTAGAATTTGTTTTGAAAATTATAATTATCTAACGTTTTAAAGTTCTTTCATATGTAATGCTAGCTTACATATTTTTCTAATGTAAGCTTGTTTTACATATGAAAAAAAAATGCGTGTTTTAATTATAATTTTCAAAAATCTTATTTTTAATAATAATACGCTAATTATATAAATTATTTATCTTTAAATTTTTAATAGCTACCATGGAAATGAATTTAAAAAAAAATAAAAAACGCAAAGGTATTGATTTAGAAACAAAAATAAAATTTTTAAATGATCTAGAGAAGGGTGCAGGTACAACTAATGTGGGGAAGAGGTTTGGAATCAGTGAATCAACAGTAAGAACAATAAAAACAAATGAAAGTGCTATTAGAAATTCCGTTATTGGTGGCAAAAATATAAATGCAAAGAAAATTTCATATTCAAGAAATATTTGTATTGAACAAATGGAAAATTTATTGGCAATTTGTATTGAGGATCTTAGCCAAAAAAGAATACCAGTTGATACTGCCATACCATCAAACAAAAGGCCCTCCGTATTTTCAATCGA
The DNA here is from genome assembly GCA_963920725.1 of Rhamphomyia laevipes. Taxonomy (NCBI): domain Eukaryota; kingdom Metazoa; phylum Arthropoda; class Insecta; order Diptera; family Empididae; genus Rhamphomyia; species Rhamphomyia laevipes. The sequence continues at coordinate 118,914,462 of OY987255.1, forward strand.
TTGCTTCTTGCACAAACATCAACATCAAACCAAGAAAAAAAAAATGAATTTTTAGCCAGTGGCGGATGGTTTTCTAAATTCCTTGCGAGACATAATTTCCATAATTTAAAAACTAAGGGTGAAATAGCTTCAGCTGATCATAAAGCTGCCCAGGAATATCCCGCAAAGTTATTAAGAATTATAGAAGAAGATGGTTACACGTCAGACCAAATATTTAACGCGGATGAAACCAGACTATTTTGGAAAAGATTGCCAAAAAGAACGTATGTGTCAAAAACCAAAAAATCAGTCGGGGGTTTCAAAGCTGCAAAAGATCGTGTAACATTTTTACTCTGCAGCAATGCTTCTGGTGATCGTATGATTAAGCTGCTGTTAGTAAACAAAAGTTTGAGACCGAGAGCATTAAAGGGAAAAGAATTAAAAAACTTACGCGTTCATTGGATGGCAAATAAAAAGGCTTGGGTAACTGGCACAATATTCAAATATTGGTTTGAGAAATGCTTTATACCAGAGGTGAAAGATTATTTGGAGAAGAAAAAACAACCCTTTAAAGCTCTTTTAATAATTGACAATGCACCAGGCCATCCATTGATAGAACATCCCAATGTAAAGATAATTTTCCTCCCGCCAAATACTACATCAATTATCCAACCGATGGACCAAGGCATTATTTCTACTTTTAAAATGTATTACCTCAAAAAAAACATTTCAGTGCATTTTGAACAAGCTAGAGGAAAATTCTGAATTGGATTTCAGTGCTGCTTGGAAAAACTTTTCTATCAAGGACTGCATCTTCTACGCATCTTAAGCTATTTCTGAAATAAAGCAATCTACATTGAACGCATGCTGGAAAAGTCTTTGGCCAAGATGTGTTGCAAATGATATATTAGTGACCAGCAATTCAACTAATTATCCAGATATCATTGATTTAGCACGTTCGGCGGATAGAGACGTTTTTACCGATATGACGAGAGATGATATAGACGAGATTCTTCACGACCGGGAGCTTGATGATGAGGACTTAATTGAAATAGCTGCAGAAAATGTAGAGACAGAAAGTAGCAGCTACAGCGAAGAGGAAGAACCACCAATTAAAGCAGAAACGATTGATCAAGGTTTAAAAATTGCAACAGAATTGGAAAACTATTTTAGAACAAATAATACTAATGTTGAACGTGTACGCAGTTTTCAAAAAGATTTGACACTCTGTATGTTAAGATATAAAGAACTACATAAGAATTTATTGGGCCCAAAAAAAAATATTCAAACAAAGTTGACGGAATATATGATGAAAATACAAACAGGAGTGCAAACTCAATCAGAGTTAGTTACTAGCGAATCTGATGCATATTCTAGTGATTTCGATGAATGTCATTGGATGGATGGATGGATAGAAAGAGGGGAGTCCGTGAAGGACTCAAGCACTCAGGCCAGAACTAGGCCCATTGTACCCCTCGGTGCGAAGAACCTTCATGTCACTCCCGCTGTGGCGGTTGTGAGCCATCCGCTATCTTTTCCGAATTTACAGATTTGTTGCCATCCATGAACCCCTGCTTCGCTCAGTTCGTTCAGGAGATAGGCACCAAAGCATTTATAACGTAGGTGCATGAGGCTGGGACAATGACACAGGAAGTGTTCAATAGTCTCTCTATCCTCACCGCACCCCCTACAGACGTGCACTTCAGAGCGCCGGATTTTGTAGGCATGATCCCGTAACATAGAGTGACCTGTTAAGATCGCAGTGCCCAGGTATACCGAGCTCTTGTTGAGCCGCAGGTATTTCTTGGTTACTTTCTCCTTCGGGATGCCCCAGAGACACCGCGTGGTGTGGCCGATATCACTAGCTAGCCAGATTTGTTGATGAGATTCGTCGGCCCATCGTTTTAGGTTCGCTTTAAGAGTCTGCAGTGCTACCCCAACTGTGGTCGTGATGACCTCCAGTTGCGATCCCTTTCTTGCTAGCTCGTCTGCTTTTTCGTTTCCCGGTATATTGCTATGTCCAGGAACCCATTTCAGTGTGACCCTATTCGACCGCGCCAGGTTGTTAAGACTGTGTTTACATTCTTGGACCAGCTTGGATTTGGTTGTATAGGATGTCACCGCTTTTAACGCAGCCTGACTATCTGAGAAGATTGTCAGGTCCCTATCTGTGGTTCCTTCTAATAGAAGGTGGTTACAGATTTCTTTAATTGCCACCACCTCTGCTTGGAAGACTGTGGCGTGGTCTTCCAAGCGAATAGACCTTTCTAGATTTAATTCCTCACAGTACATTCCCGCGCCAGTCAGGTTTCCCATTTTGGAGCCGTCGGTATATGCTGTTAACAGGCCAGCTGTTTGAGACACTATGTCAGTGTTCCAATCAGCTCTAGAAGGGATACTGAGTTTTACGTTTGATTCCAGGAAGGTTTCTTTCTGGGAATCGCTAGGTTTCTCAACATTGGGTATGATGGACTTCACAAATCCCAGGATAGACTCATGAGGTACAGAAGAACCTGTATGAGTCCATGCCTGGTTTAAGTGAAGTCTCAATCCAGCCCCCGCAGCAACTTTTTTGATGTGGATCCCAATTGGGTGGATAGCCGTAATGGTTTCCAGTGCTACTGTTGATGCTGTTCTCATTGCGCCAGTAATACTGAGGCAACAAGAACGTTGAACTTTTTCCAACAACTTAAGATTGGAGAGTTTCTCAATCGCCTTCCACCAGACGAGAGAACCAAAGGAAAGAGTAGGGCGGACGACACTGGTGTAGAGCCAGCGAATCATATCCGGTTGTAGTCCCCATTTCTTTCCCATCGCGCCCCGACACATGCCAAAAATCCTATAGGCTTTTTTAGCTCGTTCTTCTAGGTGCGATCTCCAGTTCAATTTTTTGTCTAAAATAACGCCCAGATATTTAACGTTAGCTTTTAGTGCTATCCGGGTGCCTTTTATAACGGGAAGACTCAATAGTTGAGTTTTCCTTCTCAATGAGAATAAACAGATATCGGTTTTTAGCGGGTTGATGTTCAGCCCACAGTTGTCTGCCCATTGGCTAACAATATTCAGTGCAGGTTGCATTAACCCAGAGAGTTCCGATTCAAATTTGCTTGTGACGAGAATGACCAGGTCGTCTGCGTAGCATACGACGAGGTATCCCTGCCTTGTGAGTTCGAATAGGAGGTCATTCACGACTAGTATCCAAAGCAAGGGTGACAGAATGCCGCCCTGTGGTGTACCTTTGTGAACTTTACCTGCCCGTTCTTGATCCCCAAGGTTCGCATAAATTCTCCTATGTGCTAACATGTGTTCAATCCACTTGGAGATTTGTGGGTTGATGTTATGTTTATGTAGCACTTCATTAATTTTTTGCAGGAGTACATTGTTGAAAGCTCCTTCCACGTCTATAAAGGTTCCAAGCACAGATTCTTTGAAAAGAAAGGCTTTTTCAATGGTGTGAACCACTTCATGAAGAGCGGTTTCCACCGATTTACCCTTTAAATAGGCGTGCTGTTTGCCAGATAAGGCTGCCGATGGGAGCTTATCTCGAATTTCTCTTTCGCAGATTCTTTCCAGAGTCTTTAAAAGAAAGGAAGTGAGGCTGATTGGTCTGAATGCCTTGGTGGATGAATAGTCATCTCGACCCGGTTTTGGTATGAAGACCACTCTAACCTCCTGCCATTTTTTCGGGGTATATCCAAAGAAAATACACGCCCTGAAAAGGTTTATTAATCTATCAGCTATGAAATCCCATGAGTTTTGGAGGAGAGCAGGGAAGATCCCATCTTTACCTGGAGATTTAAATGGTTTGAAAGAAAAAACAGCCCATTTAGCTGCATTAAGGTTAATAAACTCTAATTCCGTATTCTCCAACCTATTGCTAGGCCGGTATGAATCTATTACAACAGAGGTGTCAAAGCATTTTGGGAAATGCTCTTCCATTAGTAATTCTAGTGACTCCCCTGCTGATTCAGCCCTGATACCTTCACTATTGATTAGGAGTTCAGGTTGAATGCGGGTTTTCGCTAGAAATTTCTTAATTCGTGACGCCTCGTTTACGCTATCTACACCATCACAGAACGATCTCCAAGATTGTCTCTTGGCTGAGCGGATGGCGTACTTATAATCTTTGAGCGCATTTTGATATGCGTTCCAATCTTCATCACGATTACAGTTCTTCGCTTTGTTGCAAAGCCTGCGTACCCGTTTACGTTTTCCTTTGAGGTCTTGTGTCAACCAAGGAGGGTCAGAGTCGGATCTGGCCCGTTTCAAGGGACAAGACTCTTCATAAGAATCCATAAGCAGGTTCGTGATCACATTTACTTCTCTGTCAATATCTTCACACGAGTACAATGTACGGGGGAAGTTAACTGAGAGATTTAATTTTGATTCCACCTTGCTCCTGAAAGAAGCCCAGTCAGTTTTTGCCGGGTTTCTATAAGGAATGGCTGGTGGGACCGTCGCATCAATTTCAAAACGTATATATCTGTGATCCGATAAGGATGCTTCGTTCGAAACTCTCCAATTATGGATGTATGCAGATATATCAATTGTAGTTAGTGTTATATCTATTACTTCCCTACGAGAACGCGTGATAAAGGTAGGTTCTACCCCAAGGTTCATTAATAATAGGTTAGTTGTATAAATATAATCAAGCAGTGACTTACCCCTTTCATTACAATTTGAGCTGCCCCATACTGTATGATGCGAGTTTGCATCACAGCCTATAATCAGTTGTTTGTGGTTGCTCTGCGCTAGCTTCGCTACCTCATCCAACTCGGTAGATGGCGGAGGGGTGGGTGAGTCAAACGGTAGATAAACATAAGCAAAGATGATCTGCTTTGGTCTCCCGTTTAATTCGCCCTCCCATGAAACCGCTATGCTATCTTTACTTGAGACCTGCGGGTGAGAAAATAGATTAATATTTTTCTTGGCTACAATACAGGCCCTGGGCCTACCTTGTTCGTTATTGTAGAACAGATTTACTGATTTGTTGCTCCATCCAGAAACCTTGTTTACGACGGTCCAAGGTTCCTGAATTAGCGCCAAATCTACTTCGCTTTTATCGAAAAGTTGTTGTAGGTTGGCCGTGGCCGCCCTACTACGATGGAGATTGATCTGAACAATTCTCATGAATTGTTTTGATCAACCTCCATCTCCAACTCTTCCGTTGACATCTCCTCCGTTAGGGTTTGGTCATCATCTAATGCCAGGAGCGGTCCTAGTAGGAGTAAATCCTCGTCTTCGTCGCAAGACGTACCTTTAACCGATCCTGTCATCAGATCATGTCCAGCCCGTTCATCTGTTTCGCCAATCACCAATTCGGTGATCAGTAAGCCAGATGATTTTTCTAACGTTGGAGCAGCATTCGCGCTCTCTTCTTTAGAGGGTGCTGGTTTGGCTTCAGCAGCAGAACTGGAAACCGGTGGTTGTGTGGGGCAGGTTGGCGACACATTTTCCAATTTGAAAAAGATGCTTGCCATCCTGTACCACACCTCCCCCCTGGTTTCGTTAATCCTATCGAATGAGGTCTGGTCGATACCCAACACCAAGTAGATTCCTTGCGAATTCTCCTTAGCAAAGTATACCGTCCAGAGCTCAGTCGGCAGGTTGTTCTGTTGCTTAATCTGGCTAAGGATGGCTGGTACAGGTTTAGGCGGACCTATAACTTCAACCGTTACCCTCCTTAGCTTTGGAATGTCATCTTTGCTTACCATCTGTAAGCGGATATCATCCCAAGGCAACTTTATTTCGCTGATCAATTTCCCTAGGAAGTCTACCGAGAACTTGTCTAGACAGACTGCCCAGAAGAAATCGCCACGAAAGCCACTCCAACGGATACGAACCGGCAGAACATCACTGGTTGACATAAAAGCAGCGTCTATAGCTGATTCTAATGCCTCCCTAATGATAGTCTGTCTGTCCCGAGCGATCCTGCCCCCAGGTGCTGCAGAGTTGATGACAGCCATCTCGATAGATGTTTTGTCAACTCCTCTGACCACCTGAGAATAGGAACTCAGGGTTCGTTTACCTGTTGGTGTGACCTTCGGTCTTGCGACAGGTTTAGATCTACGATCTAAGCCTGATTTGGGAGCAGGTCCTTCCCTATAAGTTGATAGCTCAGGGACTACCTTCTTATTGGTTGGTCCTGCTTCTCCCGAATCATCCGAGCGGATTCTCTTTTTTGCTGCTTCTGTTGCAACAAGAGCCCGTGCAGGATCAGTTGTCCCCATTTTCCAACCTAATGTGGTTGACATGGCAACGCCTGACACCGCACGGGCCCCTGCCGCAGCAGGAGCAACACAAGTAGTTGCTGGTTTGGCCGGGTGGACCGATGTGGAACCTGGCAATGCACTAGCGGCTCCCGCGGTGTTTCCACCTTTGGGATTCACCCGTGCACCACCCGGTTCTCCACCTTTCACGCCCTGTACCGCGCCGCGCAACTTCTCCCTTCTCTGTTTCCGCTTCTGCCCGACAGACAGTGGTTTCCCATCACCTGGTGTAACCCCCTTCCTCGCAGACGGACTTCCAAGGTTGAGCCTTTCCAGCGCAGCCCTTGCTCGCTGTCGTTTGCGCTGTTGCGCACCCGACAGTTTATTTTTCTTTTTCTTTTTAACCAGGACCTCACCTCCTGTCGTGTGGGAGGGGGTCGAGGTTTGGGTCGCGTTTTTAATCGTATCGGCCCTATCTACTCTTGCTACTGGCGACTTAGTTGTTACCTTAGTAACAACCAAGCCCTCGCCGGAAGTCGTAGCCTCTTCCGACACTTGTGGTAATATCCTACCACGAATTTTTCTAGATTCGGACATTCAAATCATGAAGGTGGATTCTCTTGGTTTTCGGTCTTCGCCCTTCGCCGTTCCAGCATGGTTGCACCTACTGGCATCGCCTCAGGGTTCCTCAGACTTACTTAAGCCCCACCACCGCGACAAGGTGGAATCCGACGGGGGGATGAATGTCATTACAATAAAAGGCTAAGAGTTTCCTCCTCTGATAGTGATTAAACTAGCCACTATAGAATTTTTTCTATAATTTTGTAAAATTTCTATTTTGTTTTATCTATTTTTGAATTATTTTTAATTTTATAATTTTGCTTCATATATCTAGAGATATATGAAGCTTTGCGGTCGAGATGCAAAAAAAAAAAATTGAGATTTTAATTGATTTATCCATTTTCGATATTAGGGAATCCGAATCCGTGATAAAAATTTCTGTGTCCGCCGTACGTGTACGCCGCGTACGCAGGGTAAAAATGCTCTTTTTGCAATGCTTAGAAATAGTACTTTCCACATATGATAGAGAGGGTAAAAGTATTTCGAAATTATATGGAAATTAACCCCCTCACCCCTTTCAGGTTGCAAAGGGGGGTGTTTATAAAATAAGTTACACCCCCTCTGTGCAGGGGTAGATTTAAAAACTGAGAAATCAGTTTCTTAATAATATAGTCTTACATCTTTACCGAAAAAATAAATCCTCTAACCTCAACCCCCGCTATTTTAAAGGGGGGACAAGGTAAATATTTTGAAAATTCATACATTTTCTATTTAAATTTGTATTTTTTTTAGATTTAAAAGTCCATAAAAACTAAACTATAAAAGATGAGATGGTTTAACTTTTAACTTAGGTCTATAAGATTAGATTCTTTCTAAATAAATTCATTTTGTTACCACCGCCCCCTTTGGATGGATAAAGGGGTGTATTTATAAAATAACTTACAACCCCTCTGCGGAGGGTTAGATTTAAAAACTGAGAAATTAGTTTCTTAATAATATAGTCCTACATCTTTACCGGAAAAATCAACCCTCTAACCTCAACCCCCGCTATTTTACAGGGGTATAATTTAAAGGGATGCAAATATATGCCACAAAAGGGTGATTGAACACAAGATATATGAAGCACTCTTCCAACTTGGCAGCTTTTTTTTATCTATGTACAATGAATAAATAATTATTAATTTTGAATTTTTAAACTTAATGTATGGGTTTTTAATGTATATTTACACGCATATTTTCTTATACGCGATTTTTCCTGTAAATAGAACCAATTAATTACTTTGTATCAGAGTAAATGTTTTTTTTACGCGATTTTCTTTTACGCGTTCAGTGGCAGAACCTACAATCGCGTAAAACAAGGATTGAGTGTATATAGTGGCTCAGACTCAATTTCGTACAAGACCGTTTTTTGTTTTAATTTTAAAATAAACGCAAAAGTTCTTAATTTTTTTTAAATATTTTTTTTTATTTAAAACTATAATCTAAGCACATAATAATAACAAAAATATATTTCAGTTCAAAATAAAAATAATTCAAAGAAAATATTTTCTTAATTTGTACTCAAAATTTTAGGTCCCAACCATATTCGTACAGCTAATTTAAATTTATTTTTCAGATTTGTTGTTAAATTATAATAATAGAATTAGTATTTCGTTGAGTAGCCTTTATTTGTAATAACGCATTTTAACCTATTTGCCATTGATTTCACTAATTTTGTTGTAATAGAAGGATCAATATTTGCCCAGTCTTCAATTAGTCGAGTTTAATCATTTCGGTTACTTATTTGATATTTGCGAATCCGTTTATCTAATTCAATCCGCAATTTTGCAATCGGGTTGAGATCCGGTGACTGAGGAGGTGTTCTTAATACTTTCGGACAATTATATATAGTAGCCAGGATCGAGTATTATAAACCGTATGCTTCGGGTCATTATCCTGATAAAATTGGTAAGTATCTTTTAAACCCAATCGTTCAGCACGTTCTTTCAATTTTTTTTTTCTTCAAAATTTCAATATTTTTGTACTGATCCTACCTTCAATAATTTGTAAGTTACCTACTCCACCTGCTGCAAAACACCCCCACACCATAATCGATCCTCCACCGTGTTTAACTGTCTTGTACGTTAATAAACTTTTACGTTTATTTGAAAATTAAAACAAAAAACTGTCTTGTACGAAATTGCGTGTGAGCAAAATTTGAAATATTGAGCTCCTGCTTTCAATCCTTTACAAATTACATTAGCCGGGATAACTGAATCGAATCTGTGTTTTTAGACATTTTTTTAATAAGAGCAACTCTACTCAAAAAGTCATTAATTATAGCTTTGTATACATTTTCTAATTATTCTACCGTATTATGCCTATCCATAAGTAGAAATCAGGTTCTTTAATTTCATCTACATAAATGTAATAAATACAAATTTATATCGATGACTTTTCCAATTATGTTCATGTGATATTTTAAAAACTTTTATAATATTATGTGTCATTCTTGACAAAATGAATTTATTTTATGACATATTACAGATGTAATAAATGCAATTATTTTTTCAACAGAAAAATAGTAAATTTTCTATTACAATTTCCACAACAATTAAAAAAATTATCAATAGCATTTATTTTGTTCTATTTTCTGCTTAAGCAAAAAAATACTAAATTTATACATGTTTCAAAAAAAAATAAAAAACAAATAAAGGAAGAAAATTGTACTCTTGAAATTCGTTTCAATGGAAAATAATATTTTTTTTTTTAAATTCTTATTTTTTAATATTTTCCTTTGACCTCATATTATTCGTGAAAGGAAACCCAGAAATTATTCGCTCTTAAGTGGACAATATTTGGTGAACATAATTAAAGGTTAAAGTTGAGCAAGATAAAAGATTGTCATCAATGAAAGTAAAATTCTCCTCCCGCAAATTATGAATAGAATTTTAGTATATGCATGTTAAATTACATACATTCAGTATTTAAATGGTTTAAGTTTATATATGTAAGTAACTATCAGTAATGGTAAAAGTTTGTGTATACCTATACAAAAATTGTAAATTTTTAAAAATACGATTCACAGCCTTTAAAAATTTCGTGATCGGATTATTGCCCACACGAAAAATGCCCACACGAAAATTCCCCACAGAAAATTGCCCACATACATTATTGCACACATGATTAATGCCCACACAGAATAATGCCCACAAGGAAAAATGCCCACATAGACAAAAACCCACATAGACAAATGCCCACATAGAAAAATACGCACACGAATTTTTTATATTTAAAAATATAAATTCATTTTTATATTTAAAAATTATTGTAAATATTATTTATTAAAATAAAATTTTATTTTACAGTGAATTTTGTTTTAGTAAAGAGGTAAATATTATATAAACTGTGAATGGGAATTTTTTGGGCAAAAAGGTAAACATTATTGTTTATTATTACCGACTATTATTAACTAAATATTACAGGATAAAAAATCTACCCAATTATGGGTTTTTAAATTACATAATAAAAAGATCACATCAATTGGTGCTACTCCTACTCCTACAAATGTAATGGGGAGTATTTTAGTAGAAGTGAGCAGTAAAGCACTAGCGTTTATGCCGAAGAAAACTTCAATATCAAGAAATCTACTGAATTTTAGAAAAGATGGATATTTATCATTTAACTTGCTACCAAATTTGGCACCTGAAAGGATATTGGTAGATTTTGAGAAAGCAGAGATGAATGCAGCCAGAATCGTATTTCCATAGACTGATATAAGATGCTGTTATGTTCATTTGGCCCAGAGTATAATAAGAAAAAATAGTTCTGTTGGTCTAAAAATTACATTTGAAAACAACCTGGATATAAAGTTAAAGCTGAAATCATTAACAGCATTTTTTAATTCTGTAATTTAAAAACCCATAATTGGGTAGATTTTTTATCCTGTAATATTTAGTTAATAATAGTCGGTAATAATAAACAATAATGTTTACCTTTTTGCCCAAAAAATTCCCATTCATAAGTTATGTAATATTTACCTCTTTACTAAAACAAAATTCATTGTAAAATAAAATTTTATTTTAAAAAATAATATTTACAATAATTTTTAAATATAAAAAATTCGTGTGCGAATTTTTCTATGTGGGCATTTGTCTATGTGGGCTTTTGTCTATGTGGGCATTTTTCCTTGTGGGCATTATTCTGTGTGGGCATTAATCATGTGTGCAATACTGTCTGTGGGCAATTTTTTGTAGGGAATTTTCGTGTGGGCATTTTTCGTGTGGGCAATAATCACCGAATCAAAAATTTATGTGATAGAGTCTGAGTTTGAAATATATTTAGATGTAATAATACATCCCTGTTCATTTTTCTTTCATAAAGGAAATAATTTATTTTCCATTTTTCCTACTAACACAAAATTAATTTTGAATGTCTTCAAGAAACAAAAAGCTTAGCATTATATTATACTATACATATACAAAGTAATAAAAGTATAAAATTGGAAGGACTAATAAAATAGAAGAAGGATAATTCGAAAATATAAAAAAAAAAATAAAGAAAATATAACTCTATAGTTCTAGTAACTCAATTAGTATATAAATATAGATATAGATAAATATTGATCGATGAAATTTTAGAAAATGAAGTATATAAGGTAAATGAGGAAAGAAATTTTTTTTTAATGATGTCGAATTTGGTTTTTTTTTATAATGAATTAAGTAATTAGAAAAAAATGTAATGTTTTAGAGTGTGTGAGAAAAATTTGTACAATGGAATAAAATATGAAAGATTAAACATTTGGCTTCGTTGAAGTTGTAGAATGATTAGTATAAAAAATAATAATATCCGTTTTTTAATTATACTGTATTCTCTCTTGGACGAAAATTGTAAAACGCAAAATTGTACACTCGTTCTACTCGTTCACTCCTTACTTTTGTAATATTTATATATATATATATATTAAATATATATCTGATATTTTCATAAATTCAACGAAAAGTATTTTAAATTTTACGAGTAGTTTCGGTTCAATGTGTTTATCTATTCTATACGTTTTCGAGGTCGGAGATTTCGATTCAGCATTTTTTTGTGATTGTTAAAATGTTTAACGGGCGGGAGAATGTTTAGCTAGCATACCTAAAATCAAAAAGGATGAATAGAATGCTATTTGCAAATTAAAAAAAACTTACGTGTGTGTTTCATCCATTATCCCAAAAAAATGTCTTATAATACCATACTAAAAATAAATACGAAATGACATTCATGCTGTAAATAAAAAAAAAGTTGTGGATTTAAGAAAAAAGTCGAGCTGTAGAATAATGGACAAAATTCAGTCTCTAATTATTGGATTTTTACTTTTTTTATGTTTAGTTTAAGAATTGAATTATTTATGTATGTAAAATATAGTCAAATCTCTTGGGCTTATTTATTGTTATTTTCTATAGAGAGATCCAATAAAAACTGCAGTCGATTAAAAAAAAATCCCATATAATAGCAAGAATATTTTTTACATGATTTTATTCTAGATATAAATTGAAAAAAAAAAATAGAGTATCTATAAATAATTTATAAAACGTTTTTATGAAAATATAAATGGAAAAATTACACCAAATATATTATATAATCATTATTCCTTTCTCAACTTTTAATAATATTATTTGGTTTTTCGGAAAATTTATAAAATACAATTTTCATCTTTCATCTATTAAAATTGAAAATAAATATAAATCTCATTGCACTTTTATAACTAATACAGGTCGAACCTCTTTATTTCGTATACTGTTTATTTCGTATTTCCTGTATAATTCGTATTCCCAGTCCGGCATTTTAAATTTCAAACTAAATTGCAGCTATAATTCGTATCCTCTTTAATTCGTATACTGTTTATTTCGTATTTATTTTCCCATATAAATAGACCTATGCAATTCGTATTTTGTTATTTTAAAAATTTAGCTATAGGTCTAATTTCGCATGGTTTGGTGGTTTTATTTCTGTCACAGAGGCTAAAGGTTCCGCGCAAAATGTGTACACTTTTTTGCAGCAAAAGGAAAATGTTCCACAAATTTGTTTTTCATATTTGCACGAAATTAATGAATTCATGTGTTAATGTTTAAACACGCGTTAATTTTTGTTGTTATTTAATTAATTTTTTTGAATATAATATATTAATTTTATTAATTTGTGTTTTATTCGTTGTTTTTCATTTATTATTACTTCATTAAACATCATTGGTTGTACTTTTTGTTTCGCTCGATTTTCATCTCTAGGATTTAAAAAAAAAAAAAACTTTATATTCCGTATTCCTTTATAATTCGAATTTATAAGTCCCGTCCGAATACGAAAATACTAAAAGTTTTGTTCAGTACTCTAAGGAAGGATTTTTAATATCAATATTCTCATTAAAATGAATTAAAATTAAAGTAATAATTATTAATTATATTATATTCAATTTTAATTATACGAAAATGGTAAAAGTGAAACTTTTTATATATTTCAAATGAATCTGCTTCTCATACTTAGTACTTTTCATTGAAACCAATAAAACTCAATTTAAAAAAGATTGCCGTAGTTATTATACTTTTGGTATAATTATTACTATATTATGAATAAAAACTTTATATTTTATACACGTCGTAAACCTTTTTGAAAATAGCAATTTTAAATTTTACCTCATACAAATTAAAACTTTCGAAATTTATTTTCATAGAATAAAAAAACTAAAATTTAATATGTGATATAATACTTTAAAATTTTATGAAATGTAATTGAAAAAAAAAAACTTAATATTTAAAATTTCCTTTGTAAGTAATGTCCTTTTTATATGTTTTGCCATAAAAAATACGAATATTTTTTATGTTATCCCGCCGGATATAATAATTTTGAATTATATCCGTAGAATTTTTTTAGTTGTATTATCGTAATGGGGCATTAAATTACTTAACAGATTTTATTCATAGGATATGGATTAAGAATTTGAATTACGTTATGTAGTTCCGGTTAAAGTAACATTTTTTTTTCATACGACTTATTTATTAAAAGGATTATCATACTAAAATAAGTATATTACGTAACTATTCAAAAACAAAATTTACTAGCTACAATTTAAAAGTTTAACTGCAGACTTTAGCTAAAGAAACAATCGTGCTAAAGAAACAAAAGCTATGATATATAGATTCGCTTTCGTTCCCTTCATTAGATATTATACAAGACTTACTTAAATGATTGTATCGGTTATCTGACGAGCATGTCGTAAGTAGTAGTCGACAAATAAATTAACACATTATTACAAATTAGCAATATAAAAATATGAATAATTTTAATCAAATTAAAAATGATCATAATGTTCAATTATATGTAAATATAATACATATTTAAATTCAATGATTTTATTCATTAAAAAAAATCTAATAATTTTACTTGCAATTTCGTTTCTACTTTTCTTTTCGTTTAGGTATCGGTTCCTGTGCAAAACTAGTTCAAATTTGGTTTGAAAAACCTCGATATAAAATGATATATTTTTGTATATTTTTGTGGTAAGCTTTTCCAATTCACAGCTAGAACAACTTTGAATTTTCCAATAGTTTAAAACATTTAGTACTGGCTGCTTCCCGAGCAGGTGCAAAAGTGTTTATCTGTAAATTCAAATTTCACTTTGAAAAGATCACTTTTGTTATTCGCTATGACACTTGTAAGACTTGTAAGTTTAAATGTATTACCCTTACTTATTGCGCGAAGAAATCGATTTAAATCAAATTGACTATTAACTTAATTTGTATTAGATTCATTTGTATTAGATTCATATTATGTAAAATTTAATTATTCATTTTAAATAATTTTAATATTAAAATATTTAAAATTAAAGTACAATTACATATAGTTAATATCTGGACTAAAAAAAATATTATTTTTAATAAAGTTAAAAGTTTATCATCATAATAAAGTTTAATATCTTTTAGAAATAATACGTTGGGATTTGGTATATGAAATTATACAGATAAAATATGTTGCCATTTTGCAAAATAATTTCAAATTTCGAAGCTGAGACATTTTTTTTGTATATCACATTGTATAATTATTTCAAGTATTCTTAAAAGTATTTCGCACCATTTTTATTTTGTTTTAACTATAATAAGTTCTGAAAGGGAATACTAAGCATTCTACTAAGCATTTTCGCATATGTGCCTACTGGGTATCCACAAAAAAAATAATGCTCCAAATAGCATATTTATACATATATTTTATGTAAAACGAAGCAATTAGGTTATTCTAAATACGATAATATAAATGTATTTATAAAATAAGAACGATCTGTTGTGCATTGGTTTCATATGAATGGGATTTGTTGAGTTCCGACAAATGTTGAGTTAATAATATTCTCTATAGATAATTATAAATTTGTGTTGTATGGAAGGCATATCATATAAACTAATTACAAATTTGGTTTCATAACGTAGTGTTTTAACAAAGTATCTGAAGTTGAGTATTAAATGTTTTGAACAATCATAAAAATATTCTACAATATATGCACGAACAAGTGAAAAATATATATGAGCCATTATTTAAGTTCTGAAAAAAAAAGTTTAATAAACAAGACATCAACATCTAAAAGAAAATAATAATGACCATTTATTTAAAAAGAAAATCTCTCATGGGATAAATTTTAATGTTTTTTTTCTCAAATATATACCCATATTTTCCATCCTTAAACGTATACGTATGCCGTTTTATATTAAAGATAAGATATGCATAAGTATATTGTGTTAAATAAAAAAAAATATCACGAAAATAATATTCATTTGTGTTGGTGCTGTTCCTGTTCATATGATGGTTACACAATGTGGTTTGTTATATTAAATTACCACTGAAAAGCTATAAGTATAAAACATTTTGTGTAGCATAGAAAAAGGCTTACATAGCATTTTTATTAGTATGGAAAGGCTTATAATAATGATTATATTATATACAACAATGGTGATATTAAAATATAAACACATACTTCAATATTTTTGTATACTGTGTGAACTAAATCCTCTATGGCTATGTCTCATACAATCATTGTTATAATTTATTTCAGCCTCTGCAGCTAATTCGTAATCCAGATATATATTTAATAATATTTATTGATGTTAATAATTACATTTTCGACATTTAATGGCATTTTAGGGATTTGAACAAAAATATTCCGATTTTTTTTTTTTTTTTTTGCTAAAAACTAAATAGCTCTTCTAGTCTAGAAGCACAAAATCTTTTGACTATATACTTATGGACTTTTGTAGCTAGTTTTATATATTTATAATATAATAATTATTATATTATAAATATAATATATTATATTTGAAATTTTAATATATTTCAATACGCAATATTTACCAAAAATTTAGGCAAAGATGTAGTATTTGAAATAAAAAAATTAAAAAGTGTAGAACGGAACGGCACACTGGACTCTATCCTGTTAAAATACCTATTTATTTTTTTTAAATACCAAAAAATTATCCTGAATATATAAAATATTTTAATATTGATTTTTAAAGGAAAAGGTGCGAATTAAAGATAAGTGTACAAAATAAAATCGTATAATTTATGAGTGTAAGTATACTTATGTGTATATTATTGCAGTACCCTGATTAGCAAAACCTTCGATAGTGTATAAATCACAGTATACAAAAGCTACAAGTAGGAACTTGAAAATTTTCACACACACATTGATAGGGCAGTGTAGGCCTAGGATGATATAATATGTATACTTATAAATTGCCTAGAAGGAAAACAAATGTAAAGTAAAAATACCAGTTTTGAATCATATTTTATTTCAAAAATTCAGAAATAAACAAAAATTATGAAATATAATAAAAAAAAACAAATTCAAAATATATAAAAAAAAAAAATTCAGAAATAAACAAAAATTATAAAATATAATAAAAAAACAAAATCAAAAAACAAAATAAATTCAGAAATAAACAAAAATTATAAAAATATAATAAAAAACAAAATCAAAATATCAAATAACAAAAGTATTTCATTAATAAACAAAAAGTAATATAAAAACTCAAAAAAAATATATTGATAATTATCAATTTTGATCGCATTGATTTCTTAAATTTATCGATCTTTCTTTCACTTAGATCCACATTTTTATTTTTTTTTATTTTTTATTCAATTTTTTTTTTTATTAATAATAATACTATTATTTATATTTTTTGTATGTGTACTTAAAATTAAATTTGCCATAGGCCTACAAACTTTTTTAAAAATATCACAACTTTTAGTGGAACAATCATTACATATAATTTCAAAATCAATAATGAAATAATCACTTTTTAGACTTTCTATTGCTAATTTAGATAATAAATTGACTTGATTACTTTGAATTAAAAATGTTGAATATAAAATTGAATCATTTTTAATTTCTTCGAAAATTGCTGATAAATGGTAAAATATATACCGAACATTATCAGTCGGAATTGTAAGGCCACCTCTTTGTAAATAATCTATGTAATTATTATTGCACTTTTCGCCTTTTGAGTCTGTAATAAGTAATTTACAACTTGAACATTTTAATTTGTCTGATGTGGTTCGAGCTGCATATCCTGTCGCATAAATAAGACCTGAAATATCTAGTTTTACGTTAGAAAGATAATCAGATGAATATATGCATTCGAATTCCTTTAAAATCTCGGGGTTTATGTCAACAGCAGCTTCTTCAATTTCACAGAAATCTTTATATGCATCTGGAAGAGTTCTCATTAATGTTTTTATTCATTTTTTTTTTTTTCAGATTCCAGAACCTGAGTGAGATTGACATGGTAGCTGCATCCTGACAATGACCGATATAAACTAAATCTATTTTCCAATTTGTCGGTTTGTAGTTTTCCGGATAGCACATAATTAACTGATGGTATATTTAAACTGAATTTTATAAATTCAATTATTACAGTTGTTGTTTGGTGTATTGCATTATAAGTGCAAGCGGTTAAAAATCCATTATTATTGGGAATTGCTCTCAACCTTTCTAACCAAATCACAAATTTTTCTAACCAGTATAATCTTTCATCCTCAATACTTTCAAACGGTTTGCTCATATCATTTCTTCTACGAAGGCCGTGGTAAAGAGTTTTGACATTTACGATATTCCACCAATTTCGAATTATTTGCAAGAAATTTGCAGTTTCATGATAGTAATTCTTCTCATGCGATTTTAAGGCAGCTATTGTGGTGTCGTGAAAAATATTGTCTGTTAATATTACCTTAAATAAAATAAAATATTTTTATTATGAAAACAAAAAAAAAATGTTATATACCTTTTGCCGATCTAAATTTGAAGGATACAAAGTTTTGTAATTTAATTTAAATCCTTTTTTAAGTGACAGATGTTCTATAAAAATCACGTAGATGTTTGAATGATGCTTTATTTATTTCGTCAGAATTCCAGCATGGATAAATGAAAGATTTATCATAGTTTTTGACATTGATCCAATTATTTTTCAAATATTTATATATATGAACTGTCATAAAAAAGATATATCTTATTATTTTTAAATTTTTCTGAAGGTTTTGCAAAATACTTGCTAGCATTGTTATCCAAACGTTGAAACATATTTTGATTTATACGATTATTGTCTGTTATAATAGCAACTACTTGTATATTACAGCTCTGAACAAAATCTACAATTTGTCTAGCACTTCCAGCCAATTCATCGCCATTAGACGCATTTACGGGGTAAAAATGCAGTACTTGCTGAAAATCTCCATATACTGAACTTATCATAAATGTGTGAATAGTAGATGCAAGTGAATCCTCTTTATTTTCTGCATGACCATGTAAACGGTTAGATTTGAACTGCAAAGATTTAGTTATGTATATCTCGTCTATCAAGATTGCAACTTTTTTCTCTCTTTCATTTAAAGTTTCAGAGATTTTCATTAAATATTTTCGATTTTTTTCTGTAGATGTTACATCCAGATTAAATGAAGATGAAAGTCTCTGAAGCACTTTTCTGTGTGGTAGAATAAAAATTTCACGTAATAAAAGATACGATGAAGGTGACTGGTGCATTCATGATGAAACTAAATGTCATTGTGTTGGCTGAATATCTAATGTTTTTTGATATTAGTAATTGTAATTGATCTAGGATAAAAAGAAGATTATCCTTGTGCTGATAGTCTTCATCAATAATTTTTATGGCAGTTTCTAAACACAGCCTTTTAAAAAATAACTAAAATTTTCAGTTATAAATGTATCTCCTGTCAATAATGTTTCCATGAATGATATTATATTAATTAATTGGGACCACAGAACTAACTGATTATCTAAAATCAAAGATTTAAATGGAGTAAAAAAAAGTATTTATAAAAAAACTTACTTGAACTTAAAATCTTCATTGGGCTAAGTTTAAACAAAATATTTTCTTTAAATATTTTCAAAGAAAGATCATTTTGTATAATAATTTTTATAAATATATCTGGAATATTATTCTGAGACACCTTTAAGATTTATATAACATTATTATGTTTTCAGTCTCAAAAACGTGCCATTTAGACAAATTAATTTTTTCTTTTAAATTTTGTTTCAATATTTCAAATGTTTTTATTTGATCTACTTCCATAAAATTTCGTATTTTTTCTTCATGTCTGATTATCTCATTTATATGTCGCTGATTTGGATCTTTTCTGACATTCTGGTTAGGCTTTGATATATATTTTGTGCAATCTGGAAATATTGATGGAATAGCTCCAGTTTTTAAACGAGGCTTTTTTAAATAAACATTTTTTAAATATTACTCCGTTTGCCGTGCAATTTGTAATAATATCTGATGCTTTAAAATGTTTTCCACAAACAACAGTGTGTCTCGTTATATGCATATTTTTGCGAGGAATTGATTGGATCCATTTTTTCTTAAGAAATTCATCTTTTGGAAAAACAAACGTTGAGACTGATTGTGACCCATTTTCTAATGAACTTGAATAATTACTCATAGAATTCGGCACTGAACACTTTCGCGACACTAAATAAATATAAGTATATATTATAATAATTAGTAATTTCACTAATTATTAGAAATATTAATAAAAATTATAACGATTTGTAATTTTAACAATTACATATTATATTTTTTCAATTTTTAAGGTTTTTAAGGCATAATTTGTAAACTTCTTTTTCCAGCAAATAAATAAATTTACAAATTACACTTTTATAAAAACAAATTATTTGAATTTTTAAAGTTACTTTTTAATACTTTTTATAGCTTGCTGATTAATATTTATTTAGTAAAAGACTACATTTTAATGCAGTTGCCGGGAAAACAAAATAAAAACTATAAAAAATGGCTGTCACTGACAAACAATAAAGGCCTACTACACACACATTGAAATTTTCAGGTTCCTACTTGTAGCTTATGTATACTGTGGTATAAATACAAGCCATGTATCATCAGCTCACTCACTAATACTATTACACATCGTCATCGAGGTAGTCCGACAAATTTATATGAACGAATTTTCTTGGATTGTTTTTGAATGGTTTTTGAATTTTTTTTTTTTTTTAAATAAAAAGAAATAAAAATCATAATTTTATTTGAAAAAATACTTTTAGACTTTATTTTTATATGATAAATATTTACATATGAGAAAATGATATTAATTAATACGCTTTTTTTGGAAATGATTTAATATAAGTACCATCAGAGTGTTTTGGAACCAATGATTGATTTTGCATTGATAAGAAATAATAACACAATATCATCATTTGGCATTTAAAAAAAGCGTATTAACCCCTGAAAAAATAAAGTAATTAAATTAATATTAAAAATTCTATTGATGACCGGATCTCTACTCTTTGGTATATTTCCTCCAGGCAGTCATAGTATTTTACATATTTTTTTTATTTAAAAGATCCACTTGATCCACAATGTAAAAAGTCTTCATCGCAATCTTGAGCTTTTTTCAAATCAAATAATGCTCGATTTAAAAAAAAAATCCGATTTTCAAAAACTTATTCGTGATTAAATTTATATCTCTAAAGCTTAGTAGGCTAGTCAAATGAAATGAAATTTTCATTTCTAAGCCAATTTTTCTTTTGGTGAAATTGAGTCATTTGGTCCGAAACTTGTTATTGGTTGTAGTGATGGTTGCAACAGCTCCAAGAGTATTTTCCTCAATTTCAATTTCTTCATCATTGCTAGAACTCGAATTCAGTTTTATGTTTTTTTTTCAGCTAATTAATATATATTCACTATAATATTTTTATTCAATTTTGTTTTCTTTCTCCTATTTAGTATCCAACAATTAACAATTAATTTTTGCAACAAAAATATTACAATATTTTTATAAACATAAACAAACATTCTAATTGTCAAAATATTCAAATTCAAAAGCTTAATAGGTAAATTTTGTGAACATAAAGTGTCAAATTTGAAATTACTTGGTAAAATCCAACTTAGTTCATTCTGTGGAACTTCTGTGTCATTTAAAATTACTCTAGCTGTTAAATTACAATTAACTGAAATTCGAACAACAATTTTACAATCTAAGTCAGGACAATTTTCTAACAAAATAAAAGTTATTTTGTCAACATTTTCATGAATATGTCAATCTTTATAGTATAACGTTTACTTTAAAAATTTTTTTAAAAACTTCAAAATTACAAATATCAGCCTGAATAAATTCCTCAGATTTTGCTCCTATAGCAGGAGAAGCGTTAAAATTTTCCCTACGAATTTCAAGATCTTTTCTGATTACAGTTTCTGGTACTGTTAAATATTGTGGCAAGTTGGGAAAAATAGATGGAAGAGCACCATAAAGTAATCGTGGCTGTTTATTATTAGTTGGACTAGATTGAAAATCCTTATCACGAAAATGGATTCTATAAACAAATGAGCAACCAGTTGGAGGCCAATCTGCTCTGTGTATAGCATTAATGTAGGAACTAACACTATCGAAGGTTTTGCTGATTAGTGATTATCCCAATTTACATAAACATATATGTAAGTAGGGTTTAACACACGAATATATTCGTCGAATACTATTCGAATAATCTGTACAACATTTGATATTCAATATTCGAATATTTTCTTAAATTATTCCTCGAATAATTAATGGTTCTTTAATCAGCTTAAATTACAAAAAGAAATATAAAAGATGTCGCTAATTTTTTTAATTAATTTCAAATATTTTTTTATTTGTTCAAAAGTACGTAGTAGGCCGTTATCGTTGTTAAAAAGTTAAATATGACGTATATTATATCAATTGTCTTTTTAGAATCGTGATCTAATCATCTATATATAAACATACGAGGGCTGATTGATAATTACGTGGACATGATTTCTCCAACCCTTCAAAATAGCCATTTGTTTCGTCGATGACCTCAGCATTTGACCCAAATCTCTTTCCTGCAAGCCATTTTTTCATATTTGGAAACAGGAAAAAGTCAGAAGGGGCCAAATCTGGAGAATATGGTGGATGAGGAACCAATTCATATCTCAATTCTAATAATTTTGCTGTTGCAATTCCTGATTTGTGAACTGGTGCATTGTCTTGATGAAAAAGAACTTTTTTCTTTGCTAAATGTGGCGTTTTATTATAATCTCTTCATTCAAACGATCCAATAATGTTGCATAATATTGTCCTGTGATTGTTTTTCCTTTTTGTAAATAATCGATATGGATTATACCATGAGCATCCCAAAAAACAGTGGCCATAATCTTGCCAGCTGATGGAACTGTTTTTGCCTTCTTTGGAGCCTTTTCACCTGTAGAAATCCACTGTTTTGATTGTTCTTTTGTCTCTGGTGTGTAGTAGTGTATCCATGTTGCATCAACGGTTATGAATCGACGCCAAAAACCGACTGGATTACGTTGTAATAACTCCAAAACTTGCTTTGATGTTGTCACACGATTGCGTTTTTGATCAATTGTAAGCAAACGCGGCACCCATCTTGCAGATACCTTTTTCATATCCAAATATTGATGTAAAATATTAAAAACACGTTCCGATGAGATGTTCACGATGTCAACAATTTCCCGCAATTTCACTCTTCGGTCATCTAGTACGATATCATGGATTTTATCGACCATTTCTGGAGTAGTCACTTCATTTGGACGCCCAGAACGTTGTTCATCAATTGTGCTGGTACGGCCACTTTTAAACTCAGCAAACCACTTGCAAACCATTGATTTCGAAGGTGCAGATTCACCATAATATTTATCCAACTTTTCTTTAGTTTCCTTTGCTGTTTTCTGCCTCAAAAAATAATGTTTTATCAACACACGAAATTCGTTTTTATCCATTTTTAAAAATTCACTGAGATTGACTTACTTAAACGACTGTTACATGGAAAGTATACAAGATATCGACTTTAAATTTTATATATAGCCTAGTAAATGATTTTAGAGGTAAAAAATACTTACTTTATACCTGTGCATTACCTGAATCACAGGTAGTCCACGTAATTATCAATCAGCCCTAATATAAGGTAATTACATTTTATTTTAATTTAAAATTCTAAAAATATAAATATAAAAGAACTTTGTCATATTGGCAGAATAGTAACAATTACTTAAGTATAAATATTTTTAAGAATTTAAAATTTCACATTTTTCAGCCCTTATTAATAAATAATGAGTAATCGGGCTGAAGTTTGGAATTATTTTAAAAGAAATGGAGATGAGGCCTTATGTACAAAGTGTCCACACAAGGTAACTTGCAAAGGATCTACTACAACTCCCATGTTAAATCATTTAAAGTTGAAACATATGATGGATCTTACTGGCGCTTGACAGAAGACAGCTCTAATTTCAATTCAAAAAAAATATGTACCAGTTCAAGTATTTTAAATTTTGTTACCACGAAAAAACAAAATCTTAATGAAATTGTAGCAAGATTAGTTTCTTATTTTAAAGAACAAAAAATTATTACAATTGAAAGGTTAAATGTAAGAGTAAAAAGTAGTGAAAGAATCAGTCTAACGCTCGATGAATGGACAAGTCTAGCCAATAAACGATATTTCAATATAAATATTCATGGTAATGATTCGGTTTTTTTCAATTTAGGGATGGTTCGAATAATTGGAGGTTGTGAAGCTATATAAACTCAAAGAATTGTAACAAACATTTAATAGAATTTGGAATCACATTTGCAAAAGATATTGTTGCATCGACCACTGATGGTGTAAGTGTTATGTGTAAGTTTGGGCGTGAGAATCCAACGCACCACGTTCAATGTATGAATCATGCTATTCATTTAGCTGTGATGGATATGTTCTACAAAAATAACGATAAACATATTTATCAAGTAGAAATATGTGATCCAAATACTTTAGATTCAGAATCAGAATCATATGATGAATTTGATGATGGTGAAATATTTGTTGAAATTGAAACTGAACAAGAGCACCGCATTATTCTTCTACCCAATTACCAAAAAGCAATAACAGAAATTCTAAAGGTCGTGGATTTCTTTAGACTGTCACCCACCAAAAATAGCATTTTACAACGATACGTGAAACAAGAATTTCAAAAAGAATAAGTTTGATAAGAGATATTAAAACCAGAATCGAAAGATTTCTAATGTTATACAGCTGCATAAAAACCAGTTTAATTGAATTAAATGCTATCGATAAAATTTGTGAAATCAATATTACCACTCTTAAAAATATGTTAGCAGTTCTAGCTCCTTTAAAAGTTGCGGTTCTAGCACTAAGCAGAAAAGATGTTACCTTATTAACTTGCGAGACGATAGTTATATTTTTACTTAATAAGTTAGCGGAAGAAGAATCTGAATTAAGCATAAAATTTCAAGAAGTTTTACTCAAACGTATAAATGAGGGAAGAAATAAGGCAATGGTATCAATATTGAGGTTTCTGCATAATTTATCAGCATCAAAAGAAAACAACAAATGGTTTTCTTATTCACCTGGAACCATAACATTATTATATGCCAAAGAACTAATGCAACGATTATTTCCAAAAGAAGTTAATGTGCAACATAGTGACAGTGAAGAAAGCCATGAAATCGTAGTCATTCGTGTTGAACATGAACCTACATCAATTGCCGATGAGTTAAATTTAGCAATCACAAAAAGTCAAGCTCCTTCAATCCCAATTACTGGTGTACTGGTGATAATTTTAATTCGCTCAACAAAGAATTCCAAATTTATGAAGCTACTGGAGTAAGATCACGAAATTTGGATTTACTTTATAATGCACTGCTTACAGTTAAACCAACGTCAACCGAGAGTGAACGAGCATTTTCAGCTTCCGGAATTGTGGTATCGAAACTTCGAACAAGAATGCGAGATGAAGCTATTAATGCTATTGTATTTTTAAACAGCTGGTTTCAGTCTCATTAATAAATAATATAATAAATAATGGTTCAAATTTTCCTTTTTTATTTCAAAAACTTTTTATCACATAGTCAAGTAAGTATTCGAAATATTCGAATAATTCGAATATTTAAAAATTTATTATTTGATATTCGAATATTTGAGAAACCCGAATATTGTTAAACCCTAATGTAAGTTTCTCGATTTTTCTTACAAGTTTTTTGTGTTGGGTGTGTGTTTTAGTTCAAAAATTGTATAAAATTTTCGAAGTATAAATTTGCAGTTAACATTACGTTTCAGTATTTTAAATTTTTTCACATTTCAATATTTATGACGACTTAAATAACTAAAAATATAAAGATTAAAATCCATTTTAAAAATTAATATATTGTAAGAATATCAACTTCGTGAAAAAATAAATAGTAATCATATTCGTAATAACAATCAACAATTTGCATACAATTACAACACATTTTTTAAATGCACGCTTATAAATCAATTTTAAACCGACAAGACAGACTTAGCGCATTTATAAGAAAAATTGGCAGACCCCTACATTTAAACTCAATAAATTTTGAGCAAGCCACGCATACTTTCATGTTTTATATATTTTCATAAACCACATAGTTAATACGTAATTCTCATTTAATTGCGTAACCAACCTTTTCTTATTGCAATTAATCAAAAGATAGTTCGATAAAATTGATTATATTATCTAAGAGACTAGTCGGCAAATACTTTTTAGGCAGACTTTTTGTAGGGAATTACTAAATACCTTTGTAAACATGTAAAAAAATAGATCATCGCTGAAAAAGATGGAATTATTTACTTTAGCAGCTAAACACATGGTTTGTGGGGTACTATAAATACACACTTAGAATATGTTACCATATTAAATTTTGACGTACCTAGAAAGAAAAATTCAACGCTGATTACACCCTTTCAGTATTTTTCTCTACGAATGTAGACATGATTTTGCCGCCTATTTTTTTCACAGTTTTTTTTTTTTTAAATAGTTGTCAACCACTTTACAATATTTAATATGTGAGTGAAGAGCTTAAACACTCACAATTAAAGAGAATTCACGTTAACATTGATATGTAAAATTAAACAGTTTTGTTTTGACAATAGTTTAGAAAGACAATTTGTTTATTGCAAAGTAGTGCACTATTATTTTAACTTAAATTGTTAGATAATTGAAATATTAATAAATATAATTTCTTTTCGTTAACTGTGCAAGAAATAAATAAAATACAATATAAACAATACAGTATCATTACAGTGAATATTATTAAATTTCTCTATTGCTCTTGCTGAATTCAAAAATTACTATGTACATAATTTAAAAACTTTAATAACTTCACAGTTTTAATAATTGAAATTGAAATAATTTTGCAAAATCATTTTGCTATTCTATTTTCAAGGCCTTTATTAAATTTAAAAAAGCTAAATGCAAATTCATTATTTAATTATATATTTTGTAAAAAAGGAATACACTTAGAGATTTATTTCTTTAGAATTCATATTCCACCAAGTGAAAATTGGTAAACAACGAATATAGATAAGCGTGCCACCATTCAGTAGCTGTCATTTCATTTGCTACCCAGTTAATAGTTATTCTAGTTTGGATTATCGTTCGGAGTTCCGTGTCGCCAGCGCTTCACGACAGTACCAGCCTGGCAAGAAGGTATTATTGTACCCAATATTCTCAAGAATTCTTTTAATACTCGCTCGAGATGTGCATCGGCTGGTGAACTGATTGCTTTAAGTAATACTGCATTAGTAGTTGGTGACGTCAGCGGCGATTCAGTTATTGTAAGTAATGTTGATCTGATACCACCTATGTCAAACTTGAGTTCTACTATTGCATCACCAACTATTGCCGCTGCGGTAAGTTCATCAGCAGGTAGTTCTTTAAACAACTTATCTTTAGAGAGGATTAATAATACTTCCGTTACTAAAACTGCTGCTAAGTTAGCTCAGAAGAAACGTAAGAAAAATAATGTTACAAAATCTGATACGGTTGTAAATAATATTTCTGAAACGGCTGTAAATAATGGTTCTGTAATGGCTGTAAGAAATGCTTCTAAGAATGATCAACACACTACGTCCTGCACTGATTCCGTTTTTACGACTAATTCGAATCCTAATATTATTATCACCAATCCTAATATTATTTTACCAAAACTTCAGAGGTTGAAGAACGAAGACTAATGATTTTCTCTTAAATATGCATTCTTGTTCGGCTGACATAATTATCTTGACTGAAACGGGTTTAGATAGTTCTTTTAATAATGCTGCTATTTTTCCATCAAACTTCAATATTAATCGTTGTGATAGATCTTATTTAAATAGTGAATACCAAAGATTTGTCCCCATTAATTTTGGCAGTTTATTAAATAAAAAAAGAAAAGTGATGGTTATCCGCCATCATTTAATCTTGGGAATGTTATTGCTGAGTCAGCTCAAGAATCATGTGATTTATTTGCCGAATTTTTTAAAACTGTTTACAATTCCGATAACTCTGACATTGATGAATCGTTTTTTGAATATATGGGTAATGCATCTACTTTAATTTTCAATGATATTTTAATTTCTCCTGAAGAAACCGTGAATTTTATCAATGATATCGATAATAACTATAATCCTGGACCGGATGGTATACCGTCTGCATTTATCCGAAATTGTGCTGATCCATTACATACTGTCCTGTGTCATATGTTTAATGTTCTTTTAACGACTGGTTGCTTTCCATCTGCATGGAAAAGTTTATTTATTGTTCCTATACATAAATCTGATAGGATAAATAATATTGAAAATTATAGAGGAATTTGTAAACAGTCAATTATACCAAAAATTTTAGATGCACTAGTAACTGATAAGCTTTATTTTTACTGTAAATCTATTATTTGCAATAATCAACACGGTTTCATGAGAAAAAGATCTACCATTAGTAATCTCTTGTTATTTACAAATTTTATTAATTGCGAATTTACGAAAGGAAATCAAGTTGATGCAATTTACACAGATTTTAGTAAGGCTTTTGATAGGATCAATCATAAATTATTACTTTTCAAATTACAAAAATTAGGTTTTCCAGTTATCTTGTTAAATGGATATCGTCCTTTTTATGTGAAAGATGTCAGTATGTAAATCTCCTTAACTGTTTCTCGTCCGAATTTCCAGTACCTTCTGGCGTTCCACAAGGCAGCCATGACCCTTATTATTTATTCTATATGTTAATGATATAGTAAAGTTTTTGCCAGAATGTTTGCTGATGACTTTAAAATGTTTATTTCAGGGAAAGATTCGGATTCTTTTCAATATCTTAACAGTACTTTGTCAAAATTACATCTGAGGTGTAATAAAAATTATTTGTCACTTAATGTTACTAAATGTTCCGTCATCACGTTTTCTCGTCGTATAGTAATAATTTTATTCCAGTACACTATTGGGGATCAATTGGTTACGCGGGTATCTAGTGTTAAAGACTTGGGTGTTTTGCTGGACCCGAAACTATCATATACCCTACATATTGACTATATTGTTAATAAAGCAAATAGAATGTGGGGTATGATTAGACGGTATGCTGGTGATTTTTCGGACCCTTACGCCATCAAAACACTTTATGTCGCTTTTGTTCGTTCTGTACTTGAATATGTCAGCTAATTCTGTCAAAGAATATTGCTTAATGTACCTCAGTCATAATTATTGGTTGGTTGGTTTAAGTGGTGGACTCCATATCAGCTGACATGGAGACCCAATTAGCGCGTTTGCGCCGTTTTGAAACCACTAACTCGCGTGACCAAAAGTATTGTTAATTGCAAAGATGGGGTAGTTTTAGATCCACCTCGTGGCGTTCAGAAACTTGACGGTTTCCGTGGGCCACTTCGCGGCGAGATCGCTGAGGTCGTTGAGGAAAGGACTACCGAGCGAGCAGAACCTGGCCCTAGCCAGCGCCGGGCACTTCCAGATGAAGTGTGTTTCCGTTTCTTTTTCGCTCGGTACTTCGCAGCTGCGGCATATATGGTTGAACGGGATGCCAAGTCTGGCGGCGTGTTCACCAATGGGCCAGTGCCCCGTATGCACAGCTATCGTTCTGGCTTTGTTTTTCCGGGAGATATTTAGGAGGTTATCTGTTTTATTCTTATTGTATAACGGCCACGTTTTCTTGGTTGTTTTACAAGTGGTTAGATCTAACCACCTTGAGTTAGCTTTGGATAGGAAGTGAAGGTAAATATCTCTGTTTACCGTGTTAATTTGAGGGTTGACCAGTTCCGCTAGCGAAACCTCCAGGCTGGAGCCCTCTCTCGCTAGTTCATCGGCCATTTCGTTCCCTGGGATGTTCCTATGACCAGGAACCCAGAGTAGCTCGACGTTGTATCTGCCACCCAGACGCGCCAGCACATGCCGACTAGTCTGGAGGATATTTGTGTATATTTTAGAGCCAGGATAGCCGCCTGGCTATCTGATACTATTGCAACATTATTACAAATAGGGCTTGCTTCGTCGAGTAGTTGACATGCCTTCCAAATGGCTAGCATTTCCGCCTGGAATACGCTAGATTTGTTTGGTAGTCTGTAGGGTTGCCTAATATTTAGTGTTTCCGAATACACACCAGCACCGACGCCGCAGTCCATCTTTGAACCGTCGGTGAATATTGTAGTGTCATATCCGTCCAGCGGATTATCAGGGTCCTCATACCACTCCCTTCTGGATGGTATGAGGACCCTGAAATTCTTATCGAGGTCCATCTTGCGGATAGTATAATCCGTGAATGCTGGCACCACGGTATTATTTATGAGGCCAAGGATACTACAGTGACCGTCGGGTTTATTCAGCCATGACCCACTTTCTCTGAGTCTGACTGCACTACAAGTAGATAAGTATCTGATATGGAGGTCAGGGGGAGAAGGTAGAGGATTGCATTCAGTGCATCTCTCGGCGTTGATCTTAACGCACCCGTGACACCTATGCACGCGCTCCTCTGGACCCTACCTAGCTTGGTACGGTTGCACTCTGTTCGAGTACCGACCATCTTTAAATTTTTATATTAAAACTAAAATGTCAACATTTCAACATTCACTATACATGCACAGCAGTTGCAGCGATATGAACATTGGTTGCGGCGCCTATCGCTTACAGCGCTTTAGATGCCAGTAGTGCTGTAACTAGATGTTCGATGTAGTGCCGTCTTTTTTATTTCATGTATATTCTATTCTTTTAATATATATATAATTAAAATAAGTAAAGGCATTGACCTTTAGATATAAGTACATAATAATTATAAGTATATAATAGGTAAATTATATTTTAATTAGTCATGTTAATTTTATTCTAATTTTGAATTCTTTTAAGAGCAGTTGCGATTTTATTAAACTATTACTTATCTTATATTATTAAGATATTTTTTCTTCTTTTATTTAAAATAAATATTATAACGAAGTTAAATAGTAGTTGATTTTTAATTCAATAAATCTAAGTTATCGAAGATATCCACAGCTATTATCTCTAATTAATATTGCCGTGAACATTTGGTCCTTCGCTAAAAAAAAAAGTTAATCGGTTTAATAGATAAAAGTTAATAAATTTATTAACGTATTAAGTGCAATTAAAGGAACAGTGAGTTTAAAAAAAAAATTTTAATAAAAGACATACACAATTTTAAATTAAAAATACAATTTAAAAAAAAAAAAAACAGAAACATTAAACTAAATTTTTTAACTAAAATATATTAAAAGTGAATAGTGGTGTGTGTCATCAAGATAAGGAAGATTCATCAGGAAGATTCATCGAGAGGAAATCATCATAGGTTAGTGTAAATTGTGATTTTTTTATAATTTATGAGCCATCAATACGATCCTAAAAAGTGAATTAAAAAAAAAAAAATATATATGATACCTGTAAAATTTGAAATAAAACTAAGTTAATTTAGGCGGGAAGATACATATATAAAATATAACGGTTTTATATAAAATTAAATAAAGTGGAAGTTTTTTTTTATATCCTCAAGAGTGAAACTTTGGGCGAATCCCGTAAATAATTTTGCGCGGATACAGTTTTTTTATATATAAAAGTGCAAAACTGTACAATAGTGGAAAACTGTAATAATAAAAGTTAATAAAACAATAATTTCGGGTTTAATTAAAAACTTGTTTATTAACATTTCGATATTAATACAAAAAAAAAATTTATGGTTTTGTATTTAACATATAAAAATTATAGTAAGGTTTTCCAACAATCATATTACGCGAATTATTCCATAAATATTTTTTCGGTTTGTTTTTGATTTAGTATTACAATAGTGCTAAATTTATTACAGGATCAGAATAAAATTTTATATATTACATATGAATTATATTAAACTTTATTAAATATATTAACTATATTAACTATATTAATTATATTATACAAATATATAAATTATTCAACAAACATACAATATTTTTTTTTTAATAGAAACATACAATACATTTTTTTTTTATTATCGTCACTATACAATAAATATTTTTTGTTTTTTTAAAAAAAAAAACATAATATACCTAGTTTTATTTATTTATTCCATTTAATAATCTAATTTAACTAATTTAAAAAAAAAAAATTATAATAAATAAATCAAAAAATTTGTCGAAGTGGCACCTCAAGCACAAGCCGTTGTTGAATATGTTACAAATTTGTATCACCAAATGCAACATGACGCTGATACATTCAAAACAATTGACAAATTAAAACGGCGCGAAACACATATTCGAACAAGAATGAGGAATTTAGAAGCGACGTTCAAAGAAGCAAAAGATCTACATATGAAGCTGATTTGCACAGCAGATGATATACCAAAATTGAAAGCTGAATATTTAGAATCAGGAATCTACAATAAAATTAAAACATTATATTTTGATTACCAGGGGGAAATGAACGAAGTTCTTGAAGCTGAAAACGCCAATAGTACAGCCAACTCAACGATCGCGGCCGAAAATTCTTGTGACATTAGGTTAAAACCAATACAATTACCAGCGTTTTCAGTTGGTTACGAAACTTGGAAACCATATCACGATCTTTTTCTGTCGCTAGTTCATTCCAATAAATCGAATCCTCCTATTCAAAAGTTACATTATTTAAAATCCTCAATTCATGGTGAAGCAGCAAGATTGTTACAACATGTAGCACTTGAAGAGAAAAACTATGAGTCGGCGTGGTGCATTTTAACAGAGCGCTACGAAAATAAAAGAGTTTTAGTAAATATGCAATTAAGAATATTGTTTAATCAAAAAAATCTTACAATAGAGACAGCTGCGGCTATTAAAGAACTGTTAGACACAACAACTGAGTGTATGCATGCTTTACGAAATTTAGAAATTCCAGTTGATACCTGGGACGTCATTTTAATCTATATAATTTGCTCAAAGTTACCGTCAAGTACCCAAGAATTACGGGAAGAGCATTTAGGCGGTGTAAAAAATTGTGCGGACATGTCAACCTTTACAAAAATTTTGGAAACTCGTTTCCGCACTCTTGAGTCAGTAGAACAATCTAAACCATTTGTCAAAAGGTTTGTCCCTCCATCTGCATTAAGTCACAATAAATCTAGCAGATCTTTTCACGTGGGTAAAACCATAAATAATTTCAATCATAATTCTGGATCACAGCAGTCCTGTCGTATCTGTAAAGATAATCACATAATTAGAAAATGTGAAAATTTTTTAAAAATGAATATAAAAGAACGTTTTGAAATTATTAAGAAAATGTTAGCATGCACAAATTGCTTGGCATACAATCAATGGAAAACACACTGCCCCAGTACAAAAAATTTCATGCATTGCAATAAACGACACAATTCATTATTACATTTTAATACAACACAACAACATACAAATTCACAAGACACAAGAACAGATTATAATACTAAAATTTCGCAATATAATTTAATAAATCCAACTGCTCAAACTACACAGTTGTTTGATTCATTGAATCACAATCAAAATCATACACAAAATACTACAAATTGGCAACAAAATCAATCTAATTTACAATTTCAAAACGTAACTAGTTCACAACCAGTACAAACAACAAATAACTTACAAACATATTTCACTCAGAAAATTAAAAATTCCAAGGTATTATTAGCTACTGCTCTCGTTATTATTAGCTCATCCAACGGTGACAGTTATACATTCAGAGCATTAATTGATCCTGGCTCTGAAGCAACTTTTGTTACCGAAGAGGTTGTCCAGAAGTTACGGCTAAAAAGAGAGAAAACATTAACAAACATAACCGGATTAGGGCAATCTAGTTCGGGAGTAGCTAAACATAAAGTAGTACTTACAATTTCATCAATCCATAATTCTAAATTCAAATTCGACGTTGATGCTTTAGTGTTTAGTATATAACATAACTCGTATTTTGCCATCTAAAAAAATTAAAAATCTCCCCACAGGTTGTTATTCCCATGGTCAGTAACAAACTGCCTCCAATCACTTTCTTTCACACTCCTCATCATACTTCTATACTCATTCCTTTCATTCCTATACAATCTTCTACTTTCATCATCATCAGCACCCATTCTGCGATCATTCTGGAACGCCTGACGCAAGCGATTCACAGACCGCTTCTTAAAACGAAGCTCATCCGTGAAACACTTCACGCGCTTGGGGCGTTCCCTCACCACTCTCTTGAGCTTGACTTCATTCGCATCTTTCACACAATCATACACAAAACGAACCTTCTCATCCAATGTCAATGCTCTGAATTCATCATCACTTTTTATACATTCAAGACCACCGAGGTAGTCCACATACGCGCTCCAGTCGACCCCTTTGGTCAACCAGCGAACACCACTCCGACCACTCACACTAGCACTACTATCAGTCTTGCACACCACCTGTATCACGTTATGACCATTCAATCCACAATCAGGAACGATCTTCCACTCAAACTCAAAACATTCACACATACCATTCGCAATAGTCAGATCTATATCGCTCTGTCCACGAGCACCGCTGAATGTATACCATTCGGAGGGCTCGTTGAGCACATTCATTCGTGATCCTACAATCCACTCCTCGAGCTCCCTACCACGTAGGATGTTGGCGCCACCCCGTCCGACACCCTTACTAAACCACAAGGGTGAGGACGCGTTGGCGTCAAGCCCGATTAAAACACATTCATTCCTAAGTCCCCGTACGAGACTTTCCATATACTCAATGTACGGCCCAATTTCCTCACCAAACTTACAATACACAGACACAACATAAATTGTGCCAAACACACCTTTAATACACACACAGACACCCTACTCATTCGTATGCTCACCGACGAGCATCACATCCATATCGACATTGTCCACAATCACCGCTGAACCCCCACTTGTATTCACAAAAGCTCTCATGCTGGCAGGCAAACCCCTGACGCATCCATCCGCAACATACGGTTCCTGCACCAAGGCAACACCCACACTCATACTTCTCATGCATTCCCCAAAGTCACACATGACACCGTAACTGCCCTGACAGTTAAGCTGTAGGACAGTTAGTAGTGCCTCATTCATCCAGAGAGCACCTTCCGCCCGCATGCCCTAGCGTACACTGGGCAATTTGCCACTGACGTAACCGAATGGTTACTGGGCTTACCCAGCGTCCTGCAATTACGGCAGGACTCTTCGTTAGGACACACAGCTTTCAGGTGACCCTCAATACCACACTTTCTGCATACCGACCTCACGACCTTACACTCATACGCCCTGTGGCCTATGGCATAACATCTGTAGCACCCAAGCTGGTTCTCAATCACACGCACCCGGTATGATTGACAGCGCACGAACAGACGCCGCTGACGCTGCCAAGCTTCCGCCAGCCGCTCAGGTACCTCCAGCACCACGTGGCCAGCTGCCTCAGCACTGCTGACCAACCTCACTGTTCTCTCGTAAGCCGCATACGGCATCATCTCCTCTCCAACATTCTTTTCGTAGATCTGCCGCATCAGATCCTCCGCCGTTATTTTTTGGGGCACATCCATAATCATAACCCAGGGAGCCATTACCAACGGGTCCTCGACAGTAAGGCCAGCCTCTCTTATGGCTGCACTCTTTTTTATTTTCTCCACCTCTGCCGAGGAACACGTCACTATACGGACGCCAGTCGATACCGGGCGAATGTCCTTCACCCGGACATCCACCTTGCCACTGACGTCCTTCACTAGCTGTTGCTGAACCGCAACCGGCTCAACCCCAGCACCTCCCTTTACAATCACCGCATATGTAATCTTCTTCTTGCTGCGGCTGCGGGTTCGCCCCCTAAGCCCCGCCGGCTGCGGCTCAACTACCTTCCTTTCAACCGAGCGCAAGCGCACGGGTCCTTGGACCGGACTGTTCCCGCTCACCATGAGGCGCGTCAAAACGTGGGCATAACCCCCGGTTATTTCCAACACCTCGGACATCTGGGCAGCCGACACGCCGCACTCCACCAACTTCCTTTGGATGGCATTCGTAATGGCCCTCATCGCGGCCACCTCATCCACCTCCTTCTTCATCAACCCACCACTGCCTCCAACTCCACCTCCTCCCACCCGCTTCACGGTCGCCTTCGACCAGAACGCCGCCCCTCAGGTATCACCCCTGGCACAACCTTTGCCTCCACCACCTCAACGTCGGTGACGTCCATTTCGGACTCCCCCGAGTCCATAGCGCTGGACGCCCGCGAGGTCGCCGACGTCACCGACAAAGTCCGCTGAAGTCGCACCTTCATCCTTTTCTTCTTGGTCGGAGGTGACTTAAAAGCCACCCCTGATGGTTCAACACCCTCTATTGGGGTCTTCTTCTCCATACCCGTTGACTTCCCCACGATGGGACCACACCCAGACACAAAATTTAATTTATTCTCACGCTATTACAATACAACAAACAAAACCACAAAAACCACAAACAATTATATAGAAATAAATTTCTATACAAAAAAATCAACCACAAAAAACAAAAAATTTTTCAAAGAAAAAAAATTTGAAATTTCCAAACAAAAGAAAATAATTTCAATAGAAATTTTTTTTAAAAATTTTAAACAATTTAAAATAATTAATCGCCAAGCACAAAAGAAAACACGTCCGTATTCAACCAAAGTTAAAACATCAGTCAGGCTTATAGAACAGGTTATAGTTGCTGTGGTTCATACCTCTTATTCTAGAGGTATTCACCCAGGGCTCTTGAATCAGGGCCACCCTCATCCGCATTAACCACTGCTACTGTCTCTTTAGCTAGGGACATTTCTTCCAGCAGGTCACTCGCTAAATCTAGATCATCAAGCTCAGGACTTCCCGACTGGAAGACCTTTACCTTTGCTTGCCTGATCCCGAATCTAAGCTTGGAATCTTGCTTTTCTAGAGGCTTGATGCTTAAGAAGGAGAAACGATGAGCTACTATTCTGGAGTGCTGTCGAATCCGTTTCCTTCCGAAGCACAACCCAGTTAGCCATCGGGACAGTGGGGTTGTGTGCTTGCAGGCATTTGAGGAGCTTCTCTCCTTCAATGTCCGTCCGTGGCAACCAAATACGGGCTCTAGGTCTTCTAGGAATTTCCTTAGCCGGGATTAAGCCAATCTTGGCGTTATACCATGCATCGCTAATCTTAGCCACACACGCGCTAAGGAAAGCCATAGAGAACTGATCCTCGCATTTGATCACCCGGTAGCCTCTGACTACCTCGGATGAATCAAAGCATGGACGGGCTCCACCCGTACCTGCAAGGACACAATCCATCACCATTTCCGATAGTTTCACTTCAATCTTTACCCACAGTTCGGCCGTGACTTGCCTATTTTGTGCCTTTTGTGTCAACGTTTCCGCTGTTATTTTTGGCGACCTTTGCAGCGCGACTCTGTGCGCCATCACAGGGCTCATCTTGAGACCTGTCCCTTTTCTTGGCCACCTGTTTTTGGGAGGACTGGCTCTCGTACTCTTGCACGATCCCCAGGTATTTAGCTTTGTCAGCGCTATCTCCTTCATTCACGGTACCCTCAGCTTCGTTCTTGGCAATCTTGCCTAAGATGAATTTAGCTTTGGAGTACAACCTCTTGAGAGTGGCGTCGGCACTTCGAACTTGGCTTCTTTTTTGGATACCATGTTTTGAACGTTTAGGAGTACTATGCCTGGTACTTCCACCACGTTCAGGTAACTTGGCAGTACTATGGCTGGTACTGGCTTCATTAACATTTGATATAGTGCTGAGGCTGGCACTAGCTGATTTTATAGTCTCCTGGCTGGAGGCTAGAAGTTCATCTTCGGAAGATGAACCGATTTGTTGTTTTCTTCTTTTTCATTTGTTTTCTTGTTGTCATTCATATTTTGGTCCCACGAGTATGACCGGAAAGAAAGGTCCATCATGGCAGAGCCGTCTTACCAGAATAAGGCACTTGATACAACCGACCTTGCGTGGGCATCGGAGGGAGCTCGCTAACGACTGGTTTAACCCCCAGCCTTTCAGTCATCGGCACGGTGCTCACACCACCTTGACATTAAGTTTGGAATTGGAAAGCGTTTGTGGAAGGAAAGGAAAATTGATAGGAATTAAAAGGGGGAGGGGATAGGAAGGCAGCTGTTGGCTACGTTAGACGCGTTGTCCAGAGCGAACCGGCGTGATGGACTTGTCACGCACACTTGGAGGTCGCCGCCACTCACCCATAATTATTCTTTATTTCTTTCTTTCATTTGTTTTTTATTTCTTTTGTTGTTTTTATTAATTACATAAGTTTTATTTTTATAATTTTAATTTTTTATTATTTATTTGATTTTTTATTTTATTTTTCATTTTTATTGTTATTTAGTATTGTAGAGTAGTTATTTATAAATTATATCTTAGTCTAAGAAAGTGTATATGCTTTGATGACAAACAAATAAATAAATAAATCGACTAGAAAGATATTTTTTATAATTGTACAACTCATATTTTATTACTAGAATGGCAAGTAGCAGCAAATCAGATAAAAATAAAAAGAAGTTAACTGATCAAGGACTATATGATTTATTAAATGATAGTGATATTGATTGGGAATGTGATTTGAATTATATGTCTGATGAAGAGGTAGAAGTAGTGACAAAAAATGTAAATACAAATGCAAGAGCGTATATACAGAATATAATGAAATTAGTGATCCAGAGTTTGATGATATTGATGAAACCGTACAAATTTTAGCGACTGTTTCCAATGAAAATACAACCAGTGACATTGTTATACAGAAAATGTTGATTTTGAATTTATTGACGAAATACGAAATGTCTAAATATAAAACAACTTATAAACCAAGTATTCAATGGAGACACCGTACTTTTAAAGAAAATTTAATAAATTTTAAAATTCAAGCTGAACCTAATAAATCAACGGTTGAAAGATCTCCATTATATTATTTTAGTATATATATTGCAGATGATATGTTTGAATCCATGGCATTTTTTACAAATTTATACAGCATGCAACAATCGGTTATAAATCCACAAACGCTAATGGAATGAAAAGTTTTGCTGGTGTATATATTTTAATGGCTTCACTTAAACTACCGCGAATTAGATTGTATTGGAATAATAATATTTATATTAAAACTATTTCTGAAACAATGACGTTGAAACGCTTCTTTCAACTCAGAAGTACTCTTAATTTTGTAAATAATTTAAAACATATTCAACAATCATCGGAGGATAAATTTTTCAAAACTAGACCATTCATTGAATGCATCAGAAAAAGATGTTTAGAGCTCCCATTAGAAGAACATCTTTCAGTTGAAGAATAAATGATTCCTTTTATATGTAAATTAAATATTAAGCAATATATTAAAGGCAAGCCTTGTCCTTGGGGAATAAAAGTATTTTTCCTCTGTGGTAAAAGTGGACAACCCTACGATTTTTCATTATACCAGGGATCCAACACTGAAATATCAAAATCTCTTCAAAAACGATTTGGAGTTGGTGCATCAGTTGTTTTACATTTAGCCAAAAGAATTACAAGCCAGGACATTGTTTATTTGCTGACAAGTATTTTACATCATACAATATTTTCGAAATATTAAAACAAATGGGTTTGCAAATCCTGTTTTTTTGAGTGACAAAGATATGAAAAAGAAAGGACGTAGTTGTTCCGATGAGCTTGTTTCTAGAGATGGAAATATATGTTTAATAAAATGGTTTGACAATAAACCAGTTTTCCTTGCATCAAACTTTGTAGGAAAGGGCCAAAAAGAAACAGTTAATCTCTTCAATAAAGTCGAAAAAAAATATGAAGATATACCGAGTTGATACTCTTAATCAATTTATAACTTATTATAAGATATTTATTAAATCCAAAAAATGGACTTTGCGTATATTTGCTCACTTTTTAGATTTTGCTGTTGTTGGTAGTTGGATAGAATATAAAAAAGACTTAATTTCAGTTAATACTGCGCCAAAAGATTTCGAAGATTTGTTAGAGTTCAGACTTCATATAGGTAAAGCACTTGCATTGCAAGAAATTGGTATAAAAAACGTGGAAGACCTTTAGCTGAAAGTTGTCTATAGCAAGACAATTCTAAAAAAGTACGGAATGAATTCCGTACAATTTAAGAAATTAGATATGAATGATTCTATAAATCACTTTCGTTATCATCATTGATAAAAATCCTTCACGATGCAAGAATCATGGCTGTTTGTCAAAAAGTAGAGTTTACTGTGGAAAATGTAATGTGCATTTGTGCTTTACAGGAACTAAGAATTGTTTCGTTAACTTTTATACCAATAATTAATTTCGTCACTAATACATAATTATCTTTTTTTTAAATAACAAATATATTTCTATATGTACTTAATTATTTATTTAATAATAAATATTTTGTATATCTAATTATTTATGTGTAAAAGTTCCTTATTATAATAATTTGATTTAAAATAATCGTGAATGAATAACATTTTATTTTTATTATTTTTAATTTTAGTATAGCTATTTGCTGGAAAAAATAGCAATATCTTTCATTATCTTTGTTAATTTTATTTTATAATAAAACTATTACATAAACATATATATATTAATTATATATAAATGTCTTGTATTCTTTTTTTGGACTATTTATTATTAGTTCTTATTCTCAATGTAAGTAAGTACGACTATTCAGTATTTCAACACACTAATTTAACGAAAACACATAATGTTACATACAAAATCTAAAGTGTGACTGCAGTAGATTTGTCTACCCCAAATATCTGAGGACCCAAAAAAAAAAAATTCTGCTTACAATGATCCTCTTAACTCAAAACATAACTCAAAATTTTTTTGTGCTACCCAAACAAATTTTCGACTGAAAGGGTTAAAATTTAATATATTTAGATATACAATTTCCAATTTTTCAGCAATAATATGAAATTAATAAAAAAACAAAACAAAGGTTCATTGCATCAAAACCTTATGGACCTAGAAAAAAAAAATCTGCAAGTACAAATAAAAGCATAATATTATAATTTTTAATAATATTATATTTATTAATAAACATTATATTAAATTAATATTGTAAATTAATACATATTTTTTATTGTCTTTATTACAAAATATACTTTCAAAACTCCTTTTGTACATATTTTATATCTAAATATTTTACATAGATTTTATCACCAAGCTCTCTATATATAAAAAAAATTATTATAAGTTCCAATATATTCACTTAAATAAAAGTAAATTTCATTATCATTTTCTAAAATTTACTCAATTTTTTGGCAATATATCATCAACTTTATTTTTAATTAAAAAAATATTTTTTATAATGAAAATAATGTCAAAAAAAATTAATATTTTTTTTTTCCTTTAATAATTATGTTTTTCAAAAACTTGAAGGCATCTATATACTAACCATCATTTGTTGATGCCGTTCCGAAAGTATTTTGCAAATATTAATGTAATTTTGCATTTTCATTCGCGTAAAATAACAATGTTTTGATTCATAACATAATGAATGGTCCACATTAAAATTATTACGCCCATTCCATTCGGCGAATAACTGTGGGGTAATGTGTTAGAAAATTAAATTGGGTCAACGTTTTTTCTTTATGCAACCGTTTATTATTGACGTCTAGATCCTGATCTAGCTAGTCATTCAAAGTTTAATCGTTTTGAAACATGATAGGATAAAGAACGTAAAAATTTAATTGTTATAATTTCATAATGGTTGGATGTCATAGATGTACATCTACAAAAAATTGTATACAAATTATGCAAAAAAGATAAAACCAAACATAAGGAAAGTCATTAGCAATACAGAATATTACATATGTGGTAATATTAAATTAAAATATTTCACTTACAATATTTGCTACAATCAACAAGAAATATTTTATTGGCATAATTTCAATTTGTAACATATGTTTTAAAAAGATAATCATATATTTTCATTAATTTTCTTTTGTACTTTTTTGATTTCTATTGAATGTTTTGATTTAATGATATAGTAAATTAAAATGTAAATCAGCGTCCTGATCAATTTTAAAATTAAACTACCTCTATTACGAGCATTGCATGTATCGATAATAATTACAAATATTGATGTTGTGTTATAAATCATATTTTATTTTGCATTTAATTCATGGTGGCGTATAAGACTTAATCCTATTTGTGTTTGCAATAAGCTGCAACCTGCAAAACAAAGTAGGATCTTAAACCATTATATAATAAAATACGGTGAAATATCGGAACTTGTGTATATTATCATTTAATTAATAAATATGATATTTCACAAATACTTCGCAACGAATTTAAGAGTGTTTTGTAATACTAATAAATACTAGAATTATATTATAGATTCAATTAGGTGGGGATCAAAATACAGAAAATAATAATTATAAATTTTTTTTTCGTGTAATTCAATTATTTTTATTAATTCGAATTGTTGGTTTACTAGATTATGAAAATTGTAGTATTACAATTAATGACTGTTTTGTAACTTTCATAACTAAATACCTTAGAAAATGTTGCATAATATTAAAAATCTTAAGAATCACCTTTTTACAAATCATTAGAAACAATCAAATTATAGATTGTAAATTTAATCGTTCCATAAGGACATAAATATAAACTTAATATTATTTTATTTTATCAAATTTATACAGATTTTACTAACTGCAATAATACAATTTATATATAAAAAATTGAATTATCCGTAATCAACTAATTTAAGGTTTATAAAATTTTTTTACTTTAACACCAAGCTACTTAAAGAAATTTCTGAAAAGTATATAACAAGAACAACAAACTTAAACTTTAAGGAAAATTTCAATGGAAAACTTAATATATAGAGAAACGATAAAAGTAAAAAGTGAAATAAAAGTTTTTTTTAGTAAAATGTAGATTTCCGACTACAGGGAAATGTTTTTCTCCTTTACAATTTTCTGATGGCAGAAAAAGCAGATTCCTATGTTGTGTTAGTAGAAAAGTGATTCTTAATAGTGTACTAGATGTCAAGGTAAAAACCGGTAGATTTAATAAACTGTTGGCACATAAATGAGTTTTGAACATTAAAGGAAAAAGTATTATAGTTCACAACATGATTTATTTTTTAGCTACAACTTTAAAAATATATAAAAAATATGAATAGAAATGAGATAAACGTAATTTTAAGGAAGTTTATAAATTTTCACATTATAAGGTTTTTTATGTTTTTTTATAAACGGAAAACGAAGAACGTAAAATTATTTTTTCGATAAATTGAATAATATGGGAACTGGAAAGACTCAATGAATGGGGTAGGTGACGGTAATTAATATAAATATTGTGCTCGGTACATACATAATTTTAACAATATGAGGACGATGAATCGTTATCCTCGAATAAAAAGAATTATTTAATTTAAATGTCACCATCTTTCTATGTGCTTTTAACTTATTTCATTAACTTCTGATGCAATAGAAAATAGATTACATTTAAAATTGCAATATCGCGCACGAATCATAAAAGTAAAAGCCATACTTTTTGTAATGGTTATTACTGTAATGATTACAATTACTATCATGATATCACTAAAATAAATCTTAATACTCATATATCATACTCATAACTAAACCAACTGTGCATTACGGATGGTGCCTAATAAGTGAAACAATAAGAATTTTAGTATTAGACACGCCGAAAAAAAAATTATTACATAATCTTCATACCGCCAAAGGTTGGGCATGGGGGTGTATTTAATTTGTCTTAAAATCAATTTAATAAAACATATTACTGTAATTATACAATTATAAGGGAGTTGATGTGATTTACATTTCTGATTAATCAGCAACAAATTTATATCATCGCAAACGAATATAGTAAGCATAGTAATACATAATGTAAACTTGAAAGTTCTTTGTCTTACAAGAAAATAAAAATATATTTCGTTGCTTTTAAAACTAAAATTACAAAAAATATATATGTAATAACAATTGTAATACAATTGTGCCTATGTAATTTATTCAAAAGAGATTGATAATAACAAAAGAAAAGCCAATAAAAATAAATTTAATAAAGGAAAAAAGATTTAAAAATCTCGAAAAATATTGGGTATATTAGGTAAAAAATAGTTCAATCTTTTATACTTTTCAATTTGTAAAAGTGTAATTTATAATAAAAAATAATACAAGATAAAATTGAAAAAAATTACAATTCTATGTTATACTGTGAGAGGTATTTCTTTATTCAATTGAATGCATAAAATTAAATCAGCATTGATTGTGCAAGGATATAATAGTAGTTTATTTAATTTAAACGAGATTTTTTTTTAATAAATTGTTTATTTTATAAATAGGTATTTAGATAACTGCATATTGATAGTATCGGTTCAGTTTTATAACTATATCAAATTTTCATTCGCAAACGTGGGTTTTGTGATTTTGGATTAATTAATTTGCTGTAAATTTAATTATTTTTAAGAGATTATATAATTAATTGTTAAGATACAAAATTACATAACAATTATTAACATTCCTATATTAAACAAACAGTAATTTTTCATAGTATAAAATTCTTTCTGAAATTATCTCAATACAGAATTTACTGTCTTTCATGCAGACGAAAATGGCTTCCTATACTAGCATGTAACCTGGTGTTTATTACAGGATTACAGCAACCCAAGAGTAATGGTAAGCCTTTTCTTATCAACTTCGTGAGCAGAGAGAAAATTGTTTAACATTATATATTTAACATTTATAGAATATATTTAATATATTTTTTACTATTATTATTTTTAAATGGTCTGTAAGATTAAATGTAAAGTGTAATACACTTTAATATAACAATTAACTTTGGCACAAAAATCAATCGTTTTTTAAACAATATTTTTTTTTTATCTAGTTTAGTTCTAATTTACAATTAAAAATTTAAAAGTTTAATCTAGATCAATTTTGTGAAATTTAGATTTTTTTCTCAGATTTGCCGCTATTTTTACTAATACTGATATAATTTGAAAGACCAAGCATATCCAATATATTAACATATTATTACATACATATTTTTCAAAAATCATAATATATCAATACATACATACTAACAAACAAAAAATGATTTATAGCTTTCATGTTAGTTTG
Organism: Rhamphomyia laevipes; assembly: GCA_963920725.1. Taxonomy (NCBI): domain Eukaryota; kingdom Metazoa; phylum Arthropoda; class Insecta; order Diptera; family Empididae; genus Rhamphomyia; species Rhamphomyia laevipes. The sequence continues at coordinate 118,959,050 of OY987255.1, forward strand.
GTGATCACCAGAAATCTGAGATTTTAGGGGAAAAGAAAAAAAAACACGAAGAAAACCTCTGTAAGAAAACGATTAATGTATATAAAAATTAGTTTCCTTTTTTTTTCTTTGCATAATATATACATATACTTATATATTATTATTAACACTTTTACATATAAAATTCATTTCGGTCCTATTTTTATTTTTTCTGACAGTAATCCAAAATCATTGTATATTAAATTCAATTGATTATAAAAAATTAATTTCTTCAGCATATTCGAGTAAATAGGGATTTAGCTAGCTGGCACCTGTGTTTAGTTGGCAAAATATTAAAGATATTTGATATACTGCCAGAAAAATTCAAGCGATAAAATATAAATCTTATTTAGTAGGAAATATGCGAAACAATTCAAATGTAATATATAAATACATGTAAGCCTTATTGAAATAATTCAACCACAAAAAAGACCAATAAAATAAAACTATTAGTATAAAAATTACAAAATAACTCAACGTAAATATAATAAATAAATCAAATCGATATTTTAATATAACAAATGCCAAGAAACACACAAAACAAAATCTTCAAATCAGTATTTATTGGTGCAAATAAAAATTCAATAAAAAAGTTGTTTTCGAACCAAAAAAACTGAAATAAAAAATACATTATGATCATAAAATACTGATATAAAAGGACGAGAGGCTATGGAAATTGCCAATTGTATATGTAAACAATAAAGGAACAAAGCTAAATTTCCTGAATAAATTGTTTTTAATTATATCCTCGTGGATTCACTTTCTATGTTTGCACGAGACTGGAATATATGATTTTATTCGAAACCAATATGTTTTACTTTTCTTATATTACCGAAATTGAAAAATTATTAGAACACAGTAACGATTAGATTAAAAAACCAAATTATAAGGAAGAAGATGTATATTCTAAAACATTATAATAAAATTTCCATTTTTCCATGTCGAATGCGAATAGATATTTTCGTATTTATATAGAAAAACTAATTTTATACTATTTTGTACAAATTAGAGCCTAGAAATTCTTTTTAAAAATTAAAGCTTTGTTTTAAAAAAATTACGAAATTTAAAATTTTCTACAATATTTTATAATCAAACTTTCATATTTTAAGCAAAAATAATATATTCTTTGTTTTTCTGGATTTGGAATAAATGTTTCCAAATAATCTGAAGAACCTTATCTTAATAGTCATTATATGAATAATACGAATAAAATAACTTTTACAAAAAATTTGTTATCCAATACTTTTTAATAGATCACACTCACACTATTCAGTACTGTTTATATTATCACTACAAAATAATTTTTTAGCTTATTATATTATATTGAATTTTATCATTAACATAAAAATTTCCCACAAAACATTACGAATTACGATATACAAAAATCAATATAAATGTAATGTATATAATATATATCAGTATTACAGCTCAATAGCTCTTCATAACAACTTTTTTTGTTGGAAAATTTTAATATTCTTTTCAAATATATACAAAAATATACCAAATACATAGTTATTTTATATATATGTACATACTTTTAACTTGGTTATGTGTTATTGCCTGTTGCTATGAGTGTTATTGTTAGGCTAGACATACTTTTTGTTCTTTTGATAACAACTTCCTGACTGGAATTTTAGAAAATTTATATTCCATAAAAAAATTTGTTTTTAAATAAACTTTTAATTTTAATATATTATTATTGTACTAACGTTATTTAAATGGAAACTGAAACAAATGATTTATAAATAAATTGAATCTTAATATTATGTATAGAGTGTTTCGTATCTAAATTTGATCAAAAGACATTATAAGAACGTCGCTTTTATGTTATAACAGCAATACAAGGGTTATACAAACCTGAATTCATTTGTATAACAGCAACAATTTAGTTAAGGGAGAACTATAGCTGTCATACAATATGACAGCCAGCCATATATATCACTACCGTAAGCCTATATTGATATTAAAATTTTCTGGTCAACATATCAACAGCTGCACATTCAAAGAGTTGAGGAGCTTTAACGTAGATTTTTAAGGTTTGCCCTTAGTGGACTTCTTTGAGTCGATTCTTTCAACTAACCTGCTTATATTGCCTGTCTCAAAATTATTGATATGCAAACGCTTCAGAGGCGTCAGCAAATAGCTGTTATAGTGGTTGTGCACCAAGTTACTGCAGGCGATATTGAATCTCCTTTCCTCTTAGAAAGTATTAGTCTTATTAGATCTGTCGCTTAGATCTGTTTTACTTTTGAAAATACACAATTTCATTAAACAGGCTATGGGAAAAATGAGCCAATTTCAAGAATGTTGCTCGAAGATAACAATATTCTTTAAGCAAGCTGACTCCAAATTGAGTTAAAAAAATAAGTGTCACTTAGGAATCATTGGTGTGTGATAATAGTTTGCATATTGAATTATATTATCACATTAATTTAAAAAAGATAAATTTAACTTTAGTTTACCACATTATTTGTACTCAATTTTATAGCATTATTTATTAAAACGTAAAAAGTATATTAAAAAACGAATTCAATTTTCTGTTACAGTATATAAATGTTCATAAAAATATCAGTATTAATTTAAAAAGAAGTAATTTAACTTCAACATCAATTTAAAACAAATTTAATTTAATAAATAAAAATTAGGAAAAAAATGTCTTATAAAATATGGTTATAATATTTATATTATTAATTTAATTATGATAATTTAACTTATATAAAATAGGAAAAAATAATTAACTTAAAATTGAGGAATTTAGCTCCCATCTTTTTTGGGACTTGTTGTTTTTAAAACTATTATTTTTGGGCTTTATTAATCCTATCTTTGCCATAATTAAACATTTTTTTTTATGATAATGATAATATCATTAACCCTATTAATCGGCAATTTTTACATGGCACATTCATATAATAAAATTAAAAGAAATAATGCATTCGGGTCCATAATCTTACAATTACATTTTTTCCAGATGATATTTGTAAAAGTTTTGATGATGGTTTGGATGTTGAAGGTTATGGCGAGTTTTTATGATGGTTTGTTTTATATTTTATGGGATCTGTGTACTTTTGAGTAGTATTATTGAATTTGGCACGTTTTTAAATTATTTTTAATTTTTTTATTCATCAAAACCGAAATCTTCTTGCCGATAACCTAAATTTTCTAAAAATACAAATGTATAAATTTTCATTATAATTTTGTATTTATACTATCATATCTAAACTTTTTAGTTAGTCAAATAACAAAATCTTTTATTTGAACATTGAAATAATTATATATTTACCTTATTGTATTTGAGTTCCATCATCAGAAGAGTTCATGTTGATTATTATCATTAAACTGATCTGTAACTAAAAAAAGGAAATAATTACCTATTATAGTCATATTCAATATAATCAAGCCTATATAATTATAGACAAACCCATTTTGGTTGCTCTAAATTAAATAGCATATAAAGATAAACTAATGTTTAATATTTTTTTGTATACTTTCCTAAAACACCTTTAACTATTTGAACTTAGGGACTATTGTGCTTAAAGGCAGACGACGTAGGCTTATTAGATTTGTGTTTAAATCGGTTAACTTAAGTAGATAGTCTTCCAGTATTTTTAAATTATTTAGTAGGAAAATATTTAATTTAGGAAAAAATTAAAAAATAACTGTTTAAGGTACTAACTTTTCCATAAAATATTAAATAATTTTGTTATTGAAAAACAAGGAATTTTGTAAAATTAAGCACCATAATAATACAAGCTCTATGCTATAAGTATAAATTGTTTTAAAAGACATAAAATATAATTTACACAGCTTTGTTTCCCATGAACTAATCAGTTACATGACGAAACTAATTTGTGTACCGAATTTAATTGAAATTGGATAAAAATAACTATAACTTCTTTAATAGAATATTTTTAAAGATATTTAAGTAATGACCCTCTGAAGTTACGTACATAAAATTATTATTTTTGGAATCTATTCATACCCTCAAAAGCTTAACATTTTAAATTATATACCTTTACTATTAGAGTTTCATATTATTTAAAAAACTCGTAAAGACATTTCCTGCGATGAATTGAATTATCAGAAGATCATGGGATGGCCATAGAAATATACTTACTTTTTCTCCAGAATAATACCACAGATAGAGTACCCCATTGAATATATCAAGTAGGTGCAAATGCAAACGGAGACTATACCAAAATTTTTATACAGCTTTGCCTTTTGGAACATAAACATTTTCTGATCAGGAACTTTAGTCGACCAGGACCATAGTATTTAATCTAGTACAGCTTGGCTTAGTAATCTATAATTTTCCAATCGATTTTACTTCATCAAAATATATGAAATATAAAAAACAACCCATCCAATTAATGTAAAACGTAAAATCAAAACTATCATATTTCAAATCATATTTTACGATAGCTTTCTTTTGAATACTTTAACTTTTTATTTGTATTCTTTAGAAATATACAATTACTCAGCCAGAAACTTACCTGATAATAAAATATCTATAACATAATATATTCTTATATCAATTGATGATATAGATTAGATATACCTTTTCGTTACCTATAATAATAAACCATAAGGAAATTTCATTCAAAATCATTATCAATAAATAAAAAGAAAGATAACAGCAACAATATACATAGATATACAATTTATAATCTTTCGCAAAGAAACGGAAACGTTTTACATTTACATAAACCTTTTTAAAATAAAAAATTATATAAATATTTAGATAAAAAAAAACAATTTTATCTTAAAAATTTTAGAAACATTTAAATAGTCAATCAATATCTTTCCCTGAAGCTATATAAGTGAAAAACTTATTTTTAAAAATCACAATAACAAATCTTTCAATATATTATTATTATGAATTTTTCATATATTTTGATTCATTTCATGGTGAATAAAATAAAATGGCTTCTTTCCGCTATTTGAATATAATAAACGAAGAATGACTTTGCAAATTAATTTCCGCCAATTATTCATCTTGATGTCTTATAATATTACACAGATGTGTGTATCCTGTTTGTTGCTTAATATTTTTATTTTTAGGGTCTTTGGATACAAGTACAAAACAGAACGGTAGGACTTTTTTTTTGGATCAGGTCATTTCTTTACAGAATGACTAGAAAACACTTTTTTCGAGTTTTTGTCTTTAAAGTCGGTGGATACTAATGGGGTTAGTATCAGCAAACCCAACAATTCCTCTTTTAGTGATTTTCTATTTATTTGTATACCTATAATTTTCAAATTACTTATCAATCTGAATATATGTTTATGTAACTTTCACAAACACCCTGTTTACACATAATAGGCATGATTTTTGTAGATACAGGAAAATGATAAACATATAAACTCAGTTTAATGTATTAGGAAAATATATTTTAATAGCAATATTTCTTAGTAAAATTTAATAAGTTTTGTGAAGAAAATATCATAAGTTTTGTGAAGAAATACATATCAGTAAACATATATTATATATACCAACATATTATATATGTATAATAAAAAAAAATTGATAATATCGTTGTCATAAATTGAGTTACGCACTCACTTTTTTAAATTCATATTATTCAAATTTAGATTTTAAATAATTATTTATATTCCACTCCATATTACATATTATTATAATTTTTGAACAATATGCTTTATTTAAAACATAAAACACATGTACAGTTATTCAATTAACTGTTTTTTATGAAATACTGTGTCGGGAAATGCATTGCCAGATGGCAAAGAAGATTGGTTTTTATCGGACGATCTAAATTATAGAATCATGTACTAAACTTTTTTTTTAAAGTCTTCTAAAAATTCACGCAAATATGTATTAAATAACATTTGTTACATTAAACATCGGGTCCGTGCTGTAATTTTTTTTTTATATAGCATACAACAAGTAACTAATATATTAGTAGCAGTAATTTAAAATTTAACATTATTTTTGATTTATCATAGTTATTTCAAGATGTATTCAGCTTATAATTCAGCTAATTAATTCTAAAAGAGATTCCAATTTCTAAATTTGTAAAGTTATGAAAATGTTTGAATCAAAAAGATTTTTTAACTACGTATATATTCTTCTACACATTTTGTTATATTTTTATTTTACTCAATTTATAGTTATACTATATGTATTCTTTTATGTCCTTCAGTTTCATGGGTTCCGGAATTTCTCTTTAAAAAAATCGTGTTTCCCATGCAAAATGAAAATTTTAAAATACACTATACGGTATATGAAAATTGTTTCACGTTTTTATAATTATAGTTTAACCAATCTTTAATATTAAGCTATTAAATATTTATAATTCCCAGCAATAAATTGAAAGAATATTTAGCGCCCGGTACACAATGACCAATTTTAGCTACTAAAAACAGAATAGGATATAAAATGTATTTATGTAGAGGTGCGATAGAGAGAGCAATGTCGTCCAAAAAAAATTTCCCCGCTTTTTAAGACGTCTAAATTCCGAAATTTGATTTCCGAATTCGGATTCAAGACGTCCAATTATAGCATAAGACGAGCTATCTCGTCTTGTGCTATAAATAGACATCCGAAAATTATATTACATTTGAAAATATTAATTTTATTTTATTTAAAAAGTAAAAAGTTTTTTTTTTTTATTTGTGTGTGAAGAATGAAGATAAAATAAATATAAAAAAGCTGCTAACTAGGGGGAGCAGATAACTCGTAGTATGTTAACAGTGATTTGTTCAAAATTGCTCATCTTTATTATTTATGATTTAAAAATTAATAATTTTATATTTTTATTTCTTTTATATTAAATTATAAAGAAAATAATAAATAATATAATTAAAATAACTATAATAAGTATAAATATGCGTAATCACGAATCCAACCTGTATACAAAATTTCATTGAAATTGGATAATATTTACCATATGATCTAGAACATTTGAAATATTAATCGGAAATTTTAACATGGACCCCCTCAGGCTACTAACTTCTACCTTAGTCTACACATGCGTAATCACGAATCCAACCTATGTACCAAATTTCATTGAAAACTGATAATAATTACTATATGGTGTAAAACATATGAAATATGCTTTGGAAACAAAGTTGCTCATATATTAGTTTCCCTGTTTCCCATGAAAACAATAAAGCTACCTGATTATATGTAATTAATAACAGTCCTTTATAACAGGTAATGGTTGAATTAATTCCTCGAGAAACTTTGGCGCTGCGTCCTACATCAGGCAGGATCATTTTGAAGAAGTATGTTTATTCCTTGAAATAATAACGGGACAGACAATACATAGAATTTGGAACAGGCGTCATTAATAGAACAGTAGTGTAGTCATAAGTATTGAGGAGAAGAATTCATTCGTTATGATAGAGGCATATCACTGTTAATGATATAATTGAGAAAATCCTCCAATTAAGGAAGTATGACGACCAAGTAAAAGCTGCTAACTTTTTCCTTTAATGGTTAAATTCTATAATACTTCTATTTATATAGTTTAATATAAAACTTTACATTTTCATTGTAAAAATAAAGAAATTCTTTTATAAATTACTTATATTAATTATATATATAAATTTACTTAAATATTATAACAATCTCCATAACAGCTTCAATATCACCCTATATGTATATACTATTTATAATTTTTTTTTTTATAAATTACTTATATTAATTAGAATTCGTTAATTGTTAACGAATTGAATAGTTGTTTTTAATATTGTCTTGTAATATTCTAATGTAAATCGTAATTTAGAATTCTTTGTAAAATAATAAAACTGAAAAGTTTACTATTGAAAGTTGTTTTATTTAGTGTTGGATTTAGTTGATAAAGATTGTCAGAAAAGTTAAATAAGATATCTTTACACTTGTTCGAAATAAGAAATAACAAACGACAAGTTCTTTGTTTTTAGTTGTTGGCATATAGTAAGCTCTAACTCTTGCTCCTCATCAAGTGATTGTTCTGTTTCTAATTGTATCAGCTCTCTATCAGCATATTTATAATTAATATTTAACGTAAAAATAATATAATAGAAAATCCAAACAAATTTTATATTTTTGTAGGCTAGGATTTTTTCGGAGTTTTCAGAATGTCAAATAGTTCCTATAAGTTTTATAGTTCCCACCTAAAAATTAAGGATTTTTATCTCATTCTTTCGTTAACAAATATTTTACTTGCTATCTCTTTTTATTTATACTAAAATAAAAAAATTAGCCATTGTGTACGTCGTCCTTAAATTTATACATTTTAATATATACATAATTAGTCGTAGACGTATAAACTTTTATACACAATTTACATTATCTTATACAGAAATAAAAAGTGTTGACCCTACTGAGTATATACATAAATCATCATTTATAATCATAAAAACAAATTTCCATGGTGTCTCAAAGGTGTTTAATAAAATTGTTTGAAAATTGTGAAATAAAGATCAGATTATAATTTAAAAATTAAATTTGATATTATCTTAAAAGAAGGTTTATATAAAATTAGTAACTTAGTGTCTATCCATTCTCCTACCATAATGATTTTTTTTAAAAAAAAACTTGTTAATGTGAAAATGAATTCGTGTTATCTCTTTATATCCTTTCAGATACATTTTTTTTACCTTTTTCTGGGTACCTTTATACTATATATATAGTATATAGCTACACCTACAATATTAAATCAGAAACCATCTGTGCGGAAAATGTTGTATTCATAAAATTGTGTAAATTGTTGAATTTGAGAAATAAAATTCATTAAACACATTTTTACTTTGTATAAGGTTTATATAAAATTTTTAAAATTCTTTGGTTTGAAATTTTTAGAGAATTTTTACATTAATTTGCAAGTATAAGAAATTAAATTATATTAAAATAGAATTTATATCAAAAAAGTTGAATATTTATTGCTGAGGTTCTGTAAATAATTTACTATTATTAAAAACTAATATTATATTCGCAATTTATAGTTTACTTTACAAACTGCTGAACCGTGACAAATTATAATGACATAAAAATCTTGGTAATTTTTGGAGGAATAATTCTTCTTTTTTGAACCTAAACCTCTGGCTAATAACGACGAGAAAGATATAATACTGGTGCGAACTGTTTGCCTTGTCTTAATATAAATATGATCTAAATTTCTTCCATTTCGTTAAATGTGGAAGGCATCTAAAGAAACAGTTTGAATGTTTTATAGCGTCTAATATCCAAACCGTATGAAGCTATTGTTATACAATAAAATTTGTATGATCTAATGACTTACCTTACCTATATTTATACTATATAGTTGTATAAGCATACATATAATTATAGGAACATAAACAATAAGCAAAATAATCACCAGCAAGCTTAGCTTTATATTCCGATTTTAAATTTTTTTTAAATATTTCTGCTACGAGAATTTGTTCAGATTTTCATTTTAGAGGTAAACTATTATTACAGAGGGCAAATACTATTTATATTTAACACTATTCGTATTTGGATACTCTAAATTCCATTCATTTTAAATTTTTATTTGTAGTTTCCAACATTTTACAATTTCAACGTTGACTTAATATTATTTGTATACATTAATTCTTTAATATTAAAAGCTCCTCATAATAATAGGATAAAAATTGAAAATATGTCAGCTATAAATTAAATCTTTTTAAATTTTAAAGGTATGAAAAAAATACTTTTTGTAGGCTATAAAGAAGATTAAATAATATTTTTATTTTCCATATTGTATCTTCTTAATACTGCAAAAAAATTGTTATGAATAAACTAAATATAAAATGTATTCTCCTGGAGGACGTATCCAATTTATATATCAGATTTGGTTCACAGTCAATAAATTATATTACGTTATTACAAAATATTATATATTTATTAAATAAGACTTACTTATTTAACGTTCAAAGATAAGTAATAACTTGATGTTAAACAAAACTTAGGTCTAATATATAACTTGCCATTAGTTTGTATTTTCAATTTCAAGTCCGAATAAAGTTTTAGAAGTAATTTAAATATAATTAATATTTAATAATAATAAAATATTTAAAAAACTTAAAATGCCTGAATTTTTCATCCTAATTATTTATTATATAGACTCTATAGAAGAGGATAGTTTAAAACAAACATAGTTCAATGTATGGAATTCGTAACAACCAATACTTCTCGTAATTCATTGTTAATGAAATTCAAAAACAAAATCCTTTTTTATCAAAATATTCTTGGGTATTTATAACATAAAAATTATGATATTATAAAACATTTTTTATAAAAAATTTTAAAAGATATAAACATAGCTTTAATTCACTATTCACATTCTTCGTGTGTACATTTTTGACTGCAGGGTTTATAACCCAAATTACAGACACTAAAAAAGGTTAAACTTCCACAAGGCAAAGGATTAAAGATTTTTTTTTTTTTTTAAATAATGTATATTTTAAAATGTCCATTAATTTATGATATTTATTTTTTTCAGGTCACTAAATTTATTTGGCTTTAGGTTATATTCCTTTATAAAGAAAATTATTCATAGTTTTGGAAAATTTTTAATAATTCACTTTTAAAGGTATTTATGATAAATATTATGTAAATTATATTACCAGTTTTTTGATAATATATTTTGGGTAATATTATTTATAGTTTTCGAAAATATTTTAGTAGTTCTACCAACCATGATTGATTTTCGTTTGTTGTATATAAATTAGTAAGAATTTTCTATATCTTTATAAGTTTACCCAAGCAGAAATTTGTAACTATTGTACTAACAAAATTAAGAACTTGAGTCACAATGTGGTTAAATTTTATAATTTTTGTGTTAATAAAGTAATTCTGATTTTAATGTGACACTTTAACCAATATTTTACGTTACAATAACTTGTAAAAGCAATATATCTTTATAGTAACAAATCGGTATCTTTTGTGTCCTGTATGTTACCAAAAGTGATTATTTTTAGTTTCAAAAACTGATATGTTACTACTAAATGTAACCGAAATGTAACCAAATATTTAAGTACACAATATCGTCTTTATGAACAATATATGAGTCAATAACGTTTTCTATACTTTACCGCCACATTTATTACACATTTTGATACACGTTTGTGTTTATATAGTCATAATACCCACAATGTGTGGATAATGGCATCTTCTAATATTCTAATAAAGTAATATGTTACCATAAAATAAAAATAAAATGAATTTTGTGCCGTTTGAGTAACATTTTCATATTAAAGCAGAAATATTAGATATGGATATATGGTCGGACCCGTATCTAAGATTTAGACAATTCGGACAACGCCTAAAATTAATTCAAAAATTTAAAAATATTAAATTTATAATTAAAATATTATGTTTATTCTAATAACTGAAACTGAAATCGTATATCACACAGAATCTATTTGCATAATAGAAGTTAAATTTTTAAAATTGAATAAAAGTAACTATTTGTAGGGAAGTAGCAAGTTAATTAAAAAGGTTTATCGCGTAATACTGTAATATCCGTTTATTAAATCGGACTTTTTTAGCATAAAAAATTATTAAAAGTAGATGGCAGAACATAACCCAATGACGGACCTGCATATCATTGAACCTGCAATTAGAAACAAAATGGAACCTGCAATTAGAAAGAAAATGGAAATTGTGTAGTAACTTTGGGGCACATTTAGTCACATTTCACTTTAAAGTTACACTTATCTATTTGATGCAAAGTAATGGCATCCATTTTAATAAGTTTATTAAATTAAAATATTAAAATTACTTTTTTAACTAATTTATTATTTATTTCCGTCTCAAAACCTTAAATTATTTTATTTTATGATAAAAGCAATTTATTAAAAATAATTTAAAAAAATTAAATGTCATATAAATTTTTTATATTTTTTTTTTTGTTTAAATAATTATTTATTAAAATTTAACATATTTCTAAAGCGCATTAATTTTTTATTCTAGAACATATAATATTTTACAATTAAAATGTCATTTGTTTTAATTTTTGTGTATACATTTTACCAAGTCGTAGGAATAAACTTCGACATTTATTTATTTATTTTGTTAAGTATTATATTATTTTAGTAATATACTTAATAGTGAAGTATATGAATTTATAATATTATAAATGTAAACATTTTACAGAAACAAAATTAAGTCTTACTAACCATAAATTGACATAAATGTGTGTAATATGCTTCGGTCACAAAACGGTAACAAATGTTCGTTGAAAAAACTACAAATGAACTAAGTCGCTCCATATCCCCACTCGGTAACAGATACGTGCCAATAATGAAATATATCGATCTCTGAGTACACACGTACACAAATAGTGTGTGGATACTGGACCGAATTTTGGTAACAATGTCGAAACGCTGACTAAAATTTCTGCTTGGGTAAAGTTTTGAAATTTATTAAAATTTACATTAAATTTTGATTATGTGGATGTTAATGCTTGAAACAGACGTGCGTTTTTTTGCCGCACGGCAACGCATGCGTTGACTGATAGTCAATTAGATGTGCATATTTCTTGCGCGTCCGGCGATGCAGCGAATTATGACATTTTTAAATTTGTTGTGAAATAAAACAAAATATTAGTGTTTATTGTATTTATAAAATTGTGATAATAATAAACACAAAATATTAATATCAATAATAGACACAAAATATGATGATACAATACAATTAAAAAAAAATATGTTGACATAACAGCAAAAATCTATTGTCAAATTGTTTTTTTTTTATTTTCAAGTTGGTGAATTTAACTCCTGTGTTGTGGCAACATTGCCGCCGCACGGCAAAATTAGAATTAGAGATATCATACGGCAACGCACCGCATGCGTTAACGTAGTGCGTTGTCATCTAATCGGTTACATAAGAATCTATGGTTTCTAATTTTGCCGCACGGCAAAACGCACTAAAAAACGCACGTCTGTTTCGAGCATAAACGTAATATTAGATAATGTTTTGTTCAACTTATAATTATGTAGGGTTTTTTAAAAAAAAAAATATAATATAAATTTTATATAAATTATACGAATGAAATTCTTAATTAATAAAAGTCTATAATAAATTATTACATTATCATTTTCATAATTATTGTGGCCCTGCAGGCTTTGAACTTTGGTTGAAGGAAAAATCACATTGGATAAATTCCAATATGATTATCCAAAAACAGCCATATATAAAAATGAAAACATAGCCAACAGGTTATGTTGGTACATTTTTCTCATCCTGTTATATTTTCATGTCTTAGCACCTAAAACTTAAAAAAAATTATAAAATAAATAAAAATAAAATATTACCTGTTTCCGAAATGTCCGTCCGCTGTCTTAAAAAAATAAAATAATAAATAATCCAATAAATTTATTTAGATATTAAAAGCCATCATGGTGGCTGAAATATTTTTTGTATTTATTTGTCTCTATGACAATTATAAATGTCATGTAGACAGTTGAAAATATATTTTCGCCGCAAAGGTTTCAAATTCACCTGTTGGTGAGAACCCAAATTAACAAATTTCCACCGGGCAGGCCTTTAATTGGAATCGGTTGAGAGACAGGCGGGGAGGCGGATTTTGTTTTTGGGGAAGGCGGAAATGAAAAAAAGAAAAACGTGTTTCGGGGAGTCGGAAAAAAAGTGGGTTGCGAACAGACGTCTGTGAATTTTTTTATTTTAAAAAAAGTAATTTTTTTTGTTTAGTTTTTGGTTAAATTAAATTTAAATTAAATAAAAAAACAAAAAAAAAAGATAATTCACAAAATTTTTGTTGTTCAATTATATAAAAAAAAAAAAAACCCACGAGGAATAATCGAGGAAATTGATTCCAGCAAGTCGGATTTTTTTTTCCGGGAAGCTGGAAAAATAATATTTTTTAAGTTATATATACCGAGAAGCCGGTATATATCGTATATTCAAGTGGATCGACTGAGCTATTGGTCGAATCGAAGGAAGTTAGCTGTATTCAATTGGACCGAGCTATTGGTCTAGAAGTATTTGGTGATAAGAGGGATCAGGGAGATCCAGAAAATTCAAAGAAAATAAAAGTTTATTAAAACGATTGGTGGATGTACCATTAAATAAAATAAAAAAAAAAAAAAGGAAAACGCGAATTATTAAAGTGGCGTTTATCGCTGATGTTCTCCAAGTCCAATTTTGTTTTTATTATTTTGAGTAAAATTAGTTTTATTAGTTGGTTAATTATTTCATGATTTTTAGTAGCTTGTAGAGTAGTTGTTAATTTTTGTTTTGTGTAGAATTAATAGTAAAGTACATAATTGATTTTGATTTTGTAGTACAATTTTTTTTTTTTTTTTTCATTGATTTTTTTGCTTTAATTTTGTAAATTTATAATTTTAAATTAATTTTCATGGGTAAAGTTAGCCTAGTTCTCCTGGTGGTAGTCATTAGTTTTTTTTTAAATTATATAAACTTTATTTTAGCTAAGGCGCCAGACTATAGTCCGGACAGCCAGCATATATATATATAAAAAAAAACAAAGGTATGTTAATTATTAATTATAATTATTAATTAAAAATAAATAAAGAGGTGATAAGAGGGATCAGGGAGATCCAGAAAATTCAAAGAAAATAAAAGTTTATTAAAACGATTGGTGGATGTACCATTAAATAAAATAAAAAAAAAAAAAAGGAAAACGCGAATTATTAAAGTGGCGTTTATCGCTGATGTTCTCCAAGTCCAATTTTGTTTTTATTATTTTGAGTAAAATTAGTTTTATTAGTTGGTTAATTATTTCATGATTTTTAGTAGCTTGTAGAGTAGTTGTTAATTTTTGTTTTGTGTAGAATTAATAGTAAAGTACATAATTGATTTTGATTTTGTAGTACAATTTTTTTTTTTTTTTTTCATTGATTTTTTTGCTTTAATTTTGTAAATTTATAATTTTAAATTAATTTTCATGGGTAAAGTTAGCCTAGTTCTCCTGGTGGTAGTCATTAGTTTTTTTTTAAATTATATAAACTTTATTTTAGCTAAGGCGCCAGACTATAGTCCGGACAGCCAGCATATATATATATAAAAAAAAACAAAGGTATGTTAATTATTAATTATAATTATTAATTAAAAATAAATAAAGAGGGGTCAGGAACCCAAACAAAAAAATCAATACCAGTAGCAACTTGGTTCGGCGGGCCAAATTGAAAAATTTTTGTTGCGAAAATTAATATTGTACAGTCAAATAAAAACACCAAGTTGGACATTACCCGAACATAATTTATTGTTTTTTTTTATTTTTATTATTACCAGATCTGTGGTAGCACATTTTTTTTAGGATGTCTGGCTAAGGGCCTTCTTTCCATGGATTGATGACGTCGGCCCGTATTTCCCTTATTCCCTTTCCTTGTTGATGATGATTTGATTTGCAGGTAGGATCGATTGGTTGACTCACGCCCCACAGATTGTGCTAAGCCGGCAAAAAGGAGGAAATCCCAATCGGTCCTTGAAACTTTAAAGGTTTTTTTTTATACAAATTCGGTCTTGTTCCTTGGTGGTCCGCGGTTGTGGATTACTCAAGACCTGGCGCCCACATAATTGAAACTCTTGGAAGTTTCTAAAGCGCGTCTCCTCCGCAATTTTTGTAGTAAACCGACTCACTTGGTTTTGTTATTTTATTTCGGTAAAAATTATTATTTATTTTTTTTTAAATTATTTTTTTTGTATATAGTTTTGTGGTTGAAAAACCATTGGCGCTCCAAAATGTTTTGTTGAGTGGGCCAAAATTTTTTTATTTTGGCCGAGGTGTTAGATGGTGCACGGGTACCATTGCCACCCCACAAAATAAATTTAAATAATCAAATTAACATGTCAAAGCCAAGTGGTGTCCTCCGGTTCTGCTGCAATTTGTCAACCGAACTGTGCGGTGTTACATTATATATAAAGAGAAAGCATCAATTTCATATAATTATTTTGTATATTTTTAAATATATTCCATTAAATAAAAAGGTAAAAAAATTACATATTCAATATTAATAGCTCTATTTTCTAGCTCTATTTGAATGGGTCTGTTTCGTATCAATAAAACTGTGAATATTAGATGTTGTAACATTTTGTAATATAGTTGATATAATTTTGCAAAGTTATAAAACGCGATGTATTCTTTTTTTATATTTTCAAATTGATTATATACCAAGCGTAATCAAATGATATAATCTTATTACAAAAATATACTAATGTAAATTAAGACAAAATAAATTTAATGGTTTACTAATTGCATAATTTTTGGATAAAAAACACTTAACTCTTTATATAATAAAATAATAAAAACTAATTATCTGCGCAACAGGTTCAATTTATACCAATGAAATTATAATTTGTAAAAAAAAAACGAATATTTAATTTATTTATTTTTGTTTTATTTCCATCCACTTTTGCGGCAATAAGGCCTCAATGTTAGATAAAAGTTTTGTGAATCTTAACATTTCATTGCATTTCGATCTTCTTATTTTATATGGTCGGAATCCATTAGTTTTTTTATAGTGATATAGATATACTTAACTATTATTAGCGGATTTGTTAGCTTCAGCGGAGTGGGTCCAAGCTTAACTTTCCATTCGTAATTCATGTTTTGTAACCTTGTAACGTGGCGTTAGCGTATATATAGTAATTATTTAAATTAAATTTAGTACAGAGGTATGCGATCTATTTTTGATTACCTGTAGATAATAGTAACTGTTATCTGATTTTCATGAAACTTACTACACTATAGTTTCATAACAGGTTTTTGCAACATGTACACTTCATCTAAAATATTGCTAAGAAATTGTTCCAACATATTGTTAAGAATTGTTTCAATATATGAAATTTTTGATAAAACATCGAGAAAAGCAATGTTAATCTAGATTAAAGACTAAGAAAATTTTTTATTGGTCAACAAATTTCATTGTTCAATTTATTATAGTTTTTTCTATCGCTACATATTTGTTCCCTTACCTAATCTTTAAAATTTCTATTATAAACCGCATGTTGCATATAAAGCCTTCTTTAACGCCGTGTATCAGTTACTTTACTAAAGTGAAAAGTGTGTAAGTGGTATATAGTTGCGCGTTCTTTTCAGTTTTTATTATTCTGGTTTTAATTAAAATCGAAATAAAAATTAATAAATTACATTCCAATTGTGAAAATTTTAAGTGATGAACGTTACAGATTATAGCTGGAAAAAATTACAAGAAATTACAGGAACAGGACGAATAGTACGGCTCATATTTTGGATTTTCACAAATATAAAAAAAAACCAAAACTAATCACTGATTAAAGACAGAAAACATCAGAAAAACTAAAGTAGAAAAAACTGCATTTCAAAAGTTTAAGAAAGAATTAATTTTAAATCAATTAATTATTGCTGGTCTAAAAACAAAAAAATAGAAGCGGTGGATAAATAAAAATAAAATAAAATCAACTCTTCTCATTACACTCTACCCGTGAATATTGTACTAAAAGAGTTTTAAAAGATTTTTAGTTCAATTAACAACATTTATTATTGATTCTTCAACAATTTTATAATAAATGTTATAAATTAAAATAAAAATAAAATAAAATGGTTAATTATTATAAAACATTGGAAGTGTCAAATGGTGCTAATGATGCTGAAATTAAAAAGGCGAATTTATGATCAATATGAAAAAGAAGACTTATGTGCTGATGGTGGTATGGTAATCGTCATTATCATAGATCATCGCGACATCCTGTAAATGATTTTGATGAATTTGATTTAATGGGCGGTTTTCCAATTCTATTTAGGCCACCAGAAGAATATGAATAATACAAATGGTTTTTCATCATTTAGTTCAGTATCGAATGGTGGTGGTAATAATGTTGCTCATACGTCAAATAGTGGTGCTGGTAAAAGGACATCAACATCAACGACGTTTGTTGGTGATAAAAAAATTATGACTTAAAGAATGTTCGAAAATGGTAAAGAAACCGTTCTATCATTTATGAGAACGATGTCCTTAAATCAAAGACTGTGAAGGGAGTAGCTGAAAAACTCTCATCAATTACAAATTAAGGATAATTTTAACATTTTAATGTAATATTTAAAAAAAAACATAAAAATATAAATATGAAAACTTTAACAATTTAATACTAATGATTTTGGTTCTGACGAATCTCTACCTACGACCTAAGTACTGAGTAAAATAATCAGGATACTGAATCTAATTTTAGTGGCAGCAAACTTAACGAGTTGAAAGAGTTTACAAAAACTTCAATAATGGAAATCCTAGAATTATTTAAAGAAAATTCATGGATCAATAGAGATACTTATTATGTAGTGGACTACTTTTTGAGTTTAGGTAATAGCCTATTTATCAACAACAAAAACACGTCTATCCTTTCTAATAATTGAGAATTTGCTAAGTAATTAAATTTACCTTCATTATATAAAATCAAAAATTTCAATATCGTAATTATAATTCTATTTTCACTTTTCTTAAATTTGGGATGTTTATTTTTCATATGTGGTAAAACTTAAATTAACAACTTATTAAATTTGTTCTGTTTTCAACTATCTTTCGAAATAACTTGTTATTTAAATTAAACTTACAAGGAACAAAACTTTATATATACATTTGATATTATGAATAAATAAAGGTATAAAAATATATCAAACAAATTTAAATATTTGACTATTAAATTTTGTTGTAGGAATAAGAGAATCATTACAAAAATGTCTTAGTGTTCAATTAAATAGACATTAGAGGGGTTGATACATTAAAATATACTGTTATTCCCTTTTATCGTTCAATAATGTTCTTTCGACAGATTTTCGTGAAACGAGATGAATAAATTATAAAATATACAACATTTTATTTTTAATTTTAATTTATTCAAAAATAAAAGATTTAGAATATTTAGGATATATATACTTTTCCTGAAAATTTATTCTATTTTATATTACGATATACTGGGAAATTTTAAAATAGAATATAGTGTGTTGTTGTCTCTTTTAACATTATACGTTTCGACAATACAAAAATGAATGTACTTTTTTTTACTTTAGCATATTCTATTCATTCGGATGAAAACGTGTTGTGTATGCTTGTCCAAATCTTTGATTTATTTTATAAATTTCCTAAAAAAAAAATATGTTCTTAAATTAAAATTTCAAATCGATGACAATAAGGATAGAGACCATACATATAGGATATTTTTATGTTCTAATCGTTGATAAACCTTATAGACAAGAAGGAGTTCTAGTATATTAATTGCAATTGATCATGTTCGGTAAAACCTGGAATTGTCCAAACATAAAGCAAAACGATAAAGAATCTACATAATACATATTGATTATTCTTTATAGCTATATTATATTTTTTATAAAGAGAATCATTTAGACTCAGACTAATAATGCTTAAAGTTTCCTTCATTTTACTTAAGTCCAGATCACTATGGGTTGATGAAACCTATATGATATATGTATATACGCCAATTTAAGGCCATTCTATATATACCGCTATATATATCTAAGTAAGAATTGCACTGCTATTAACCACACTCTATATACCGAAATTCTTTACGTATATTTAGAATTATATATAAAAAAGAATAAACTTGATAACTATTTCGGAATAATTCTAAGTATAAATGAGATACATTGATTCAAGTAACTATATTATTTTTAAATATATAAATTTAGAAATTATATTTTTTACAGTGTACATTTTTTACTTCTATAGTTTTAATTTTAGATTTTTGTATATTTCGCATCCTTTATACTTAGCTGGATGACCTTTTTTTTTACATAACACACATTTTAATAATTGTTTTTTTTTTTTTTTTAATTTTTCTTCATTTTCTGGTTTTTTTATTGAACAGTTTTCTGGTCCAGGACCATGTTCATCTCCACATTTAACGCAATGACGCTTTAAAGCACAATTACTTGCTGATTGTCCCTATCTTTAATAATTTTTACATTGTGCAATCATAGATTTTTTAATTAAATTTTCCCAAGTAATTAACCGATTTTCGATAGCTTTTATTTTTTAACATCATTAGTATAGGTACTGTGTGAAACTTGTATCAAGATTAATGCTGTGTTGTATTTATTCAGAACTGAATGTTTTGTTGTCAGTCTTTTTGCTGATATGAAAACTACATTTTCAATATTAAATTCATTTAATGTATTTAGTATTTGTTGGGGATCATCCTCACTATCTAAACCTCTTAAATTAAGTTTTTTTGTTTTTTCAAATGTACATAGGTGTAAATGAAAAATAATTAATATTTCTATTGATTATGGACGTTTGATAGTAGATTGAAAAAATCCAAAAAAAAAAAAAAACAACCCAAAAAATGTATTTTTGTGCGAGTAAAACAGAAATATATTTCAATGATAGACAACTAATAGTATCGTATTAATTTTGTTAAATATTATTTTTTTTTTATTCTGTCAAAGATATTTTTCATTGTTTTGATTTTGAAATAAATTATTGATTTAAAATTTAAATTTTTATATAATATGGCATAATAATGAAAAAAAAAACAATTTTTTAATTGAAAATATTTAAATAATTAGTAGCGCCAATCAAATTGTCATTTTTATTTTTATATTTTCACAGCACAGCAACCATAATAAAAATAAAACCTAAAAATTGCTCGAAAAAATTGATAGTTTCTGAAAAATATCAGTTTACAAGACAATGTCATACCGGCATAAATAACGTTTTAATGTTTTTATATGCTCTAATATTTCCGGCATATATTATAAATTTATTTATGTTAATTTTTTTAATTTTTTAATTTTTAATTCCAATATTTGTATCTTTTTTAATTTGATCTGATATTTTGTATCTGATCTACATTATTTTTTGTATTGAGTTGATTCACTGTATTGTTATCATTGTTATCAATGTCTCTATTTTTGTTATTGGTATTCTCTATTTGATTGTTAATTGTTATATTGTTAGTATTTTGATCATCTGTTTTCATGCAGTCTGTTAGATATGATCATGCATTAAATTTGATAAGTCATCACATGTCGGCGTGATTACACGTTTACGTTTCTTTTTTATTTATTTTTTCATCACTTAAATTATTTTCATTATTAGTATCTTTACCTTGTAATTGTTTTATTGTTTTTTGTAAATTTATAATCACTTGATTAAGATTATTTATTTGCTTTTTTAATTGTGTGTTTTCTAAATTTTGTTTATTAGAAGTTTGATTTTTTTGTTAGCCATTTGAAAGGCATTATTTTGTTTTATTAATTTAAATTTTAATGATTTATTCACATTATCACTTTTTGTAATACTAATTTCACTACAGTTTGTCATAAATGACTTAATTTCTTTATACACAAATATTATTACTAATAAGGATTAATCCGTTTTTTAAATTAATTTGCAACGATACTTAGAATGATGCTTTCCAGTCGGCTCTCCGTTTGGAACCTCATGACGCTACGTATTAGCTGGTACTTTTTTGATACTGGTTCTGGTAACTAAATTTTGTTCTTTTTATAGGATCTGCTGCTGCTGCTCTCCTTGCTGTGACGGAGTATCAAATTTCGTTTAACTAAACCGATGATCGATCTGAACGGAATTCGGCGAAGTGCTGGATGAACTCTGCTTACTATCCACGTGCAAGGCTGAAAACTTATTAGCTACAGCGGAATCAGAATTAAGTTTAGCTAGCTGTGGGAATCCTGATGTACCCAACGATGAAGTTTGAACTGTGGATTTCTTGATGGCTCTTAGTGCACACCACTGTTCTCCCTAGATTCACTCGGCTTAACCCAGGTAGGACAAGACAACGATATAGAATATATGGATGGAGCCTAAAGATAAAAAATTCAAGCCACGCCGGGTATAGTCGTCTCGCTTTTTTGCTAACCAACCTGTCAAAATTTAAAAATTTGTAATAAGCGACGGACTAGGTTTTTATTTTAATCCGGGCCTATGGAATTATGGAATTATTTATATATAATAATTCAATATGTAAAAATTTTTGAAAAAAGTAAATAAAAAATACTGAATATTATTTGTAGAAAAATATTAAAATGCGTTTTCCTTCTTGATATTTAAATTATAACAAAATAACTACAGATGCATCAAATATGTCTTTTACCTCCAGCAACAAAAAATAAAAATAAAATTGAAATTAAAGGTTAATAAAAAGAGTTAAGCGAAAACAAGAACTACTAATATTCCTCATAACAAAGTAGTAAAATTTAATTTACATAAATATATTTACATAGAAAAATATAAAATAATTATATCTTGCAAACACAGACTGCAGATGTACTTCATTATCTGCCGATGTAATCATATTTATGAAGCATGAACAATAGGAAATATTGAAATAATTACAGTATTTTAAAATTTTATTTAATTATTCATATTTCTCTTTATAAAAATTAATAGACTAAATAAAAAAGAACCGACCCTGGTATAAAAATTATCAGCTGATATTTTGACAAAAAATTTCGTCGGATGAGTTTTGAAAAGATCCACACGACATCAACTCAGTTTCGACTAAAATTTATCTAATTATCAAAAAAAGAGTGCACACAGTAATTTAATTTTAATTTTTACGATTAGTAAAAACTTTTTATCAGATTTAATTATGCTCCTATCCTATCCATATATTCAAGTACCTAATTCAATAGTCAATAAATATGAAAATGGCATATGAGGTTTTTAAGAATTCGGTAGACGATTTGATTTTTACAGGTTGGTTAGCAGAAGAAAAGGAAGTAATTTTTTCACGGCTTCATAAACATTTTTTTTGATATATGGAATTTACTATGAGTTAAAAAGAGATGGAACATTTATGCTCCCTCCATATATTCTAATTCGTTGGGACAAGATATGTTTTTATTTAAATTAGCTTCATTTACAATTACAGTTCCTTTATTTATTTCAGTTTCAGGTACATTGGTTGCAACATCTGTACGTGGGACACAGCTTCAGCATCTTGCTCCTCTAGCAGACACTCTATATATTTCAGAACTGGTGATATCATACCTGAACGTTCGTTTTGTTGTAGCATCTCACAGGTATAATTTTTAATTCTGTCTAATCCTGCATCTATTTTATTTATTAACCGTCTTGCAGCTGTTGATAATTTTGGTTCCACTCTTTTCAATCGTAAAAAAGAGCCTTACATCAATCCAATTCAACCCTTGGATCTTCAATGATTACAGGCGGCAAATGTTGAGGTCAATGAGCTTCTTCATCTAATGCTAGGCGTGGTCGTGGAATTTTCGAAATCGTTGTACCAGGTAATATATTTAAATTTCTGATTCCCAATTCGTACATTCATTAATTCCTCTCCTTCCAGAAGTGGCGGAAATTGTTGTTTTAGTTTTAATTTAATTTTCCTAAAATGTAAATAATTGTACCCTAAAACCAAAATTTATTTATTGAAATATATATTTAATTTATAAACTTAATAATTCGTTCAGAAGTAAACACTTTTCATTTAACGTTAATGAAGATTCTAACGATAATATTTTATTATTTACCTCCGTACAAAAATCATCAAATTTATTACTTCATTTGCGTTCAACCTTTCTGGTCCTATTTGAGTTAAACGTCAATACTCCATTCGGTTTTTTCCACCTTTGGAAATGAGTTTTGTCAATAGGACGCAACTAAACTGCCTTTCATCAAGCGTTGTAAAGCGATAACAATCATCAGTAGACATGTCTAAACAAGCACAGTGCAATTAGTGCTCCACAAAAACCTCCACATTAAATACCAAAATCATTTTCTTCAACCGCAAAGTTGCATTATGGACAAAGTGACTGGGGTAAACAGAATCGCAAGAAATATTAGGAGATGTCATTGCTAAATAATATTGAAAATGAAAATACACAGTAAATAAAATGAACACACATATGAATTTCTTACTGTTATTAATTATTATTTTATCTTTTTTCAAATTGATTCTTTTATTCTCTTTTTTTCCTTTGAATACTGAATATATAAATTTAAAATTTGAATAAACCATAATAAAATAAAATATCCAACAATCATCAATTATTTTTTGTTGATTTTTGTTTATAATAAAAACACTAAGAAATCAATTAAACAAATTTAAATGTACACTAAAAAAATGATATTGTTGAAATAGAAAAGATTGATGATAATAATAATAAAAAACCAAATTAAAAAATTATATTAATAAGTAATTAAATTAATTAAAGTAATTCAAATTGCGCATAAATTTCAAATTCATGAATAAAATCAATAATTCATTAAAATAATTCAAAAATTCAAATTGTGAATAAAAACACGTCTAAACGTGTTCAATAAGCGATTGAATACATAAGCAGATAACGTGAATTATATACATACTTTGATATACAAGATATATTTACATTTAGATTTTCCAATATTACAGCATCATAGAAATGTAATATTAATTAATATATAAATTATTGCTGTATAAAATTTTAGTATTACTTATTTCTACAATTATAAAATAGTAAATAAAAAATATACCACATTTTTTTAGGTAAAATGTATCGACTACAAAATAATAATATGTTGTCAAAAAAATTAGGGGTACGTTAGCAGATAACTCGTAGTTAGTTTTTTAACAGTAATTTTTATCCAACAGTGTCTGGTAACAAATAGTAATTTATTAAAACTTACTCATATATATCATGTATTGTAGAGAACTCGTCATTTTGATACGGACCCACTTAAACTACCAACCCTAGACACCAACTACATTACAATACTAATATGTGTACCAAATTTCCTTGAAATCGGATAATATTTACCATATCATCTAGATTCTAGAATATATGAAATATTAATTGGAAATTTCAGTATGGACACCCTGAAAAGCTACGGTGCTGTATCTGTGTAACCTTGTGCATAATCATAATACTTACTACATAGGTTACATCTTACATATGAAATATGATTTTTTTTTTGAAATTTTTCCGTATAGCCAAAACACAGAGGTTTCCACATAAACGAGGAAATCTAACATGGTGCCATGGTGCCAGAATTACATCTTGTACGGGCTTCAGGATGAAGGCTGTCTGAACCTGTGTACGATATTTTATTAAAATCTCACGAGCGGTGTAGAAGATATTGCTGCGCACATGCAAATAATATCACTTCATCATTAATCTTTCTTACAGCTATTAACCAAAAATGAATAATTATACGAAGATATCATATAAATTTTACTAGGCTAGAAAACTATTACTGTCTAGGTAGGCAAATAAATATGATACAGATACAAAAAATAAAATTCTATTTGATTTATATTTCCAAAAATCCTACATGTTAAAGAATAATAATTAATATTTTATTATGTAAGAAGAGCTATTACTCTACAGCGGGATATCCCAACAAATACAGTTTGTTAAAACAGCAGTTATAGAAAACAATTTTATAAGTTATCATAATGTAAAGAAAAATATAATTTTTCAACTTGGTTAAACCATTCGATCACAAGACTTATTCGATCAGTCCTAGTAATAATTACCTCAAAAACAATTTTTAACACATACCATCCAGAGTAAATTTACAAACTCTTTTTCATGTATAAAGTTAAAATACACCAATAAATTATGAACTGAAAAATATGAATGCAGTATTCATACATGTTAGCCTCCTTCTTTTTAATTGTAATATAGAAAATTGTATAAAGGTGTTTTCTTATTTGTATAAAATTAATATTATAAGATATAAAAAAACATTCTTAATAATGTAGCTTCTTTAATATTTAATTTTAATTGTTGCATGTAAAATTGGAATAACTTAAAAATAAATTTACATAAAGCGATACATTTTGTTTTAAGTATACTTTAAAAAGTAAACTTTGCAAGTGAAGTTTTTATAATAATGAAATCCATTATATTATACAGCAACAAAAAACAGGATAATGTATTTAATTTCCTGATGTATAACTTAATATCTGATATTGCATGCATTTTTTAATTATAAATATTACCAAAATTATAATACAAAATTTTCTGGAAGAGTGAGAAATTCTACTGTATTATTAAAGTTAATTTTAAGTTTTTATTTCTCTATATAATTTTGAACATGGCGGATTTAATGTATAAAATAAAGAAAACTAGGTTAAGTTATTTATGGTAATAAAAAGTTGTATACAGTTAACAAACATTTTCCAGTATAGATTGTAGTTTAAATACAAATTTTATAGAATTATTTAACGAATAAATAGATTATTTCTAAATGTAAAGTAGTGCATAATATTCAAGTAGATTATTACTAAAGTTACCAAATTATAATTTGGCTTATTCATAGCCACGTAAACGTTTTGGAAAAAAAAATTCTGGAACTTTTTTTATTTTGTACTTAACTTGAGTATTTCAGAACAATAATTACAAATGCAGCATGTAAGTAATTCTCGCTTTAATAATGTAGGTACTTTGATTGAACGTTTAAATCCAATGAAAGAACAAAATTTAGCATAGAAATCGATTATCGGATTTATTATAAACAAGAACTGACATTACGTTTTTTTATCGAAATTTGATTAGCAAAAATTAATAAAATATGTTACATTTTTTTTTTTTTTTTTAAATGTGCAGTTTTTGTGTTTTGTTGGGTGTTCTGTTTGATAAAATTTGAAAAGCGCTGTCCTTTATTCGCTATCTTTAGTAGCTGCCTTGGCTA
The DNA here is from genome assembly GCA_963920725.1 of Rhamphomyia laevipes. NCBI lineage: Eukaryota > Metazoa > Arthropoda > Insecta > Diptera > Empididae > Rhamphomyia > Rhamphomyia laevipes. Next base: position 118,985,648 of record OY987255.1, read on the forward strand.
CTGGTATAGAAAATTAGCATTTCAATCCAACGATGGTCGTGGTTACGCTCAAGTATCCACCAAATAGTAATGTTGAAAATGATATATATATAATTTCTTTTAATTTATTAATTTTTAAAATAACTTGGCTTATATTTATATAATTATAAATTAATTATTATCAAATTTTATTAAGTCATTCCTTAGTTTCTTTCCAATAATTTACAACGATTTCATGGTTTATAATGACTTCTATGTTCAGTAACTTACTAATACTAACTCTTAAAAAAAATTATCCTACGAACATGTATTTAATTCAATAAAATATTACTATAATTGATACCGATATATTTATAAAAATTAATATTTTTTTGAAACAATACTCTTAGGACTTGTATACCTCTAAAACAAAAATTAAATATGAAATGAATTAAACATAATGTATATAATTAGTAAAAACAACAAATAATTTGCATTAGAAAACTGATAATAAAATTGTATAAAATAAAATTCTCCAAAAAACTAACTAACCCTAATAATTTTAAGAATCGATTTTCTTTCATAATAATAAAATCTTTAATTATATTAAATTTTTAATAATTTCCACATGTTTGAAATTGAAACAATAAAGTATATTAAATTATTTAATTACATTTCCTTTTCGAGTTTTTAAGTCTGCATTAAATTTTTCAATATTCAATATAGAGATGAATTTTTAGTATTTCCCAAGGCTAATATGTCGTAAATTATTATTTTTAGTATCGTATATTTAGATAAATTATTTTGAAAAAATTAATAACATTAAATATAGAACATGTAATGAAATTATCTATTCCACGAAATATGCCGTGCGTAGTATGTTCTTCTCATGTAGCACCGCTTGATTGACCATCCAGTACTGGTATGATGCTGATGCCACGAACTCGACGACTTTAACAGAACATCTAGTTACCATAATGTCTGGATCGAATTTTTTTCTTCTCCTAAGTTAAAATAATTTACCATATGTGTGGAACCAATTCTGATGTCATTAATGTTCTCGATTTAATCTTCATTACTTCATCAGGGTTCAATTGTAACAAAATAGAAATTTTTAAGCCAATAAAGTTCGGATCTAATTATATGAATAGCATATCTACCGGTTATTCTATACAATGGACCTATGAAGGCCATATAATAATATCTATAAATATTACAATAATCCTTATCTACTTCTATCCCATCCATTCTTTTATGTCGATCTTATACAATAACATCAAAGTTCATTGTGTTTAACTGCTAATTGTTAAGTTTAACTATACCAATTTCTATTTTTAATCCATTCAAAAAACTTTATTGACTTATTCCACAACATAAAATTTTAACAAATTTTAATAGGATTTAAAATATTTTAAATTTTAATAATAAATTGAAAACGAGAATAAATAAGTTTTAGCTTCCCTAAACTATAATTAAACATTAAACTTCAAAATGAAATAGTATTAATTATTTTTCTATAAAATATGGAATAAAGAACAATATTCTATTCAGAAATTATGAAGCTGTGAATTAAATAAGCATCCAAGGAATAATACTATAATTAAAGTTTTAGAAAAAACTTTCCTAAAAAAATATTTAAGTTTTAATTTCAAACTTTTCGGAAAATTGTTATATATTTAGTTTTGTTGTAAGCAGACAAAGTTTTCCAAAACTAAATTAATTTTTTTTTTGTAAAAATGTAGCCACATATTTTTGTAAAGCATAACTATATTTTTAATTGAGGCCATAACTTTTCTTTGGTATCGTGATTTAATATAATTTTATAAAATTTAATAAAACAATTTAAAATATAAATATATGTATGTATAATTAGTACTTCCTAGCACATTTTAATAGTTTACTTAAAATCATTATAATAATAAATATGGTCGATTTTCATACTCCCGCATCATAATTTAATTAATTTTAGAGAATTTACGAATTAATATTTTGCAGTTAAATTTACGATAAGTAAATTTTTCTAACATTATTTTTTTATAGTATATTTATAATTAATTTATATAACAAAATATTTTAATGCCAATGAGAAAATACACAGTACGAAGGTTAATTTTAAATTATATTAAGTACAGATTTTAATTTGTATAAAATTTAAATTTTTATACAGTTTTCTGCATTTTCCTGAGGAAAAATATTGGAATATTGAATAGCACAACATTACTTAGATTTTGATTTTATTTATTTGTATATTCTATTTTTAATATGTACCTATTGACAGCCCCTGTATTACTTACAAACTATGATATTCGAACAGACAACGAAGGTCGGAAAATCAACAATAGGCAAAACTTTGTTTACATACTAAATAAACAAAAACATATAATTTTTGTTATATAAGAATATTAGTCTACAGTTATATTTCTTACAAAATTGTCAAACTTAAAGTCAATCTTTCGACTTACTACTTCGTCAAACTATAACTAGTATAATATTTGAACATTATAATTTCCATAATAATTTCAAAGGTTAATTTCAAATTAATCGAAGTTGAGATTGAGCAAAACATTTTATTTGATTTAAAGAAGAGCGGCAAATTTAATTGTTACAAAAATATTTTTTAAAAGTGACTTCTTGGTTTTACCAAACTGTATTGCGAAGATTCTCACTGAAATTTCAGGTAGAAATTTACGCTGGCCAGTGACGCTCAAATTGTATATTCCGACTTAATTACAAAAAAAAAATTGTATATAATTTCGACTATTTATCATTTTAATTAACTTCACATTTATAAATTCGACATTAAATTTCCTTATTTAAAGAAAATTTATTTCTTTACCAGTGTGTATTTTTTTTTTAGTTCATTCAAATTTTTAAATAAGAAAATTAAATTTGTGTAAAAAACTACAAAGGAAAAGAAAATATTTTATGACATCAACTTTTAAAACTTTTTGTTACTTGTTTTATTAAAAAGTTTTTAAGAACTTACATACTTTTCTGTCCATATTTTTGGACAGCAAAATAACAGCAGTGGAATTATATAAGGCGATAAGTGATTAAATACAGTCACTCAAAAATGGAAAGTATTATGTAAAGTGATAATCACTCTGGTTGTCGCTAATTTGTGTCGTTTTTAGGGCGACAGCAAATTAGGTATCACCTATCGGTATTTTTTCAAATTATTGTGAAAAGTGTCAAATATTTGTAATATTTTTGAAAATATAAATTCAAAATTTGAAAAAAAATTTATGAATTTTAAAATTAGTTATTTTTTAATTAAAACAAAATTATAATGTAAGTATAATATAACAATTTAAGTTATAAGTGCAATATATAATATAATTTTTTGGTTTATTTACAATTAAGGTCGAAAATCAATGCAAATTTAGAGCAGTTTAATATTTTAACAACATTTATGGAACAACATATCGATTTAGCGAGAAATTATATCTCAAAAACGGCCCAAGGTAGACAACAAGCGAATAACTTGTGGCAAGACCTAAAAAAAATATTAAATGCCAATGGACCTCCAATTAAAAGTGTTTCAGAATGGAAGAGAGTAAGAAGAAATTTATATTTGTATGCATGCAATGCAAAAAAAATATTAAATTATTAAAATTGCAGGTTTGGACACTACGCAAATATAGATCAAAAAAAAAGCTCATCAATAATAAAAAATCTGTCCACAAAACAGGAGGTGGCCCATTTACTACACAATTGTTAAATCAAAATGATGAAAGCATAATTTCAGCTTGTGGATTTGAATCTACAGTCAGCGGCATACCTGGAGCCAAAACATTTGGTAGCAATTCAAATCGTAAGTATCATTATCATATAACATATTATACTAATAAATATAGTATTATAACTAAATGTAATTTAAGCGACATCAAATATTGATATTGATATTGTTAACGAAATATCGAATGAAGAGTTTGATATGAATGAGTTATATCTTGATGAGGAATATATTAACTCAAAATAAAGTACTCCTCCTAGTGATGAAAATACATCAAGACAACAAAATATACCACAATCAAATACATTGAGTCAACAGATAAATTCGCAATCATCAATTGAACGGAATGTAGAATTAAATGAACCATATATGTCTAGCGCTAGCCAATCAAATCAGTGTGTAATTGAGCCTAGAATTAGTAAATCAATATCTAAACTACAAAATAAAAATACACAAAGGAATGAATTCCACAAAAAACAATTGGAATACCAAAAGCAACAAATTGAATTGCAACAAAAATTTAATACCCAAAATGAAGCGCTTTTGAATGCAATAATAGAGTTAAAAGATTTATTTTTAGTACAAAACGAAAAAAACAATAAATTTAAAGAAGAAGAATTAAAACTGAGAGTATTGGAGCTTGAGATAGCAAAAACATCTAATGAAATTCGGTTAATGGAGTTAAATAAAAAATAATTATTTATTATAAAAACTATAACATATATTGTTATATAGTTTCGTTTCTGTTAAACTATGAAAGTTTTTATTTATTTTGTTTTTGTTTATGTTATTTGTTATCTTTATATTTAAAAAAAATATAAATTTTGGATTAATTAATTTTAAGTTTTTTTTACCTATGAAAGGTTTTTTTAATTTGAAATTTATAATATAAAAAAAATATAAATTCAAAAAAATTAAATAGTTTTGTTGTATTATTTTGTCTTCATCAAAATACGTTTTGAAAATTATTAAATGATTAAACTATCTCTTATAGAATTGCGGATTTGTTGGGCTTCTCTTGTTGATGTTGATGTGATGTTTGTTGTTGATTCTGGTGGAAAAATATAAGTGTTTTCCTCTGGCAGAGGAACGTTGTATTCACAGCATATGTTGTGAAGGGCAGCACATACATTAATAATTTTTACAACTTTACTTGGCGAATATCTACATTTTCTTTCCTCGAGAATAATACGCCATCTCACTAAAATTTATATAATATAGAGTAAATACAATATTATTAAAGTAAAATAATATTGCTATACATACTTTTTAATCTTCCGATACACCGTTCTATTACATTTCTTGATCTTGCATGAATATTATTAAATGTTGAATTTGGTGTATTTTCAACAACTGATCGATATGGAGTCATTAAGTATGGTTCCAAAGGGTATCCGCTATCACCTAAAAACATTTTTTTTTTTATTAATTAATTATAAGGGTTATATATTTTTTTAATATTTATACCCAGAAGCCAACAGTTTCTTCTATTATCAATCCATTCCCTCTCCATTTCTATTCGGTCATCACTTGCCTGCCAAACAAAGCTATCATGAGCACAGCCACCATACTTAGCATTTATTGACATAATTTTAGCATTTTCATCACAAATCTAAAATGATTATATTGTTATTTGTAATTTCTTTATATTTACTACTATTATTTGTAATTTCTTTATACTTACTATCATAGCATTTATACTATGTCTTCCTTTTCTGTTATAAAACATATGCTCATTTTCTGGTGGTCTGAGGATCATTATATGAGTTCCATCAATAACTCCTACAACTGTTAAACATTATTTTTAATATTTTATTAATTTAACATTAACCAATAACTTTTACCTCCTGGAAACCCATATTTTTCAAAAAAATACAACTTCGTTAATTCTCTATTTGTGGTAGTAATCATTTTACTACACAGCTTTTGTTCCATTACTTCAATTACATTTGTAGTTATAATACAAACTGTGCTTTGAGCCATTGGAGCAACCCAATCTGCTCCTACTTGTCTTTGGTAGCCTCCACTGCCGAGAATATTTAAAGTTGCAGCTAATTGAATTATTGGAGAAATGTATGTTGCTCTGGTTCCACTTCCTAGATCTAGCTCTTTCAATATCCATATAAAAGCTTCTTTATTGACGCGGAAACTTTTAAGAAATCTACAAGAAATATTATTAAAATTAAAATTGATTAGTGTTACATTAACTTTAAAATTTTACATATAATTGGGCAGCTCAAGTGGATTACAGCTATCTCGCAAATTTCTTCTTATAATATTCACTTTTTTTTTGATTCTTCATCTTCACTGCTTGAGGAATCATAAAGTAAACTAATATTATACATTTTATGTTATATTATTATTTTTATATTACAATTATTTTTAGTTAATTTTATTGTTTATTTTCAGTACCAATAACACTAATTTAAACATTGACAAAATAAACAATTTGTTTGACAACAAATGAAAGTGTTTTCGTATATGCAATTTTTGTAATAATTTTTTTTGTGGGTGTTGCCGTATAAACATTGTATATTTTGTGATCACTTTACATAATACAAAATATTGTAGCGATCACATTTATTTATCACAGCAGTGATTGTCACCTATCGCCTTATATAATTCCACTCCAGATTTAAATTTGCAGTTCTTCCTTATTGAATCGCAAATTATTTGTAGAAAAAAGTTTAAATAGTTTTTCTTTCTTAGATAACACCCTGTTGTGCAAGATTGTCATCTTAAATACTGAGTTAAAACTATATTTTTTTCTGAGATAATATAAAGGGAATAGAATAGTATATGTATTAATAAAACTAAATAGTAAAATAGTAAAACTTTTCTTAATATTTTAGATTTGATTATAATAGATCTTGAATCAATCTTTACCAGAAAAAGCCGATAGCTTTGTTTCAAATCAAAGAAAATTTTATTGTCAGTAACGCTATTCAATCAGTAACATTTTTATTAATCTTCTCATTTTTAAATGAGAAAAATCTTCGTATTACATGTCTGGGGTATGCTGCGGCATTATCACGTTGTTTTATATCGAGAAGTACTTTTTATGTTTGCAGTCTTTAAAGAAAATCTGCATTTCGTACAGAACGGCACCTCTAAAAGTGAGCTTAGAAAATAAAGCAAATTATTTTCTACTGAAAGTTATACATCTAGGACTTGTATAATTTCACAGGAAAGTAAAAATATGAGGTACAAAATTTATGGAGCATGACATATAATGAACATAAATTTATATTATTTGCAACGAGAAAACTTTTACGACATATAACATTATATTAGTACAACTTATACAGTTTTTTTGTGTGTGAAATCGTATAGGGTTTAATGTGTAAGGTTTATATACGAAAAAGTTCTCTTATAATTCATTTAACTTAAACACTTGCATGTCCTTTAAAATAATAAATCTTTGCACAAAAAGACTTCCGTGAATTTGTGTGTACAGACTTTTGCAAAAAAATTTTTTAAAATTTTTAAGATTAATTTTTTACAGTTCATAACTAAAATTAGTATATGAACTAATAAATTATTTAAAAAAAAATCACATAATTTTCACAAAAACTTAATTAATAATAAATTTTTGTTAATTTTCGGGAGTGTACTTTAATCTTAAATTATACTTAAATTATAATTTAAATAGAATAAGGAAAATATTATGTTTTTATGTTAACAAAAATGCGTTGGAATTGGACTATAGTTTTGGATTTAAATGCATTGCTAATATACAATGGCGAAACTAAAATTAAAAAAAATTATATTAATCGAAACGAAAATATATGATTTTGTTAGAAAAGTGTTTAAATTGAACAATTTATATATTTACTTATTTTAATATTTCTCCCAATTTTTAAATCCTTTTTAAAAGTATTACTATAACAACTTAAAAAAATATTTTATATTTTACGATATAGTGAAGAATTAAAAATTACTTAACAAGTTGAATTACTAGATAGAACTGATTTTTATTATAGTTTCAAATTATTATAAATTTTATAAAAGAACTTAAAACTATATTTCTTATATGCTATAATAAACTTTGATATTTCTTACATTTCTTTATATTCTATAAGAAAGTGGGTTAATTATTTCTTAAGAAAAATATCATTAACCGTTTATGCATAAGTTTATTGAAATAAGTAAACTGCCTTTCCTGCACTTATATCTTTAACTTCAAGTCATTAAAAATGCTGTTATATTTAGTTTCCGTTAAAAGTTATATATAACAATATGAATTTCATAAAAAAGTTTTCTTTACGTCAATTTAAAATCTTATTTATTATATAGAAAGTGCATATTTTATTAATAATGAATGAGCAATTATTTTATTTTCTGACTAAGTTAAAATAAATTACTTTTATTGTACTATTATACTAATAATTTTTCCAATTATTTTATTATATATTCCAAGATTATTTTTTCAAAATTAAGTTTTTTTAGGATACAGTCTTTAATGTAGTTTCATTGTATATTTTCGATTAACTAATATATTTTTTGGCCTATCTTCATGGTATAAAGGATTTCGAGGTATGCTTGATAATTTAAATCATATGGTCATTCATAACGTCATTCGGCATGTTTTTGAAAAATATAATAAATATATATTTACAAACAATTTGAAAAATAAAAATAAAAAATTAATTATTTATGTAATAGTTTTTATTATTTTTCAATTTTTTTTTGTTTTTTCTTCTATTAATATTTTATTTAAATATTAAAATAAAAACACTCGCGCTGAAGTCATGTTTTAAAAAAATTATCAGATGTCAAGCATACCTTGATTTCTTTATACCATGGGCATACCTTGATTTCTTTGCAAATTTTTTTCAGGATAGCCCATGTTTATCCTAAAAAAAAAATTCACTTCTGGATATCAAAAGTTTTTTCGTAGGATGAATAATAAGTACATCATGTCCCTCCGAAATTATGCTTTGCAAATTAAGTAATTTTAATAAACTATTGCATCTCGCATAAAACATCCCGCAGATTCCACATCAAATTTGCTTTACGAAGCCACTACGACTAATGTAATCCTATATTAGAAAGTTAACTTTTTCCAAATTAATAGTCATAATAAATCGTTTAATAAGCTATATATAAAAATGTATTTTCAATTATAACTATTCATACATGAGCTTAAGTTTAGATAAAGTTTTTTTTTTTGTTAAAATTTAAGTCCTTAAATTGAAATAAAATTGTACATCCTATTCAATCTATATTCATTTAAAGCAAAATTACAACAATATTAACCTCTATAAATCATAAAAAAAATATTTTTTGTGTCGTGAAAACTTTTTATTATTTTATATCCTGGGGTACTAATACAACAAAATATATTTTTCCGTTCTCATTTATATTACAAAACCCTGAAAATATTTTATTCAATGGGAAAGGATACATTGTAGGACTTATTTAGAGTTATAGATTTTAATAATAATAATGAAATATATTTTATATTACAAATAAAAACCTCGTGACAGAGGATTATCAAAAACTCGTATTTTGTTACAAATGCGATTGTAAAACATTTCAGAAATGTTTCATTAGTAACGTTGTACGAAACTTTGCTTTTCACAAGACATCATTAATATTTTTCACATAATGTGGAAATTTTGATAGAGATTTAACTTAAGGATCTTAAATGTATGGACATCAACTTAGAAAACTAATAACTCGATTGAAATGCGATAACAATTATTTTATTTTTTTGCTTCATCTTGATACACAGCACATTAAGTATAATTCAGAAATGTTAAAATACTATTCACCAGCAGATAGCATTTACTATGATATAAGCTGTAAAGCATAAGGTAAGTTATTTTTCCAAATTTGGATACTACTCATATCAAAATCAATTTGAGCAAAATCAGCTTTTTTGAGCAGTTTATCCATCACAACACACACTGTATTTATTCCATAACTCATAGTAATATATAAAAACAAATATAAAATTACACTTTATCTTTTTCCACCCGACCACCAAATCAAAAAAAAGAATAATATAATGAAATAAAAATTTCGATGTAAAATCCATGGACATAAACATTGATATTTAAATCAGGAAAAAACTTTTTTTTCTTTTATGTTATTTTATGTACAACATAAAAACATAAAAAAGCTACCAAAAAAAAAAAAATATTTAGTAGGTCGATTTAATTGAGCGAAATATTAATTACAAATAAAAAAAAAAGAATTTATTACTGAAACTAAAAAAATATTATATTACCAGAAATGCAAATATAAAAATATACATTTTTAATAAAAAAACATTGTAAAAAGAATGATAAAATTTGGTATAGTTACAAAATAAACAATTACAATTCTGATAAATTTAGGTGAAAGAACCAGAAAAATGAGTAGTTTCAATTTGTTTTGTATACGTTTTAAATTCTTAAAGTTGCTTTTCATCTTTCTGTTTCATATCCCTGTGCGTAGTAACGTTGTCTCACTGTCCGACCCGACATTATATGTCATAATAAATCATTGATGTAACCCAAATATTGTTCTGAAAACATTTTTTTTTGATAAGCATAAACTTCAAACAAGAATAAAGTACAAACAGAACAGGATCACTGAAAGCTCAGAATCTCCCTCCACAAAATTTAATTAGCTTTGAACACATTTACGTAAAAATTGTTAAGACGAACAGGAAATATAAATTTTAGAGATTCCCCAAAATTACAGTTTCTCTTCAAATGTAATAATTGGTGCAGGGCATTATCGCCCGAAAGGCGATAATTCCCACTTGGGTGAGCATTATCGCCCGAAATTCATTCGGGCGATAATGCTCACCCAAGTGGGAATTATCGCCCTTCGGGCGATAATGCGCTTTTTACATATAATGTTAGGGCGATAATTCCCAGTTGGGTGAGCATTATCGCGCGAATGAATTTCGGGCGATAATTCTCACCCAATTGGGAATTATCGCCCTAACATTATATGTGAGAAATTCCTTTATACAAATAATGTTCGAGCTTTATAACCCACATAAGTGAGAAATAAAGCCCGTTGGTATTTGCCTTTTCGGGAAAAGGGATAACAAAGTAGAAAATGACCAACAGAACTAGTAAATAAATAAAAGATGATGTTTGTTATCATGTTTTAAACAAGATAAAACTACTATATATATATTTTTTCACTATTGACAACAATTTCCTTGTAATTGCGTTGTTACATATTGTGGTGTAATGGATTTCGGGCGATAATGCTCAGTCAAGTGGGAATTCGATAATGCCTTGCACCGTAATAATTGCATATCAAAACATTTTCTTTTTGGTAATGTCGTAATGTATATCAATATTTAGATTATTTTTGCAGCAAAGTCACAATAATTACGACTTTACCATAAGTAAACTAAATTCTTTTACCAGGACAGAGAATATCTTAAATTAAGGAAACTTCTCAAGGTATGGTAGAAAAATGTTTCCATAATAATATTGGAGAAAATTAATCTAAATATTGGAAGGTGAGGAGTTCTTTTATTCAGATATAGCCAATTATCGGATCTCAATTTAATACTTTTTATTTTAATTTATATTGGAAGTGTTTTATAAATTATATGTAATAATTTAGAAATTATTATAAAATTAAGAACTAAATTCTGCAACAACGAATATGAATTAACAATTTCCAAAAAAAGAAAATTTAATATTAAATTCTATTGTAATTGATGTTTCATAAAATATAAATTTAGTGAATTTCTTAGGAGTTATCACATTTATAAATAAAAAATATTTTTTATCCTTAGTACGTATTTAGTACACTATTACAAGATTTTTTTAAAGCAAAATTTCTTCCAAAATCTATAATTATATATAAAATATTTGAATTGTTTATTAATATAAATTTTACTTTATATATTTCCATATTCATGAATAACAATTTTAAGTCTTCAAAATTTATTATAATATCAAAAATATGCAAGTTAAAAATTGAAAATTTTAATTTTTTAATTAATTAATCAACAATATGCCAACTAAAATTAAATCTTTATATTAAATTTATATTAGCGGTTTTACCAATCTTAAAATTTTGTCGATTGATATTTTATTTTATTCACAAAGACAATAACTAATGTGCGTTCAATTACCGGCAAGATATCCGAGGTTGGAGATCCGAAAAATAAAAAATAAAAAAAATTATCGTACGTCCGCGTCTATATTCGAGTTTGCGGTATTCATTAATACTTCATAATACAAAATTTATATCTGATCTTAAATATATTTAAGGCGCGTGAAAAACTCCGAAAGCGTATATTAGTATTCTAATACAATTTACATATTCTGTATACCCAAAGAAAGACCCTTCAAATAAGCATAGTCCTTCGTTACGCCTACTTTAAGCATCTTTAAATTTTGGCACACAGTTTTATTTCGTGATCTTAATTTATATGTTTTAAAATTTTAGAATATTTTTGCAAATCACATTTAACAAATTCGGTGATCTGGCCTTCTCGTAGATTCGTAGGTTTTTTAACCAGAACATTAATGCTATAATTTGCAATATAATCACATTATACGATACCCATTTATGATTCAATATTATTTTTGTTTATATACCATATGAAATATGAGGATACATGATTCTCCATTTTATAGATAAAAAATTCAAGGAATAATTTTAAATAATAATATAAATTTAATTTTTCATGTTTCTACCAAGGATATGTACATCATATGAGAAAAATTCTATGACATATGTATAGAAAAATTCAGATAACATTAAAGTTGTATGATAAACTTTCTGTGCATTCTTTATTCAATGAAATGAATGCATGAAAAACATTTTTTCATTAAAGAACAAAGCTAATATTTTGAGTAAAGATAAGAAATTCATCATTTATAGGTTAAACTATATAAAGAGTTTTAATTATATAGTATATTATAATCAAAAAGAGTTTTAAATATTTCAAAATCATCTACCGAAAGAATTTGACTTTATAATTTATAATTTAAGAAAGGTCGCGCAAACTGACCTTTACACTAAACTACTTAACGAGTTGTGATGGGCCTTTCGAATAATTTCATTGATATTACCTTTAAACTACAATAAATTAACTTTTATGTAAGTTAAATTAAATTCTCTGAAATATTATAATTTAATTAATTATATTAAAAATATTTCGGTTTGACAAGCGTTAATAATTTATGTGGCGAATTTTTATAATGATTATCTGGACTCAATTACTGCTTTGCAGGTCAATAAATCAGACACATGAAGCTACTAAAACTACGTTGACATATTTCTTAATGAATAGTCTCGTGAGATATCTCGAGAAATCACATAACGACTCGTGTGTTATTAAGGCAGTTTTAGTTTCCAAATTATATATACATAATTATAAGTTTTATATCATATAATTATAATCCGATTTCAATAAAATTTGGTACACATATTAGTTTTGTAATCTTGTTGGTGCATATAAAATTCAGAGTCCACAGTTTCAATGGGTCCCTAACAAAATTTTGAAAAATGCATTGTGCCCTAGAAGTTTTTTACAAACTGCTAAATTTAAATCACTCTTGAAAACTTAACCACGAGTGATCTGTTCCTCTTATTAGCAGCTTGTTTTTATTCTATTCTTCATTACGTAAGTATCAACCAGTTTGTTAACTTATGTTTTCAAATCTTATTCTTAACTTTAAACTGCTTTCAATTATATAGTAATAGATTAATTAAATGAAATACCATTTAACACTTTCTTATTTTGCCGTATAAAACAATAACTGATATCTGAAACTCTTTTGGATTATGGAAAATTTTATTTTAATTTTGGTAAGGAATTTTCTGACTGGGTGAAAGAAAACTATATCCATTCGTTGGGCTGTTAGCAGTACCCAGATCATCACTCAACGTATATGAGCGTAATGAACAAACATGCATGTAAGTGTTTCTTGGCATCGGTTGAAAGTGATGCCTAACCTTAAATTAATCAAAAGTTAAAATTTGTAAAAAAAAAACTGCTAAATTCTTTGTATCAGATGTGATATCTGGAAGCTACAAATTGTAAAGGGAAATTGACCTATACATTACTTACTATATTTAAAAATATTTTTTATGTATGTAATACAGTTTATAGTTATTTTGTCTTTATTTATTACATAACACTAGAAGAATTTATGCAATTTTACTTTCCTTTTATTGAATTTACAATTCATGTTTTCCTCACCTGGGCATAGCTCCTAAACGGCTTGACCGATTTAAGAAAAAATTGGAACTTAAGCTCGTGTTATGACCCATTCGGTGCCACATAATTTTCAAGGCCCAGCGAGGGGGCGGGGGGTTGGGCCTATTTTCAAAAAAGTCATGTGGGGTATCAAATTAAAGGTATTGATGAGTACATCACGTTGGGTAGTGTTTCGGGTAACTGGAATCAAGTGGGCCCCCAAAAAATGGGGTCAAAAATGAAAAAAAATCATGTGGGGTATCAAATTAAAGGTCTGGAAGAGTAGATATCTTTGGGGCAAGTAATGGTACTGTTTGGAGCTACGTGGGTCATGTGGGGGCCTGAAAAAGTGGTCACGTGGGCCAGAAAAAGTAATGTTTTCTTCACCTGAGCATACCTCCTAAACGGCTGTACCGATTTAACTCAAATTTGGAACTTAAGCTTGTGCTCTGACCCATTTGCTGCCACATAATTTTCATGGCTGGTTGATGGGGCGTGAGAGGGGGCCATTTTCAAAAAAGTCATGTGAGGTATCAAATTAAAGGTATTGATGAGTACATCTCTGTGGGTAGTGTTTCGGGTAATGAGTACCATATGGGGCATCAAATTAAAGGTCTGGAAGAACAGATATTTTTGGGGCAACAAGAGCCATGTGGGGGCCTGGAAAATGGGGCCCAAAAATCATGTGGAGTATGAAATTAAAGGTCTCGATGAGTACATCTCGTTGGGTAATGTTTCAGGTAAAGAGCACCATATGGGGCCAAAAATAAAAAAAATATACATATGTATATATAAAAATATATATATATTTGCAAGTGACTTTTCGCGAAACATGAGTTAGAGCTATTTATTATTAACCGCTCATATATATATTTTTTACTATAATATGTTATATTATTGTAAAAATATATAAACAATATAAAAATTCTACAGTTTTTAGTCGGTCAAATATATTGTGTAAAACTTAAAATATTTGACCGACTAAAAAGTATGAAATAATAAATAAATAAAAAAAACATTTTTTAACAATACTTTCCTTTATAAATAGTAATATGCGACTAAAAACTAATAAATAATACTAAAATTATATAATCTTTCATTCTTGTATCTAGAGTTTCAGTAATGGTCAATTGTAGTAGGGTTAACTGCAAACGTACTAGATAAGAGATTCAGTAAAGGTAAAGTATAGTAAAAGGGAAGTAAACCCCTTATAAAGGGAAGTATAACTGATCAAAATTAATTATGAGAATTAATAGAATTTATCAGAATGATATTTATAAGGGGTCTACTTCCCTTTTACTATACTTTACCTTTACTGAATCTCTAATCTAGTACGTTTGCTGTTAACCCTATTACAATTGACCATTACTGAAACTCTAGATACAAGAATGAAAGATTATATAATTTTAGTATTTTTTAAATTAAAAATCTTTATTCCATCATCCTAAATTCTATATATTTTTTTATTCAAATCTTCATATCCAATTTATTAAATTAAATTTATAAAACATACCAACAAAAATCAAGTAATAAATAAAATTCAAATTCAAATTTGTACAGAACTTTAAAACTTAATATAAATTTTATAATTTCTGGAAGTTTATATATTTCTTGCAATATAATTAGTTTAAAAGAAACTAAACTAATTTTCTAAAGTAAAATTCTGACATAATTTTATTCGTAAATAATATTTTAAAAGTAGAGATAGATTTATTTTATTATTTCTATTTTAAATTAGAATTTCGTTGTTTACTATTTCATTTTATAGAAGTTATTTCATATATTTAATTATATTAATTGTGTTGAATGTTGAAAAACTTTAATTTTTATAATGTATTTTAAAATGCTGACAGCATAATATTAATGGATTGAAAATTAGCATATTATAATGTTATTTATATTTAATTTATTTTAATTTTTATTTAAGTGTCAAAAACGCAACATTAAATATTAACCTATTGAAAAAAAATCTACTACCCAATAACTCGAAGTTTGTTTAATAGAGCTAAAAAAATATCATAAGATATATATATGAGCGGTTAAAAGAAAGTTAATAGTCTGTAAAAATACTCTAAAAGACGTAATTCTTCCATTTATAAAAAGAAAATTTAACAGCTTTTTGCAGAAATTAAGACAAACAATTGTAATTCTATAATAGTAAAAGCCACTGACTTAACTTAAAAATCTGTTATGCATCAACCCAAATTGTGAAAGCCTTATAAATCGATTAACAATTTAGTATGATATGTTCTGCCGCACAAAAAGAAATTCAACAAGTTTATTTTCTGGATTTGTTGAAATTATATCCTCGGAAACGTTAAAATAGCAATTTTCAATTTTACAACATTCAATTCCATTCCTACTCTTTATAGTAATTTAACAACTCATCGTCAAATATAAATAAAAAATATTATGTTCAAACAAGTAAAACAAATAAATATAAATGGCTTTAATCAAAAGGGCTCTATAAGAAGAGATAAAATCTCTAATATTAAATTCAATCTATAATTTGAATTTATTTTTTTGAAAAAGTAAATCCCACAAAATATGTATACACAACAATATGATGTATGCGTAGAGTTAAACGACGGGAATTCTCGTCTCGAGAATTCCTGATAAAACGTTCACTTTCGAGAATCTCGATTCTCGAGAATTAAAAAATTTAATTTTTTCGAGATTCTCGAATCTCGAAAAATATCATAGGGAATTCTCGAGAAAAAAACAAATTTATTTAACTATTTCTGACCGAAAAATTCGAAGTTTTCGTAACTCTGCACGTAATTCCTACAGGGAAACAATTAGGCATACGCATACTATTAATTATTAATTCCTTATTTGCTTATTGGGCATTGATGTTTAATTTTCAACAGCTGATATTTGACAATTGGTGATTTAGATTTTTTGAAATTCGGAAGTTAAAAAGTTTGTTTAACGACAAAAAAAATCGATAACAAAAAAAAAATTAATGATTAAAATTTGGTGTACCAATTTTATGTATGTTTTATCGAAAAAAATGCTTTTTCCGAAAAAAATTTACCATAATTACTGGGGGACATTATGCAACTTAACCAACTTTTTTAATTATATTTCAGTATTAACCCATATCAAAAAGATGAGCGAATACGAAAATGTATGGGATAATTATGAAAAAAAAAATATAGATACAGCAATATGCAAGATTTGTAAAAAAGAATTGCAATGCAAATCATCTTCTACATCAGGCTTGCATAGACATATGGAAAACATACACAAAATGAAGCGAAAAGTTAAAATTTCAGATGATGACAATAGAAAAAGATTTAAAAATTTACATAATTATTTTGATGCCAATGCAAACGAAAATAAAAATGGTAATCTTGCACGCATTGTTGCAGAATTAGTTGCAAAAGACGGATTTACCGTAAATGCAATATGTAAAAGTGAATTTATTAGAAGCAGCCTCAGCTCAAGAAAAATGCACCTTCCTAAAAACACATCGCGTGTAATGGATTTGGTATATGAATATTACACAGAAATAAAAAATAATTTAATAATTAAAATTAATAAAATGAAGAGCGAAAATAAAAAATTCAGTTTATCCATTGACGAATGGACTAGTTTGCGCAATAGACGTTATATGAATGTGCATTTATATTACAACACAAGTGACAAATCGGATAATTTAGGTTTGATACGTATTTTTGGGTCTTGCCCAGCAGAAAAAATTCTAAAATTAGTTGAATCAAAGCTAAATGATTTCAATTTAAAATTGTGTACAGATATTGTTTCCGTCACTTCTGATGGGGCAAGCGTTATGGTGAAATTTGGGAGGCTGGCTCCATGTTTACAACAGCTGTGTTACAATCACGCTATTCATTTAGCTATAATGTCTGTGTTATATGAAAAAAATAATCATAGTTTTCACAAAAACATCGAAACTGTTAATGAATTTCAATTTGATCCATCATATGATGAGAGTGTTGCGAACGATGGTGAAGACAATTATGATTTGGATACAGAAAGTGAGTACGAATTTATTTCTGAAAATAATTATATGGAGAATTCAAATATTGCTTCGGCAATAAAAAATATTAGGAAAATTATATTATTTTTTAAGAACTCTCCTGTAAAAAATGGAATTTTACAAAATTATGTGCAATTAGAAGAAAATGAGTCAAATGACCTGCAACTACTTTTGGATTGCAAAACTAGATGGAATAGTTTGGAAACAATGGTAAAAAGATTCTTGCGTTTAAAAAATCCAATAAAAAAAGCTTTAGCTGATCTAAATTTTGATCATTACTGGATTACTCAAAAAGATGAAGAAATGGCAAACGATTTATTAAATATATTAACACCAGTTAGAATGGCGGTAGAGGCATTAAGTCGCCAAGACTGTAATATTTTAAAAGCTGAAGGAATCCTTAAATTTCTTTTTAGCACACTGGAAGAACGCCAATCACAACTTAGTGCAAAATTTGTGACAACATTAAAAGAAAAAGTTAACATCAGACGAAATATTCCAATTATTTCATTATTAAAATATTTGCAAAATCCAAAGTTTTTGCGGCGTAAAGCTCAAGAAGAGTGTGATTTTTTCAAGCTTTCACCTAAAAATGAAGTGCATAAAACTGCAAACTTAATTTTAAAAAGACTTTATGCTTCTAGTTCTAATAATTTGGAGAATGAAATTGAACCACAACGAAATTTGAACATAGAGGAACAAGAAAGTATTGTAATTGAAGATGACAATACTAATAATAATATAAGTTTATCTGATCAATTAGAGGGTTTCATTCGTCAAAGTTCAGAAACTGCCAGTATATTATTGAAAAATAATAATTTGGATTTGATAAAAAATGAACTAAACGTGTACGATTCGACAGGATTATTAACAGAAAATTTAACAAACTTGAAATTGGCGTTAATGACAATACCACCAACTAGCACACAAAATGAGCGAAATTTCTCAACATCCGGACACTTTGTATCCAAAAGAAGAACTCGATTGTCCGACAAATCAATTAATTGTTTATGTGTGCTAAAAAGCCATTTTAACAATATATAATTAATAAAAAAAAAGATTTCTTTTATATATTATATGGTGTACATATATATTTAAAAATATATATGTACACAGTACACCATATAATATTATTTAGTTTTTTGTAATAATTTTTTGTAATTATTTAGTTTTTGTAATATTATTCAGTTTTTATAATATTATTTGTTTTTTTGTTATTGAATTTTGTACAATGAATTAAATGAATTAGTAATTTATATTTAGTTTCTTAAATAAATATTATAAAAACTATCACTGATTTTTATTTAACAATTTAACAAAGATTAAATAAGGAAAAATTTGAATGATAAAATTTCTCGAGAAATCTCGAGATTTTATTGTAAATAAATCGAGAATCCCGAATCTTGAGAAAAAAAATATTTATAAAATCGAGATTCTCGAATCTCGAGAATAAAAAATTGTCGAGAATTGTACAATCTCTATGTATGCGTGTATCGAAAAAAGCTTTTGCGATATCATAAAAAATAAGAATAAAGCTTTTACTAAAAAGC
This sequence comes from Rhamphomyia laevipes, assembly GCA_963920725.1. Taxonomy (NCBI): domain Eukaryota; kingdom Metazoa; phylum Arthropoda; class Insecta; order Diptera; family Empididae; genus Rhamphomyia; species Rhamphomyia laevipes. The sequence goes on from OY987255.1 coordinate 119,005,069, forward strand.
TTTTACAAATTTGCTTAGTTTTTTTGTGTGGCTATTTGCAATTGCAATATTTGAATTTCGGAAGAACAAAAAAATTAATATTTACCAAAAAAAAAATATTTTGATTATTGTGATTGTTTCTAAAAATTTTGTAAATAATTTTTATGCAAAAAATAATAAAATTTCAGATAGTGTACTAAATTATAATTATATAATATTTATGTAAGTACATTAATATATTTTAAGGTATTTTGGAAAATTAAATTTATTTTATAAAGAAAATAATTTTTGTATTTACAGTTTCATTTCAAAAAACGTAATCTTGTTTTACTGTTAAATTTTGTTGACTCATAAACTAATTTCTGGTGAATTTGTTTTGAAAATATCTACTGTGGTATTTTCAAATTTTGAATATAGTTAATTATTAACATATTACGGAAAAAATTAAGAAGGTTTGAAAGTCAAGTTTTTAAAGTCAATTTGATTGTAAAATATATTATATTGGCACATTTTAAGGTGTTAAATATTTTTCAGAACATAAATGTCACAGGTTGTGATTCCACGACGGGCAGATAAGAGAAAATCTGGAAATAAATGTTGTGTGCAATCATGTAAAGTTAGCAAGAGGGATGGTTTTGAAAATGACATTCGATTATTCTCATTACCAAAAAAAAATGAAACTTTGAGAAATATTTGGGCATCTAAATGCAAGGTTATCAATTTTGAAACGACAAATTATTTTGTTTGCCAAAGACATTTTGAAAAGGAATGCTTTTTAAATAAAAACTTAAAAAAGGGCTCTATACCAACTCTGTACTTAGACAGTTTTAATTCAGAATGTAGAATTTTAAAAGATATTACTACTAATAATGAACTAGTTTCAAATGTTTCAAATTTAGCTGGGATTAACGAAATTGATATCAATCCTTTTAAATTTGATGATAATGTGTCCGAAGCTATTAAACCTTATCATTCCGCCGCAACTACAAATAATGAACCAGGTTCACAGCCGATAAACGATAATGAAAATATGGATTGTTACACATCCATGAATGAAGAATATGATTCAAATCCATTTTGTGAATATTGTCTTAAAAGAGAACAAAATGAACAGTATTATAGAAAATTAGCTGCAGAACATTTGAAAAAAATTAAAACAATGTCCTTTGAAAGAAAAAATAATCAAGAAATTATTAAAAAATTAAAAAAACGTTTAAAACTTTGTAGAAGTGAAATATTTTCTATAAAGAAAAAGTATAAAATGAAATCTTTAAATAAAGATATTGATAGTGTGTCACATATATCAGGACACACTAAAACGCTAATTAAAATGCTAATTAAAAAAAAACAAGTGTGGTCTGAAGAAGAAAAAATTATAGCTCAAAGCATAAATTTTAAATCTGCCCGGGTGTACAATTATTTGAGAATAACATTAAAATTGCATTTGCCATCACAACAATCGTTAAGAAATTGGATTCCAATTAAGCACATGAATGTTGGATTTAACGAAGATAATATTAAACATTTACATGCAATCATATCAAATATGGATTTAAAATGCAGGGAAGTAGTTATTTTATTTGACGAAATATCCATTGCCAGAGATCTGAAATATGATTCGTATTATGATGAGCTAATTGGATTTTTAGATTATTCATATAAAAGAGAGATTAAGTTAGGAAAACAAATAAATGTTTTCATGATTCGCGGATTATTCGAAAATTGGAAACATGTCCTAAGTTTTTATGTTTCAAATACTAGTACACCCGGAAAAGAATTAGTCAAAATGTTAAAAATGAACATTGATATGGCAAATAAAACTTTAGGTTTGAATGTAAGAGCAGTTATATGCGACCAAGGCTCGAATAACAGAAGTTGTTTCAAAAGTTTAGGAGTTTTTGTTTAAATTTCACCATATTTTTTTTATGAAGGCAAAAAAATATTTGCAATTTATGATTTTGTCCATTTAGCTAAATCAGTAAAAAATACGTTATCAAAATATATGTTTTCACCATATTTTTTTTATGAAGGCAAAAAAATATTTGCAATTTATGATTTTGTCCATTTAGCTAAATCAGTAAAAAATACGTTATCAAAATATATGTTTGACACTCCAGATGGAATTGTAGATTATGGTATTATTAGATCAACCTATTCTATGGACAGTAATACCACCAGAGCTACTAGAATGTGCCCAAAATTAACAGAAGCACATATTAATCCAAACACTTTTCAAAAAATGAGAGTAAAATATACTACTGAAGTAATGAGTAGAACTGTTTCTGTTGCAATACAATCCCTAGTAAAAATGGATAAATTTGAAAGTTCCGGACGTAAAGCTGTTGCTCTTTCCACAGCTTCTTTTGTACAAAAAAATAATAGTTTGTTCGATTGTATAAACAGCAAGACATTATATGATTCCAATTTGTACCGTTGCGCTCTGCAACAAAATAATGAAGTTAACCATTATATGGAAGAAATGATAACATATTTTGAAAATGTTAAACCTAGATCAAAATCAAAAATATATTGTATTGATGGAGTCGTTCATAGTTTAAAAGCAATTCTAGGTAATGTATTGACTCCTAAAAATGTGAAAATATTTACAAAATTCTTTATCAATTATTATAGGTTTAGCTTCGGAAATATGGAAGGACTATTCCGGAAATGAAATATATTATTTAATATTATCTAGATTAAATCAAGATGCATTAGAGAATATGTTTGCAATGGTTCGTGAACTAGGTGGAAACAACGTTAATCCATCAGTGTCAGAATTTAATTACATTTTGGCGAAAATGATGTCATTGAAAGTAATTAATAGCCACTCAGTAAATGCTAATTGTGAAGCAGACGAAGATCATTTAATTATAAATGAATCTAATGAAAAACTTGTTGTTCCTGAAATGTATTATAACATAATGAATACCATAAATGTTTCCGAAGATGACGAAGAAAGCCAAAAATTGAGTGAGGTAATACAAAAGATTTCAGATTTTAAAAAAATAGATTTATTTATTTACATTTTTTAATTTATAGTATGATAGATATTTTTCAAGACTATATTATTTATTTATTTTTTTCTAAAGTAGAAAAAAGTAATTCATAAATAAAAATATAAAACAAAATACTTTTTTTTACATGTCTTAAAATTGAATATTTTATTCAATAATGATCAATTTATTCAATAATAATTAAAAGTATTTATCCACCATAATTTTATATGTCCTTTATTTCTATGTAAACTATAATTCTATAATTCTTCTTCTTTTTATATCTATATTTTAAGGTAATTGAAAAGAAAATTGATTCAATTGGAGTAATAAATTTAATTGATCAAAATACAATTAGATACGTTTGTGGTTATGCTTCGTACAAACAACTAAAAAAGAACAAATGCCTCGAATGCGAAAATTTTATGTTAAAAAAAGATCATAATTTATTACTTGAATCAGAAGTATTTCTAAAAGATAAAAATTATTCGTCAGATACAGGAAAATTTTATTTAAAAGCTCCATCTGACGATTTATTTTTAACTACAGAATACCATATTAAAAATTTTTCGGAATATTTTAAAAGAAAATGTCATACGAAAAATCTGAAAAAAAATATCATTAATTTATGTATTTCAAAAACTAATGAACATCCTGACTTTCTAAATTACTTTTCTTCGGACAACAATTGTTTTGACCATAGAAAAGAATTATTAGATTTTATTATCCTACTTTTAATTAGGAAGAATGCTACATGGCTAAAAGAAAAATTAATTAATGAAAGTAAACCATATAATAATAATGGTACAGCTACAAGAAAATTAAAAATTTTAAAAAAATAAAATAACATTTATTTTAATTTTATGTACATAAATTGCTTTTATAAGATAATAATAAATTAATAATAATATATGTATATAGAATAATGTTTATATTTTTATACAAAAATAAAATTCTAAATTTACTATAATGTAGTTATTTATATTTTATGTTAAATAAAAAAATATATCATCATATTTAATTTTTAATTTTTCATAGGATGCAAAATAAAAGCTTTTAAAAGATAAAACATTTCGCTATCAAGTCGGAAATACGCGAAATAATACGATTTTTTTTAGTATGTGTGTTTGGAAAAAGCTTTAATGCTTGTGGGATTTACTTTTCAAATTTGCGTCAATATAAAATTATTTGTTAGAGTTTTGACCTCTTCTTATAGAGCCTTTTTGCTTTAATAAACTTTATATTGACAATGAAACTTTATAAAATTTTACTATAGTTAATAAGACCGAAAGAAAAATATCTAAAATTTAATTAAATAATTTTTTACACCTAATGCCAAAAATAAGGACACTCTTTTACATCAGAAATTATTCTATACATTATAATTTCCTAATGCTTCTCTATTTTCCATTAATTACTGAATATTGGTACACATCTGGTGGATGTTGACATAGAACGCTGAATCACATATTTTAGAATGGAGCTCTGAACCGATTTCCATATAGTAAAACTTTGGATTTTGTTAAGAACCTTACACTGATTCCATAATAAGAATAAACAAACTTTTTACGTGATGGTTACTTACATTGGCAAAGATTTCATTTAGTTTCAACATAATATGAGGACCATTTTGGATACAAAATGACAATTTAGTAGAAATAAAATTTTTGTAGATATAGTAATGAAATTATCTGAGAAACGGGTGGACAAAATAGCTTATTTGCTTCTTGAATGGTGGTGGATATATTATTCCTCGAAGATAACCTTACAATTACAATTTAAAAACCTTTGGAAAATCGAATTAGAAAGGAGAAAAAGTACGGATATCATACAAAAATTTAAATTTTATGTTTTAATATTGACATATTCTATGTTTAATTGAAAGGCATTAACATAAACTCATACTAATTGAACCATAAAATTAATTCGTACCAAAATGCTTTTATGAATATTGACCGTTAATTATTTTGTTAAAAAAAAAAAAATGTTAAAAATATATATCCTTCTAAAAAATATCTTATTTCTATTTTATGTTTGAGGAATTTTTATGTTTTCACCCTTTTGCGAATAGCAAGAATAAAAAAAAACAAAATTTAATATTTAAGCCAAAAGTCATGCAAAAATTGGTGGTCATTAGTGCTTAGAAAAGGATATTAGTGTGTACCTTTTTGACATTTCCTCTATAATTTACTGAAATATTTTTAGAATTTACGCATTTTTTTTTCTATTTTTTTGTATTAAAATTTCGGTCATTGTTTTTATAAATGATGTTAAAATCATTTTTTAACATAAATGTCATAACGAACTGAGAGATTTTTTTTTTCTGTTAATTAAACAACAATTAAAAAATCATTAAAGAGAATAAACATAAATAAAAATAACATCTTTAATTTGTTAAGTTATGTTTTTGATGGTATATTTTATATGAGAAATATTTTTTTTTTAAATATGTATATAAAATACAAAATAAGCTATAAGTATTTTTTATGGATATGTTTGGTATATTTCCCATATATCGTATGTAATATTCCGTCAATTTTGTTAACACCCTAATTAAAAATTATGCTCCAACTTTAAATTGTATTTAAAAAAATGGATTTAAAATCAATAACTATAATTATAATTATAAAAAAATTAAAAATTAAAAAAAAAATTAATAATAATCGCTTCAAAATCAACTACATACATATTTATCAAGTTTAAATTTATATATTCCTATTATAATTAAAGGAATTAATAAATGTAGCACTTACTGTGCAAGCTATCAAAATTACTAGATTATTATTCAAGAATAGGTCTGAGAAAACGAAATCTTAGTATCATATTTAAATAGTTTCTTTAACAAGCTATAAAAAATGAAAAATCATGATCCTAAAAATAGCGCCATCAGCAATATTTTTGAGGAACTGCAAATGTATCGATTTAACACAGTTTGGATTCCCTCCGTTTGAAAAACTGCATAAAATCATTAAATTTACAGTTTTTGCATTAATCTGGATATAATTGTAAATTAAAAGCCTAATTTATTTTAAAGTTTAAAGTTTTTCATTAAAACGTTATTTATTTTTTAATTAAGTAACCAAAATAAAAGAATCAATTAAATTATTTTATACATTATATAAAAAGTTAATATAATTTATTGATGATTTTGATAAATCAAACGAATAATGTCAACAGTTAACTCAATTATTAAAGCGAAATGTTAATTGTAAGCTTAACAATAATAATTATAATATAATTATAGCAATGTTTATAATTTCCATAATCAAAACTTTTCATTATAGTTTAGTTAGTATAAGTGCAGTTAGATGGTGATATTAATCCGTAACGACGCCCTCTCAATAGTAACCATACCAAATTTACGATGAACAGTATAACCGATTGCATATAGTTTCATATACGTATTAAAAAAAAAATTGACAACTCATTGAACTGAGGGCGATGAAAGTAAGTCCAGCAAATATAAATTTGACAAATTTTCTTGAAATATAATGTCAATTGCTGTGTAGTGCATAGAAAAGGAACAATATACACGGTAAAAATTGGGACGTCTTCACCCTTTTGGGACGTCATCACCAATGGGTAGTTAAATATTGAAATCCAATGATTTGGGCCATCAATAAAAGCTAATTCATTAGATCTACTTATTTATTATTTTATATTATCTAATATTAACATAAAAGTGGAAGTTAAAAATCAATTTTATAAATATTCAATAGTTGTTAAAGTTCTTTCTTTAAATTGATAATATCGACCCGCGATTAGACGTCATATTTAACCCACTTGCATATGTTTTTACCCCATATTTGGAAAATCTTTTATACAGGAGACAATTAATTTACCATTATTTCAATGTTACCGTTATTTTCACCGGTTGCCAGGTCTGCGTTAAATTGCGTTACAGTTATGATTTTTTTTTAAAAAAATTAATCAGATTTTGGAAAAATGCCACTTTTCTCAAAAAAATTCTGGGTGTATTTTTTTTAAAATTTGATTTGGATGCGTCATAGTGTTAGCTTCGAATTCGCCATACAAAGCGTTTACCTAAAGGTAAATTAATTGTCTATCAAACGCGTCTATTTTGGATATTCTAGGTTCAATACACTAGAAGTTATAATTGAATAAGTGCTTGTACCTACTTCTCCGAAGGTCTTTTTTGAAACACCCTGTAGCTCAGTGGGTATTAAAAATGCACGCCCCTTTCATACGACCTTTTGCTTATAATGAACCAAGGAACCACCCCTTAACGGATTAGCATCCCAAACAAGGACACCCTGTATATCAATAAATAAAGATAATATTTTCTTTTAGAAAACTGTAAATAACGACCAAGCTTCCAATAGGTTAATGAAGGGCCGACAAATTTAACGCATTTAATATAATTATATTAGTTTTAACTACCATAGACATGCAAAATTATTCCCAAAGTTCGGTTTTTTTAGCGTCTTGTTTGTAAAAAGTACGTGTTTATTCACGTCTGATTCTTGTCCTCTATAATCTATATGAGTTTAATTAGTCGGAAAGTGAATTCAATTATTTTGGAGAGAAACAACAATTTTAAAAGTGCGATATAATAATAATAATAAGTATAAAGTGAAATTTAAGTGACATTTTAAAATTAAATAGTGAACAATTTTTTAAGACATATTTTGTATATATTTTTAAAATGGATATTTCTTTTGAAACTCGTCTGAATAGTGTTTTAAATACTTCAAATTCATCTCAATCAAAATTATTAACCATACGATATGATAAACGATATGTAAAAGTACATTATGAAACTGCAAATGAAAGTTATTTTCCTTCATATATAGATGTCTTAATTGCAGGTAAATTATGTTTTTGGTTTTGCTAAATTATCAAGACGTGCGGGTTTATCCTCAATTTTTTAATAATTAGTGTAAAATTTATTATAGTTTGATAAAACACATACATTTTTTTTGAAAAATATCCATTTTCGCACAAGAAATTCATGTTCGCATCTCAGGAAACTCCTCAGATATTTAAAATATAATTCTTTTTAAGTGCATTATAAATTTTATATTTTTTTGTAGTGAAACAAAAATTATATGGAATAATTTATAGGAAAAATAAATTTCAAGTAGTTTAGAAAATATGAGCAATATTTCGCAACAAACTTTTTTATAATTTTAATATTTTTGCATGAAAAGTTCGTATAGTTTCTCATTTTTTTCATAGACATTTTGTCTATATTATATTTCCAGGAAACCTAAGAAATCTTACAAGAAATTTTTGTATATATTTACATATTTAAATTTTTTAATTTTCATTAAATGAATTGCGACATTTTTTAAATTTTATATGGAATGGAAAATTTTTTCCTATTAAGTTTTTTTTTTGTATTTTAAGTTAAAATAACCAGATTTCTGCAAGATTCGAACATGAATTTCGTATGCGGTATGCGCCAATAATAATAATTTTAATTTAATATATTTTTAGTTCGAACTAATTTTAACATTTCAAACGAAATTGAATTAAAAATCTTGGATGAAAAAGGAATTGAAATAATTGAAAATATTTTTGTTGATTTTGTTTATGCTGGTAACTAACTATAATGTTGGTCAGCTAGAAATTCAGCATAAAATAGAAATTGTGTTACAATATATATCTTATCAACATCTCAATCGTGAAACCCCGAACACATCAACTTTATCTCTATACCAACAACGATCACTTGTGGGATTTCTTTTAGTGAAGATAATTGAAAAATCCCGATTTAAACCTTATAAAAATATTTCTATGTAATAAAATTTAAAATACAAAACAGGAGACTGTATAGGATCCTGCTATTAAGGGAGGTTGGATGGGAAATCACTTAAAAACCATAAATAACAGTGTAACTAAAAGAAGAAAAATATTTGATGAAAAAGAAAATTTATCGGATAATAATACTAATATAGAAAGTTCACAACCTCTGGATTCTGAAATTAATGAAGAAGATTGCATAGAAGCTAAAGAAAAGTTGAAGACATTTGATTGCAAGACTGGCCGGAATCAAATTTTGTACTTGATGATTAAAACATTTTCAATTAGAAGGAATTTTTGTACTCTCTAATACTTTCGCACTTGTTTTATTGGAATATCCCAAGTTTATTGATACGTATTTGTTGGTGGAATCAAAACATTAAATACTGAAAAAAAAAACGATATTACTATTTATATCCATTTCCATTTCTATAGATATACATAATGACTTCCAAAAATTATATCCAGAAAAATTAGAAAATTTAAAAAAAATGTTGAATAATGATAGTTTAACAATCAAGTAAAACTGAAATAAAAGCATTATAAAAATATGTTAAAGAAATTGTTTTAATATTTGATGTAGCCACAATTTAAAAACGAAAAATGTGTTTTTATAACATACCCATTCAATTGCTATCCCTAGTTTATTAATACTTAAATTACATAAATCCTTAGTCGTTAAAATCGTTGTTATAGATGCAATGTATTCATTTTATAATTTAGTTAGAATCCACAACCATATGGGCTCGTAAATTAACGAACTTTAAAAAAATTACAATGACGTCTAGAGGTTATATTATGTTGACCCCATACATTTAGGTAAATTTATCTCTCCGAAAAATCTTTACTACTTTCAGAGAGCATATTTAGTAGAACAGGAAATTATATTTAAAACACTAAAAACTCGCCAATTTAATAATATAATGTCTTTGACACCTTAAATTTGTATACTCATAAAATACGCTTAAAATAAGTTTATTTTAACGTGCACACAGTAAGTACCCGCTGGGATAAGCGAAAAGAAGTTAAAAAACAATTTTAACCGTGTACAAAGATTATTTGCATTTTTGGAATTATACAACCCTCGATAACGTAATGAATTAAAGATTTACTCACTCAATTATATAGATTTTTCTTTTTGCATTTTGCAGTCGATAAAATATTTTTCCGGATATGAATATAATTATTTAATTATATTCATATCCGGAAAAATATTTTATCGACTGCATTGGAAAAACGAGCGATTTTCCGAATAAAGTCAGTTGAATATAAATTCATTGTACAAAAAAAATATGTACCTAAAAGACTTAAATTACAAAAAAATATGTACCTGAATAGACTTCCATGATATTTTATAAGATATTTTTGTGATAATTTAGTTTAAATTTAATTTTGTTTTGTTTTGTATAGTATTTTAACATTTCCATTTTTTTCTTCATTTGCAAAAGCAAAGCTATATATTTTGTTTATCCTTTTTAGTTTTAATCTATTGTTGTGTAATCTTATACGGGCATCAGGATGAAGCCTGTATAGAGTCTCTATACCAAAATTCGTTCAAGTTTTGTGGCCTTGCAGGCGCTGAACATTGGTTGTAGGAGTAGGCAAAATCTTATTGGAGAAGTTCCAATATGATTGTCCAAAAACAAACATTATATAAAAATTGGTACATTTCTATATATATATACATTTAACTGGGAACCTAAAATATGTATAAAAAAAATAGAATTAATATTTAAAAAAAATTTAAAATAATTACCTATAAATGTATTTTTTTTTAAGATGGAAACAGAACTGTTAGATTGACAAAATTTTAAAATTCCAGTTTCCTAAATTGCGAATTCCATCTGATGGTAACCGCGGGAAATAATAAATTAAATTGGGCAGGCAGTAGTTTCGAATCGGTACAGGCGGAAATGCGAAGAGGATTTTTCGAAAAGGAAAGAGAAAGAAAAACGTGTTGAAGTCGGGTCTTCGAAAAAAAGATCTGATGGACAGCAGACGTGAAATCTGCTGAAAAAATGGGGAATAGTTTTTTTTATTAGTTTTTTTTTGGTTTGAAAGATAGTTTTAATTAATTCTTTCGCCCCACAAAAATAAAACTAAATAAATTAATAAATAAACGTTCCGGAATATTTCATTTTTCCGTGTCGAAAAACGAAAAGCTGAAACGGATCTACCGAGCAGCCGGTATAACGCAGGAAAATTGAGGGTCGACTGCGAAAAAAAATTGGATAACCTGGTTGGCGAGCTCCTGGACATTACCAGGATGATCCTGAGAAACAAAAAACTTTTTTTGGGTTTAACATATTATTGAAAATTTAAAAATTAAAAAAAAAAAGTTAAAGTGGTGTTTCCACTCTGCTGGGTGTTCCAGTACAAAAGAAAAAAAAGGAATTTTATTGATTTTTAGTATAGTAGTTTTTTTTTGTATTTTTGGTGGTCAAGTTAATATAGTAATTTTATTTGATTTTATTTTGTTATGATTTGTAGAGTAGATTTTTTGATTTTAGTGAAATATTATTTTTTGGATTTTGATTATGTTTAGTAGAGTAGCTTGAATTTTTTTGATTTTTAAGAATAATTATTTTTTTATTATAGCTAGTTGTGTAATTAATTTTTTTTATTTTTGGTGGTGGTAGTTTTAGTTTTTATTAATTATTACATAAACATTATTTTTAGCCGGACTGCGCCAGACATGTCGGGACAGCTACCGTGCAGAAAATTATTAAAGGTATGTTTTTTTTTCTAATTTTAATTATTTGTTAACCAATCGAAAAATAAAAGATTGAACTACCAGCAGCAACGCACTTGGTGTGTTGAAAGAAATAGTAATTTTTGATTTAAAAAAGTTGAAGATTTAAATAAATTAGGACGATCATGTGGAAAAAAAATTAAACCAAATTGGTTTTATTTTTTTTAATTTATTTTATTATTCATTTGTGAATTTTAGAAGGATTGATGACATCGCTGCATTTCCCTTGACTCCTTCCTTTTTGTTGATGATGATTTGATTTGATTTGCAGGTAGGATCGATTGGTTGACTCACGCCCTATAGACTTTGCTGAGCCGGCAACCAGGAGGAATTCCCAATCGGTCCTTGAAACTTTCAAGGTTTGAAAAAATTTGGTCTTGTTCAGTTGGTGGTCCGCGGTTGTGTATCACTCAAGACCTGGCGCCCACAGTTAAAACCTTAGAAGTTTCTAAATCGCGTCTCCTCCGCAATTTCGGTAGTAACCAGACTCACTTGGTTTTGATTTTTTTAAATGTGTTTTTGTTTTTTTTTTGTGGTTGAAAAAAAAACCAGTGGCGCTCCAACATTTTTGTTGAGTGTTCAAAAATAAATTTTTTAGTGTGCTCGGAAACTAATGCCACCCCACAAAATAAACTTAAATTAAACTAACATGCCAAATCCAAGTGGTGTCCTCCGGTTCAGTTGCAATTTCCCAACTGAACTGTGCGGAGTTACAGTTTTAGCAAGCATACGCGCACGCTTACGTCAGACACTTTTTTTTTTACATTATCAGACTCTCGATCTCGAAAACGCCTAGATTATTTTTTTCGGCGACAGCATCTATTCCATAACTATATACTCGTAATTATAGTAAAATTTGTAAAAAAAAATATTTTTCGTAATTGGTGTAAATTTTCTATACAACCATACGTAAATCTCCACGCTAATAAAAACATTCTCTAAAAATTTTTGTAACCTAGTAAAGTAATTAGCAATTCTTTTTGATTTTATTTAAAATATATAAGGGTATACACTAATAGGCCAATACAGATGCAGACTATTGTTGTACAGCAGCTGTGGAAATTTGCAACAAAATAAATGAAAAAAACCCTTTAGTTTTGAATATAAAATAATTTTAAATAATTAATGACATACAGGGTGACTTTAAATAATTTTTACTGATGCTGATTATAAAATTTAATTTTTATGATTTTGAATAATGTTGTCAGATAAATTTATATCTAAACAAAAATTTAGGAAATGTGCCAGAAGTGCAGCTTTATCCAAACAGAAATAATTTTAGCCTTGAGAGTTCAACTATACAACTTCTAACACACAATACTTATTGCTTTAAGCCTGATTTAAAACTAATGTAAAATTAAAACACAGTATTGCAACATTTATAACAAACGAAGGAACGTTTAAATATGTAAGAATTGTAAAAGTTTAATTGAAATTAACTTTTCTTACTTTTGACATTTTTCAATATAAACAAAAATTATTGTTTGGAAAAAAGGCAAATGATATTAAATATATTAACTGTATGGAAAAAATCCAATTATAATTTCGTTTTAATATGTTAATTATTAAATATTTGAAAAACATTATAATTAAATCACGAAGAGTGGTAGTGTTCAAGGTGTTCACTCAACACCAGAACACAAATATTAGAAAGTAAAAAAAGGTCAGGTAGGTAAGTAGGTCCATGATTTAATTTACAATTACAATTTCATATGTTCTAGCTCTAGTATAGTAATTATTATCCGAAAAAAAGAACTCATATTTATTTTGTAATTTATTTTATGTCTATAATATTTTGAATTATATAAAATCATTAAAGAAATATTTAACAAATCTCTGTAGTTAGCACCTTTGTTTGTATTTATAACACAAACATAACACTTTTAATGTTTTAATAAAATAATGTAATGTAATTTTGAATTATGATATTTTACATTATGTTAAATTTATAAATATAATTTAAAAAAAGACTTAATTTATGCTAACCATTACAGATTTTTGTAATAAAACTTAATTCTCATTAAAAAAAGATATATCCACAAATAATAAAAGAGAATATAATAACTTCATATCTCCTCATGCTGCCTCCTTCGCTTATAGTGTTTGAAACACTCAGATACTGAGATAAAATTTGATTGTAATGCAAAGGCCTCATTGTGATGTTCACTACTTTTAAATACTAATTGAACACACTGAACTCAGCTTCATCACGAAAAACTCAAAATTTAAAATCGAATCAAAAACAACACCAGTACTGAGTTTATATAACAGCTCTGGTATCGTTTGGTTTGATCCAGAATCCAGACAGTTACGGAATCTTATTATATTATTTATAACTTTATTCGCCCATTTTAGTATGTCATTTTCAATAAATTTTCATTTCATATTCTTAAGTTAACTTTAAATCAGTTTTATTTTCATTTTTACAAAATGCTCTCCGACAAAATCACATGGCCATGGCCAACAATTATTTACCACATATTTTTTTTAATCTTATTATTAATAAAATCTTTCAAATCTTTAGCGTTACGTATTATTTCGCTTCAAAGAAAATCCTAATTTTAAGCGTATTATAATTTTATCATATACGTAATTAGTTGTTAATTAATTTTTTTTTTTAACTTTAAAATGTGAAGTTATAAATTCTTCAATATGCAAAAAATGTAAAGTTATTATCATCAAATTTTTGAATAATAATAATTTTATAAGAAATTCTAGACAACAGTTTTCTATATTTTTTATTATTTTTAACACAAATTACTAGAACTCTTATTAAAAGCACATCATGACCTATATTTGTTAAATGTATGTTTTACTCTTTTATAACATTGTTATTTCTTAGAAAATTTAACATACATAGATATTTAGAATGTTCATTCTATAACTTCCCATAAAATATGAACGTATATTGTCTTAAACCCACATTAATTTCTGCAAATAGATCTTTTATCTTTATGTAAGTAGTTGATAAATAATTCTATTCAAGTGCAATGTGACCATTTTCTTTTTCACGTGTAACACCAACAAGAACAAGAGCAAGTGTTAAAATACTGTTGAATTTATGTTGAACTTAAAAAATATATAAAGTTGATATTACTTTAGCTTTAAATATTTGTTCGTGGAATAATAGAGATTAAGGCAATATAATAATCTATACTGAAAATCATCTTACTAACAAAAGGAAAGAAATGTTAACAAAGTTTACAAAAGTTTTTTGAATTTTTATATAAATTAATTGGCAGATATTTTTGTTAACGCTTTTTTTTTAAATATTTCATGAAATTTAAAAGTTATTTTTTAATACATTCGAATTACCTACTGGAACAAATTATAAATATGGCTTTTAACAGTGTCTTCAATAATTTAAAGAAAACATTCTACATAATTTATCATTATTATGTAATTGTCACAAGAAGCCATTTAATGGATGAATAGTAAATTAACTTAAAATATTATGTGCTATTAAATCATTTCATACAATACACCAGAGAAAGTAATTTTTCAATATCTCGAGAAAAAGAATATAATCATACTTTGGTGAGGAAGGAACTATGTGTAGGATAGATATTCTTTGGAAAAGTGAAGCTATTGCCCAAAATCTCAGTTAACTAAGTATGTACAAGATTTATGACCAATCTGAAGGTTATGCACATGGTCATCATGAAGTCATCAGGAAAGCATACTTAGGCTGGGAATACGAAATGTAATCTATATAAAATCTAAATTTCAAATAACAAAAATTGTACTTTGGATAAAATGTATTCATAAAAAAATCTAACCAAATTCTAATGAATTAATAATCTTGTTATCGTTGGTAAATTTAAATTTTATATAATATAATTTCTTTGGTTATTGTATTATGAGGACATGTAAATTTAAATTTAAAACTCCAAATTGTATGAAAAAAAATCGTTTCTATTAATGTTTCTGTGCCAATTTGTCTGTCCGTCCGTCATTAAGATTCCGTCGGTGATAGCAAACTGTATTTCAAATTTCATATATGAAAGAGACTGTTTTTAAAATTCTGTATAATGTTTTAGATTTAGACTATTCTTAAAACCTTACAGAATTCAAATTCAACTGTACGGCACAAAATAAAAACCTGATAGATATAAAACTACTCTATAAAGTATAAGTAGATTTACTATGCGGGTCATGTTTCTATTTAAATAAAGTTTAACAGAATATTAATTTTCCACTACGAAACTTTTTATTCTTTTTATTGTAAATATATACAGCATTTTTATCAATAAATAACTATACATTTTTTTTTCATTAATTGTAAAACTTTACATTTTCGCAAAAACCGGAAAAATGAAACTAAAATGAAACTTGAAAACTTCTTCTTAAATAGTAATTTGAAAACAAAAAAATCATTTATTTTTTTGACACTTTTAAATCGCAAATCCTAAATGATAAACTTTTGATATATTAGACAATTTATATAAATACATGTATAAAAATATATAGTTTTATTTTTAAAAAAAGGAAAAAGGAAACCGAAAATTCCTTTTTATTTAACATAACAAACCAAAAACAAAATGAAAAAGTTTTTAATAGAAAATATTTTTATACAATAATATTCAATCAATCAAAATAATTTTTTTTAAAATTTTACGCCTAATACTTAATCTGACTTTTATTCCATACTTCATGGAATTTCTGTCTAAACAATTGAAATTAAATATAAGGATGAGAAGGATAAAATTATTATTTTATATATTGTGTTATATCCCTTAAATAACAAAGTGAAAATTGTGATGATAATTGAAAGGAACTTAAATTAGATTAAAATCTATTTCAATCAAAATCAAATTAGAGAATAGTCCAATACAAAACCTTATAATTTCTACACTTTGATCACAGATGTATGGTCATATCGATTATAAAAATCCTGTGTAATAATAAGCATTGTACTTTTAAAGTAGTATATTTATGATATTGAAAACAAAAAACTGAAGATTAATAAAGGGAACACTCTTAAATTCACAGAAAAATCCTTAAATCTTGTTATATATTTTCTATCTATGTTTACTAATTTTAAGAATGTGTATAGAAGCAAGAAGGTAAAGCCCATCAGGATATACAATTTTTTTTTTTTTCGAAATATGTTGTATACATACTTAATAGTTGTAATTCAACAGAGCTCATAAATTTCTTTATTTATATTTATTTATATAGAAACATAAATTGGGCATAAATATATACGTTTCACCTCTCACGATACATGAAATCTGACTAACACAAATTTTGACATTAAATTAAAAAGCTTCCAATCAGTAATGACAGTAATTGCAGATACTCCTTATTTGAAATTAAAGTAAGTAAAATATTTTAGTTTATATAATAATTGAATTCTTAGATCAGTTAATAGAAAATTATACATGGTTTCATATAAGTATACAACAATTCATAAACTCTCGTTTTTAAAATATTCCGTTTCCGAGGTCGGGGAGTCCGAAAATGCAAAAAAAAAAAGTGTCCGGGGGACCCGTACGCTTTTTATGTGCGCAGCAACATCTCCTAGAACCGATTGTCCGATTTTAATGAAATTTGGCACACAGGTTCTAACAGACTGCGCGCAGGTGCCGGTACAAGTGGAACCATGTTAGATTTTCCCATTTATGTGGGAACGTACGTGTTTTTGTTCTACGGAAAAATGTAAAAAAAAATTTCATGTCTCAGATTTGGATGAAATTTAAAACATAGGTTGGTATCATGATTGTCCACAAGCCAACCTAGATACAGGTCTGTAATTTCAGGGGGTCCATGGTAAAATTTCCGAATAACATTTCGTATTCTCTAGAGCATATAGTAATTTTTATCTAATTAGCATAAATTTTGGTACATATGATAGTTTCCGTATGTACTTTGTGCCTGTAAAATTTAAAGTCGATACTTCAGTGGGTCCATGTAAAAATCCGTAATTACTTTTCATAAGTTCAACTCTCTATATCTACGGTACCTTTCACCCAATTTCAATGATATTGAATACACAGTTTTATTTAGTTATCTAGTTGATACTCCACAAATTTGTAGTAGGTAGGTATACTATGTTCATGGGAAACTAATAATATATGAGCAACTTAGTTTCCGAAGAATATTTGCTTTGTTCTACAGCATGTAATTATTATCCGATTTCAGTGAAATTTGGTACACAGGTTGAGTTCATGATTATGCATAGGTTGACCAAATTACAGGTTAGTAGGATTAGGAGGTCCGTGTTAAATTTCCGATTTAATTATTTTTTTTCATGTTCTACGGCATATAGTAATTGTTAATCGATTTCAAAGATATTTTATATATAGACTAATTTTGTGATCTAGTTGGCTCTCCTGAAATTTTGAGACCTTCAGGGGGTTCCTAGAAACCAGTTTTAGTGTCCGAATTTTATATAATTACGTGTTTTATAGCATGTAATTATTATCTGATTTTAATGAAATTTGGTACAAAGGTAGACCTTCTGATTATGCATGTGTTGGCCATTATAGAAGTTAATACCTCAGGGGGTCCATACTAAAATTTCCGATTAAAATTTCATATGCTCTAGAGAGCATATGTTATTTATTATTTGATTTGAATGAAATTTGACACACATAGTAGCTTACTATCTGTAAAGTTTAAAGTCGGTAATCCAGTGGGTCCATGTTAAAATGTCCAATTATATTTCACAAGTTCAATACTCTACCTACATCACACAGTAATTGGCTCCCAATTACAATTATATTTCAAACACAGGTTGAATTTGTGACCTACTTATTGCTCCAAAAATTTGTATCAGGTAGTTTTATTGTGTTTATGGGAAACTAATATATGAGCAACTTAGTTTCCAAAGAATATTTCATATGTTCTACACCATATAGTAATTATTATCAGTTTGCAATAAAATTTAGTACATAGGTTGGATTCGTGATTACGCATGTGTATCCTAATGTAGACGTTAGTAGCTCTAGGGGGTCCATGCTAAAATTTCCGATTAATATTTCATATGTTCTAGAACATATGGTAAATATTATTCAATTTCAATGAAATTTTGTACCCAGGTTGGATTCGTGATTACGCATGTGTAGACTAAGGTAGAAGTTAGTAGCCTGAGGGGGTCCATGCTAAAACTTCCGATTAATATTTCATATCTTCTAGATCATATGGTAAATATTATTCAATTTCAATGAAATTTTGTACACAGGTTAGATTCGTGATTACGCATGTGTAGACTAAGGTAGAAGTTAGTAGCCTGAGGGGGTCCATGCTAAAATTTCCGATTAATATTTCATATGTTCTAGAACATATGGTAAATATTATTCAATTTCAATGAAATTTTGTACCCAGGTTGGATTCGTGATTACGCATGTGTAGACTAAGGTAGAAGTTAGTAGCCTAAGGGGGTCCATGCTAAAATTTCCGATTAATATTTCATATGTTCTAGAACATATGGTAAATATTATCCAATTTCAATGAAATTTTGTACACAGTTTGGATTCGTGATTACGCATGTGTAGACTAAGGCAGAAGTTAGTAGCCTGAGCGGGTCCATGCTAAAATTTCCGATTAATATTTCATATGTTCTAGAACATATGGTAAATATTATTCAATTTCAATGAAATTTTGTACCCAGGTTGGATTCGTGATTACGCATGTGTAGACTAAGGTAGAAGTTAGTAGCCTGAGGGGGTCCATGCTACAACTTCCGATTAATATTTCATATCTTCTAGATCATATGGTAAATATTATTCAATTTCAATGAAATTTTGTACACAGGTTGGATTCGTGATTACGCATGTGTAGACTAAGGTAGAAGTTAGTAGCCTGAGGAGGTCCATGCTAAAATTTCCGATTAATATTTCATATGTTCTAGAACATATGGTAAATATTATTCAATTTCAATGAAATTTTGTACCCAGGTTGGATTCGTGATTACGCATGTGTAGACTAAGGTAGAAGTTAGTAGCCTGAGGGGGTCCATGCTAAAACTTCCGATTAATATTTCATATCTTCTAGATCATATGGTAAATATTATTCAATTTCAATGAAATTTTGTACACAGGTTAGATTCGTGATTACGCATGTGTAGACTAAGGTAGAAGTTAGTAGCCTGAGGGGGTCCATGCTAAAATTTCCGATTAATATTTCATATGTTCTAGAACATATGGTAAATATTATTCAATTTCAATGAAATTTTGTACCCAGGTTGGATTCGTGATTACGCATGTGTAGACTAAGGTAGAAGTTAGTAGCCTAAGGGGGTCCATGCTAAAATTTCCGATTAATATTTCATATGTTCTAGAACATATGGTAAATATTATCCAATTTCAATGAAATTTTGTACACAGTTTGGATTCGTGATTACGCATGTGTAGACTAAGGCAGAAGTTAGTAGCCTGAGCGGGTCCATGCTAAAATTTCCGATTAATATTTCATATGTTCTAGAACATATGGTAAATATTATTCAATTTCAATGAAATTTTGTACCCAGGTTGGATTCGTGATTACGCATGTGTAGACTAAGGTAGAAGTTAGTAGCCTGAGGGGGTCCATGCTACAACTTCCGATTAATATTTCATATCTTCTAGATCATATGGTAAATATTATTCAATTTCAATGAAATTTTGTACACAGGTTGGATTCGTGATTACGCATGTGTAGACTAAGGTAGAAGTTAGTAGCCTGAGGAGGTCCATGCTAAAATTTCCGATTAATATTTCATATGTTCTAGAACATATGGTAAATATTATTCAATTTCAATGAAATTTTGTACCCAGGTTGGATTCGTGATTACGCATGTGTAGACTAAGGTAAAAGTTAGTAGCCTGAGGGGGTCTATACTAAAACTTCCGTTTAATATTTCATATCTTCTAGATCATATGCTAAATATTATTCAATTTCAATGAAATTTTGTACACAGGTTGGATTCGTGATTACGCATGTGTAGACTAAGGTAGAAGTTAGTAGCCTGAGGGGGTCCATGCTAAAATTTCCGATTAATATTTCATATATTCTAGAACATATGGTAAATATTATTCAATTTCAATGAAATTTTGTACCCAGGTTGGATTCGTGATTACGCATGTGTAGACTAAGTTAAAAGTTAGTAGCCTGAGGGGGTCCATGCTAAAACTTCCGTTTAATATTTCATATCTTCTAGATCATATGCTAAATATTATTCAATTTCAATGAAATTTTGTACACAGGTTGGATTCGTGATTACGCATGTGTAGACTAAGGTAGAAGTTAGTAGCCTGAGGGGGTCCATGCTAAAACTTCCGATTAATATTTCATATCTTCTAGAACATATGGTAAATATTATTCAATTTCAATGAAATTTTGTACCCAGGTTGGATTCGTGATTACGCATGTGTAGACTAAGGTAAAAGTTAGTAGCCTGAGGGGGTCCATACTAAAACTTCCGTTTAATATTTCATATCTTCTAGATCATATGCTAAATATTATTCAATTTCAATGAAATTTTGTACACAGGTTGGATTCGTGATTACGCATGTGTAGACTAAGGTAGAAGTTAGTAGCCTGAGGGGGTCCATGCTAAAACTTCCGATTAATATTTCATATCTTCTAGATCATATGGTAAATATTATTCAATTTCAATGAAATTTTGTATACAGGTTGGATTCGTGATTACGCATGTGTAGACTAAGGTAGAAGTTAGTAGCCTGAGGGGTCCATGCTAAAATTTCCGATTAATATTTCATGTGTTGTAGATCATATGGTTAATATTATCCAATTTCAATTAAATTTTGTACAAAGGTTGGATTCGTGATTACGCATATTTATACTTATTATTGTTATTATAATAATATTATTTATTATTAAAGAAATAAAAATATAAAATTAAATTAATAAATAATAAAGATGAGCAATTTTGAAGAAAGCACTGTTTGTTACAAAGATAATGTTAATTACAAAAAACTGTTGGACATAAATCGCTGTTGAACAACATACTACGAGTTATCTGCTTCTCATAGTTAGCAGCTTTTATGTATTGGATATAATATCCAAAAAAAAAAAACTGAAAATAAACAAATTATTATAATCAACACTCTGTATACTAATAATGATGGCGTGAAAGGTTTATGAGATTCTACTAAATTATCAAATGCCGTCGAGTGTAATTTGCTCTAGTTTTGTATACTGATATGTCTGAAATTTTCGTGAATTATTTCACATAATGTAATCCATAAAAATAAAATATATGTACAAAATTAGTGGATGTGTAAGTAGTGTTAAATACATAAATCTTATGGGTAATAATGAGCACATACAAAATATTTAAATATATCTTTTAGCATATGTATATTCATATAACTAAATTCTGAATGTGTAATTTGCCTTTATTTATAAATGTGGATATGATTTAATTTGTAATAAAATTCAATAGTGTTAGAGAAGTACTATATAATTATTCGTAATGGATTATAAGTTTTCTGCCCTTTAATTTATTTATAATTTTCTATATATTTGTAGAATCTTTTGCTTTTATTAGACTTATCGCAATATTAGTTTTATATATTTTTTTTTTTTTTAAGGCATAATTCTTTAAATTCTCGATTTATTTTTATATACAGCATTCTATATTCTGCTTCTTCAGTTTTTTTGTACAGTCTGAGATATTTAAATGACTCTTTTCTCATTTTCCAGCATTGTCAGTCGAACAATTCCTTTTGAAATTTTATGTTATTGTTTGATTTTTTTAATATTAAATTTATTATATATACAATATTTTAAACTTCTCCTAATTTCCTCTACTGCGATATTTTCCGTCTTTATTTCTGTGCTTTTCTCTGTCATTTTCTGTTGATCTTGACGTTTATAGTTTTCTTTCCAAAGTGTTTTTGGTAGCAGATTTATTTTTTCACATACGTTATTTACCTCTATATTGATTTTTGCAGTAATTGGCATATGCTCTATATAGGTTTTTTCATTTATGTTGAATTCTTCTAGAATGTTTTTCCACTGCCCTTTAACCATACAGATGTCTACTACTCACGTACCGTTACTGTTTATAAACGTATATATTCACCATTTTCAACACCTTTTGTACACCCATTAATTATGTAATATCCTAATTCATTACACATTTCCAAGACATATCTGCCATTACTATTTACTTTTGAATCTTTAGATTTTCTTTCATTTTCCATTATATTATTCATTTGACCAATTCTTGCATTATTCTTATTTTATTTTCCACTATAAAAGTAATATCTTTACACTATCACAACTTGACAGCAGAGCCACCCCACATAGACACCAACTAAGTAACCGAATTTCATTGAAATCAAATATTAATTATGTATGCTCGAGAATATAATTCAAATACACTTCGGAAACTAAACTGCTCTTATATTTGA
Organism: Rhamphomyia laevipes; assembly: GCA_963920725.1. Classification (NCBI taxonomy): domain Eukaryota; kingdom Metazoa; phylum Arthropoda; class Insecta; order Diptera; family Empididae; genus Rhamphomyia; species Rhamphomyia laevipes. The sequence goes on from OY987255.1 coordinate 119,027,922, forward strand.
TTTCTATGAACCCACTGAAACTACCGAATTCAAATTTCAAGAGCACTAAAAAGAAAAACAAAAATTAAACAAAATTTGCCTTATCCAATAGATTATTCTCTTGGAAAACCTTCTAAGCCAGTGACACAAGTGATGCAATCCTTTTAAAATATAGATCGGTTTCATGGTTTCACAACCAATTATTTTATATATCACAAAATTGCTAAATTTTATAATTTTTGAGTCATAAATTTTTATAAGCATTAAAGAAAAAGAATCTACATAAAAGTAACCGAACATTTTTATACGTGGAATATAATTCTAATTTATGATAAAGCCTTTTCATATTAACAATTTCAATTCATCTATTCATATAAATAAATTATATATTTAGTATAAATTTTATGGTCTGGTCTCTCTAGTTAGTTATATCCAATAAATTGTCAGTAAGGAAATGATAGTATATAATCTTCCTGCACTGCAACTTAATGTAAAGAAAAAATATTTTGCTGTGAGTGGAAACATCGATAAAAACATCGAGAATATTATATATTGACAAATAAAATAATGCAATAAGAAACATAAGAGGTTCAAATCATGGAAATAAAAATAATACTGGAAATGATTAAGGTTATGTTTCAAATAAGAGAAGCCCACATACATTCATCCTAAATCCTCATTTCTCCTAATGAATGATAAACAATATCTTAATAATATTTAAGTATAGTAAAAGTCATATATATTTCAGTAATCTTATAAGCTATTATATAGCTTATACACCTGTTCTATAGCTCAGAAAACTAATGTCATGAGAAAGAGGAAAACTCAGGTTGGATTTCAACTGCAACGAAATGAAAAAAATTGTTATTTTCCTATACAGTTTTCGATATTTTTAACGGACACTGAAAAAAGTCTATATAGTTGGTAATATATATAATGTCAAACAATTTCTTTAAGAATCGATATTTTGAACCATTATATTTTTTGTGAATATCGTATTTTATGTTATAGATTTGAGAAAAATAAAATTCCATTTATAAATTTTTCCTTATTCCACTAAAAAGAATATATGAATAATTTACAAATCGTTTTTTTTTTTTTTTAATATAAAAAGTATTTTAGAGTAGAATATAAGAAATTGCTTTAAGCATATATAAATTATTTAAGATACATTTACGATTCAATTATAACTAAATTTAAGTCTATAACAAATTTTATTTACATGCACTAGACTAAACCATTATCAATTTTAAGTTATATTTAATATTATTTTTATGAACTAAGTTGTATTGGACAAAATATGATAAATAACAAACTATCGTTCTCTAATATAGAATAAACTATGGAATTTATGAAAATTAAATACACATCATGAAGCCTTGAGTATTTAAGGTAATATTTTGTAAGTTGGACATTAAAAGTCTTTTGGAACATTTTCATCCTCTTAGGAATTTGCAGTTTATCGTTTAGAAACTGGAATAAATATAAATATTTTCTTTCCATTACAATTTACACTTTACACAATAAATTTCGTGTTTCCGTATGTGCTTTTTTTATAAATTTGTAAGATAGTTAGTCAGTCATAGGATTTCAATCCTTACTTAATAATCTATGTTACATCAAGAAAAATATTAAATACTACAGGTGTATCTCGTTAAGAGTCTACCAAAATGAGTAACTTATAATTATCTAGAACTTTATCAAAGACGTTTTCGAATTTTAAAAAGGATTAAAATTTGATACTCTAACTACCATTGCTGCCACCTAGCCTTTTTGTGTATATAATAATAATAATAAAATGTGTCTTCAATTCATTTTTACAAAAAAGTATATACATATTTTAAACATATAATTTCGACAATGACATAAAAGCCGTCTGTCAAATTAATTAAACGATTAGAACGCTACACCATAAAGTAATATTAATATATATAATTTATAAACAGAATTCCAAATAACTAATTAAATTCAAGATAATTAATGAAATTCAATATAATTAAAAAAATTCAAAACAATTAGCAAAAAAAAAAAAAAGCCATCAAAAGTCTTCCAAATTAATTTTTTTGCGTTATTTATAAGCTTCGAATGTGATTTCAGCCAACTTAATCCAATTTTTACCATTTAAATATTCTTTAGCTTCAAAATGCGATAAAATGGACCCTTCTAATTTCTTTAAATATGGGACAAATTAAATTGCTATAACATGAACTATATATTCCATTTGATCGGTGTTGCATAAGCTACAAATAGTGCTACCGGACTGTATATGAGGCATGCTAGCTTTAAGAGATCTCCCCTTGTTTTAAAAATTAAAGAAATTGTATATTTATACTATATTTGTTATAAAATAGCTAACCAAATTGTGTTATCGTTATAGTTAATATCCAGTAAATTATATAGCTTTTTACTCATTACTTATATGCCTTTGAATGATTCCTTGAAAGGCTGTCTATACGATCCCCATACCAAAATATATCCCTGCAAAAAAAAAGTTATAAAAAATAAAGTACATAGTTTGGATTATGTTGTCAAGGCATTGCACGCCATTAAATTTAATTCATTATACGAACAAAATTCTTATAATTTAGTCATCTAGGAAAAGAAACTTATATAAATTGAAAATGAAAATGACGCAAATTTATATAAACAAAAACTTATATAAATTGTAAAATGAAATTAATTTATAGTAGCTACATTTCAACACTATCAAGCATTAATAAATAATGTAACTATTTCATCTTTTAGAGACTTCTTCGACGGGGAGAAAATAAAAGTAAGAAAGTAGTTGTAAAATATAACAATTTTGTGGATATATTATTTATTAATATATATTTTAAATATACGTTATAAAAAACTTAAGCTATAGGAACCTAATGGCCAGTATATAACCCACATCAATACGTGCTAGAAGCCCCAACTTCCAGAGACTTATGATTTATTAGTAAGAGGAGTATTCCATTACCGAAAACAAAGATATATTAATAAAACTACACTAAACTACACGTATTAAAAGTGAAAATTAAAGCAATAAAAAATAAAAAGATCACGATAGAAAAAATCATAATAACTTTAATGATAGACAACTCCACATAACTCTAAGCTAAGTTTAAATTTATTATTAGAATTCCCTGATGATTAAAACTCGCCTGCGTCTTTACCCAAGTCCTAAGATAATTCAAGTCAATAGAAATTTCACATTGTACATAATAAAATTAATTAAACTGTTAAACTAAGCTTCATCATTAAAAAAGATGTTTTGACAGATGAAATATGCTTAATTTGGCATATGGGTTTTAATCAGGGAATTCTAATAATAAATTTAAATTGTACACCGAAACGACAGTTTACATCATACTCAACAAAGAGGGCTAATATAATCAAGTTTAATACATAATATATATTATAATGTCAAATGCTGTGCAATATTGCTTAAACTCAACTGAAAACCCACACCTATGGATTCCGACATTTCAGTTGCTGATATATTATTAGTATTAGCCAAAGCTAAAGACAAAAAAGCGCCAGGGGAAGATCGCATTCCGTATGAATTTTTTAAGAACTCAACTGATAGATATTTACAGTATTTGTCAATATTTTATTCAAATATTTTAAGAACTGGTAATGTACCTGAAAACTTTAAAAAAGCAGTAATATGGAAACCCAAATGATGTACAAAATTATCGTGGTATTTCTTTTCTAAATGCAATTGCAAAGTTCTTCACAGGAGTTATTTTAAATAGACTAGCAACTTTTATAAAAGAAAATAATTTGCTAAGTCAATTTCAAGCTGGTTTTCGGGCAGGATACTCAACAGTATATCATATTTTCACTCTATTTAATATTGTTCCAGATTTCCTTTGAACTTGATTATAAATAAATTAATTATTATTATTTATTATTATTATAAAGATCATACAAGACTGACGTTTACCAGAATTGGCAGCTCTAAATAAATTTATAATATTTAATTCGCTATACTTTCGTAATTTATATTTAAAAACCAATTTTTTAAATTGTATTTTATACTCAAATAAAAAAACCCATTATTAAAAATAAATTACTACTTAGTAGTAGTAATTACTTACTAAATAAAAAGTTAATCTTAACGTAACGTTTTTTGCAAATTACATTTTATTTTCAACCCACATGAGAAGAAAGAATTTATTCATATTTATTATAATATTTATAAATACTGTATATAGAAGTTCGAAAATCTAAATAGAACCTATATAAATTTCTTTTACTACTGCTCTATATATATAAATAAACCAAGAAAAAATGACTTTCTATCCAGGTTCACTAAAATTTCAGCAATTAATTCAGTAACAATCACAATTAATGTTTTAATAAACAAAAATAACAATCATTTATTTTTAGCGTCTTAATTAGTAGCGTTGATATAAATTTGTCGTATACTAGATTGCCACCATCAGCATAATCAGACACAATTATATATTGTTTTATCTTTTATGACATATCAATTAATTGGCTTGATAGTTATATATAAAATTTAATTTTTATGCTTCAAATAAATGTTCATAATTGTCATGCTTCGCTGCCAATTATATAAGCATCAATTTCTATACTCATATAAACATATTAAAATATTTAAAATACGTTAATTATTGTTATTAAACTTGAAAATTTATGATATTACATATAACATAATTGCGTTCTTACAGCATTAAATAATATAATATATCACATCAATAGAGAAACATTGCACAAAATAAAGATGAATGGAAGAAATTAGAGGAGGCTATTACCCTAAACTAAATAATGATAATACAAATTAGATAGTAAAATAATGCTCAAAATGAAATATATTAAAAAAAAAAAAAATGAATTACATTTAGTTAAATATTAATATTAGAAATTAGAAATGAATTTAAATTAAAATTATTATACTATGTATCATTTAAAATATTGAGAAAGGGTGTTAATAGCTATTAATAATAATAACAGCATTGCCACCACGTATATATAATGGATAACATTAATTGCAGATTGTTTACATGGATTTGGTCACATTTATATAAAAACTATATGGTGTTTTTTGTATGCAGAATTCCAGAAATAGCACATAATTAATTATGTATATCAATCGCACTCCGCCCGCACGTGTGTATATGATATAAAGCGCCTGTTTCGATTGATCACATTTCTTTAAAACCAGTTCAACTGAATCACACAACATTTAGACATTTTTAAAACTATTTTTGGAAATTTCGAGCTTGTCAAAAACACAAAATTGAGGCGCTTTCGGGAATTAATAATTTTTCGGCTATTATATATTAAAAAATACCTTTTTTTAAAAATGTCTAAAATAAAATATTGAAGATATATTTCATTAATTAAATATTCTGACTTTTCCACAATGAATAAAAATTATAGTTACAGATAAAAATAAAACCAAAATTAGATTCATAGTTTATTGTTTTACTGAACAATTCCGACTGACTTAAAAAAATATTGAAATGAAAAATTAAAACTTTTTGGTATTTTAACTATACTTGTAATAAAGCTGAATTAAATTATTCAAAATGTAGATGAATTCCTGATAATAATACCAGTTGATAATTTTTAAAGTCCAAGTTCGAAATATGCATAAGCGCCCAAAAGATTTTTGCGAGGGGAAGTAAAAATTAATATTTATAATTGATGGGAAAACACGTGTTTTTAAAAAGTGTCCTGTTGACAGCCTCAAATTATTCTGAAAAATAAATTTTCTATTTCCTTCCTTCCTGGACTTCCTATTCACAAAAATACAAAACTCTTAAGCACGTTTATAAAATATTATTCTTGTATTTCGTCTATTATATGACGATGGACACCATCCAGTCTATTTATTTTCTACAGTAATTCTTCCAACTAGGTTTCCTAGGAAGCGAAGTATATTTATTTTTACTTTTTAAATTTACCAATTTTTTTAAAAGACAGGGGTAGGTGCAAGTAGGTGCAAGTAGAGTAGGGCTAGTTGCACCTACTTATGGGCAGCTATGATAATATAATTTGTTTATAATGGTCAAAGAGCATATTAAAATGATGTGATATACTATTTATTTTTTTATTGTTTAAATCAAACATTTACATTTACAATTACAAATACAATACAATAATAACTTAATTACTTTAAAAAATACAACTCTAAATTAAATTAAATACGTTTATAAAAACAATTATATATAGGTTTTTCATTTCTAATTCAAGTTTTTTCATTTCAAATTCAATTTTTTTCATTTCAAATTCAATGTTTTTCATTTCAAATTCAATTTTTTTCATTTCAAATTCAATATTTGAAAATAAATTGATATTTATTTTTAAATTTTTTAAATTGAAGAAACTAACTATTTTTAAACAAAACAAGAAAGATAAAATGTTAATGTTAATTTATGTTTTTAATTTTTGGCTCTAGCCAGTTAAACAATATATTTATTTTGTTTAAAAATACTTAGTTTCTTCAGTTTAAAAAATTTAAAAATAAATATCAATTTATTTTCAAATATTGAATTTGAAATGAAAAAAATTTAATTTGAAATGAAAAACATTGAATTTGAAATGAAAAAAATTGAATTTGAAATGAAAAAAATTTAATTTGAAATGAAAAAACTTGAATTAGAAATGAAAAACCTATAAATTAATTTAATTAATTATTTTAAACATTTAAAATCCATAGACAAACATACATATTATAACTGAAATTAGATTGATCAGTTTAAAATTTCAGAAACTATTTTTGTTTATATTTTTCCAATATAATAACTATTCGTTCCATTCAATGTTATGTTATTTATAAGAAAATCACTTTTTTAGTTGGCCTTTTGTTAAAGAAAGGTTAATAAAATCTTTATATTGATTGGCAGCCATCAAAATCCTATTTAAAGGTTCATATTTCCCATAGTACGATGATAAGTAATATTAAATATGTTTTCATGCCGAAAACGCGAGCTTAAATTGATATGAGTTATTATATAATCGCTTAAATAAATAGAATTAATTTTACCACTATGGGCCATTAAAATAAAAACAATATCAGCAACTACTCTTCTAGATTCTAAAGATTTTAATGCCAAAAGTTGTAGGCGATCCCTATAAGGTGGTAATATTATTGGATTTGACCATGGTAAGTTACACAAAGCAAACCTGATAATTTTTTTTTTTTTTGAATAGTTTCGATTCTATCAATATAATCCCGGTAGTGAGGCGACCACACTTGGATAGCATATTCTAAGATTGGATGTATAAGAGAAGTGAATAAGGACTTCAGGATGTGCGGATCATCAAAATCCTTAGACCATCTCTTAATGACGCCCAACATAGAGGATGCTTTATTTATGATAAGTCCACATGCTGTTTGAAAGATAATTTGTCATCAAAGAGAACACCTAAGTAATTTAACTCTTTTAATATTATAATCGCCGAACTTGTATTCCTTAATTAAACGTACAGTGCGACGGGTGTAAAATTAAAGCACACTTATCCATATTTAACATAAGTTTTATATTATTACATCAGTTCTTGAAGGAATTTAAATCATTCTGAAGCAGTATGGTGTCATTGATTTTAGTAATTTTATTGGAAATATGCCAACTTTGCTATTTAGAATTACGGAATTCACATCATTAATTAATGCAATAAAAATTAATGGGCCTAGGTGACTGCCCTGTGGAACCCCGGAATTAGCGTAGTAAGGTTTTGATATACCAGATCTGAACAAAACACAATAACTGTTAGTCAGATATGAATTTATCCAGTTCAAAAATGATGGAAACCCTAATTTTTTTAGTTTGAATCTTATGACACTGTGTGGTAGAGAGATCGAAATCTTTACTCAAGTCTGTATAAATAACATCACTTTGCGAACTAGCTTCCATTGTATTTAGAAAAATAGAGCATGATTCAACTAAATTAGTTAGAGTAGATTTACCTTTCATAAGTCCATGCTGCTTAGGTGTTAAAAAGCCAGAACAGTGGCTGTAAATTGAATCATAAACCATTAATTCAAATAATTTAGGAATATTAAATAATTTTGCAATTAGCCGATAATTTGAAATTTAACTTTTTTTATTATTTCGCTAGCAGTGTTTTCAACTCCTGCTTGAGCCATGATTGGCTAGAATTGTAATCTCTGTCACGGACTGAAGGTATATACATGCTGAAGCCATGTAATAAAACCTCATAGAATTTACTTACTGATTCTTCAATACTTAAACCATAAATTAATGATTCAAAATCCACAGATAATAAATAATTATTTAAAGATATAAAGTCCGTTTTTTTGAAATTATATCGATAAGATATAATTGGCAAGGTATCTAAAGGACTAACGAGGCAATAAGAAAAGCAAATATGTGGATGAAAATTATCAATATTAACCAAAGGCATATTATTCTGAATATTAGTCAGCTTTATCCAGTCTGACATAAAAATTAAATCAAGCTGTTTTTCTTGAATTTTTTTTACCTAATGTTTGTTAAATACCGGAAATAATAACAATTTTAGTTTCAATGTCTGTAGTATCATATTAACACTTTTACTAACAATTAGATACGGTAGCGGTTACATAACGTTATGGTAATATTAACTTAAAAATATAACCGAAAAAGCACAGTTATGGAATCCAGTTCTATTAGAAAAAATCATATGAGTATATTTAACAAAATGTAGCAATTCAAGAAATTTTATAGTGGAGGAAATTTAGTATTTTTCATTTTTTCTTTCCATCAAATATGTACGGCGACAACAGTCTTGTTAACAGTCAGAGTACTCCCTAGAGCCTTAGCCTATACGTTATTATTTTCGAGCACCTTCTGCCACCTTAATGATGCAATTCTTAACTCCTACGTAATCCTTTAACAACTAAGTAATCAGTGTAATGTAGCTTTAAGGCTAGAATATCAAAATACTTTGCTATTTATATGCTGGGCTAGAACAAGGTTTCCCAGTTTCTGGTCCACATAAATAACAAGATTACTAAATATGTTTTTCTTAATAATCTTTAAATTTCTAATACATTGAATTTGAATAATAAAATCTGCAGAAAGGTTTCGGTTGGGAAACGCAGGATAAGTAAGTGGAATGATTCTTCTAATCTTCCTGTTCAATATATGTATATTAAATATCTCTAATCAGATTCATATGAAAATAAAAAGCAAGAGTTTAAACTTTATAAAACTTATACTTTATTTAAACGGATTGTTTATATATGCATATATATATGTAAGCGATATAATTGATATATTGCTAATGAAATTTTAACGCTATTACTAAAAACTAGAATAAAAATTAAATTAGATTATTTTAAAAAATATGTTATTTTAAAATTGAATTCTATATAATAAAATTTACATATTTGGGATTGCTTTTCCCCTTTTCTTTATGGTGATTTTCTTTATTCCATTTCCATTCTTGATATTCGATTTTCACGATCCACTGGTCTTGAAAGTTATCATCTTGTAATCTCAATCTAAACTCAATCTCAATGTGTCATTTTGCAATGTCAATGTTAATTATTGCAGAAAAAACTAATATCATAAGAAATATGATTTGAACTGCATTGCAATTTCAACCTCTGGTCTATGTTTTAGTGCACGAACAGAGTGACGCTATGAGCTGTGCCGGAAGCTGTGCTGTAGTGTATTTTTATATAAAAAGCAACAATAACACGGTACTTAAATTACACGAAGTCTTGAATAACACGGTAAAAAAATGCGACAACCCTCAAATAACGCGGCGATAACCCTTGAATTACACTGTATATTTTTGGGAATTTCGCGAAAAACATAGTTAACGCAGTTCAATAGTAAATATGTAAATTTTTAAATTTATTTGAGTTCTAGTTTAATTGCTGTTTTTATTATTGACACAACTAAAATTAATTGCATTGATACAATTGAATTATATAATTCTTTGAATTTAAGTAAGCGTTTTGTTGTTTTGTAAGACATAGGTATTAAACCTATTTTGTAAGATAACATAAGATTATTAATGAACTTTGTTGCTGTTGGGGAAAAGTGTGATCAATTTCCTTCAAGCGTCCGTATATTCTCAAAGCTTTCTCCTTGATAATGCGTCCATCCAAAGGAATCCTCTTTTTATTGCAATCTTCTAACCAAATAAGGAGAGCCTCTTCCATTTTTACCATGTCTAAATCGTGAGCACAATCTGACCGTATGGAAATTGTGGAACCTGCCGCTAAAAAATTCTGCCATATTTTTTCTTCTGATCTTTTTATAGTGGATTGATTCATTTAGATTTAATAATTTAGCTATAGATGTTATCTTCCCACCTGCATTTATTTTGTCTAAAATATTTATTTTTTCCTGAATCGTAATTACGTGTGTTTTAAATTTTTGTTTTTGTGTTGACATTTTTAATCTATGGGTAAAGTATATACTGGCAGCTCATGACATCAAGTATGTTTACAGAATGGTTTAATTTGAAACGTGTTTTATTGTTGAAGTGGAAAGAGATAAAAAAAATTAAGTTTAAAAGAGTTGTTGTTAGATAATGCCACAAGTCATCCAAAGGATCTTCAATATCCGAATGTCAAGATTTTATTCCTACCCCCAAATACAACATCACTTATTCAACCATTAGATCAAGGTGCAATCGCTACATATAAAACATATTTTATACGAAAATTCTTTCAACAAATTTTAGATAAAATAGAAGAAGATGAAAATATGATTCTTTCCAAAGCCTGGAAGGATTTTCCAATGTTGGATTGTATACATACAATATCATACGCCAAAAACAATATAAAATTTTCATTACTTAAAGCATGCTGGAATGCGATACTTCCACAATTTTGCTGGAAGTGAATATTTTGATTCATCTGCAGATGACCGTAATCAGATACTCCATATTGCACATACGCTAGGTGGTGAGGGTTTTGAGGATATGACTAGCCAAGATCTTGATGAGTTATATCACGAGTCAACTTTGGATGAAGATGATTTGCTTAATATAATGGGTGATGTCACACCCATAACTGTTAATGAAAATACAGAGTCCTTGCGAAGATTTTACTTTCAATTTTTCAAACTATGAAATTAAAGGCAGTAAAAAAATTAGAGTCACTATTCTTAGAAAAAGATTCTTCATTATCGCGCAGAACAACCTTTAAAAGAAATTTAAAAAATTTTGTTAGCTCCATAAGAGAACATTTTAAAAACATTAGCAAATCAAGAAATATTATTCGATAGCAGTTTTATTACCAATGAAAGTTTTTCTAGCGATGATGACCTTCCGCTCATTCGAAGAAAAAGAATTCAACCTTAGATGATGATAGTGATTAAAACAAGAAAAGAAATGCTGCCATTGTAAGTTGTTTATAGGAATTTGTATTATGGTTATTTTCAGTTCTCTTGTTAGTTTGTTTGTTATTTTGTTTCTGCGGTTAGCACTTTTTATGATAAGTTTTTTTTATGTTGTTTTTGTGATTTAGGGGAATAAAAAATATGTTTTAAAAAAAATCATTTTCTACTTCAGAATAAATTTTTGAACCGAATGTCCATTTTTATATACATAAATATTAACTCTCAAATTACGCGGTTTTAAATAACACGGTCTAAATATCTGAATAAGTATAAATTCGAAGACTCGAATAACACAGTAACAATTAACCGTGTTATTCAAGGGCTGACACTACTACTACTAAAAACGATATATAAATAAAATGCAAACAGTATTTGTGTTTTTTTTTAATATAAAAAGTATGTACAGTCTGCCCTCGAATAACAGGATTGATCGGTACCGTGTTATTTAAAACCGTCTTATTGGAAACAAACCGTGTTATTTGAAACTAGGAATAATAAAAATACAAAGGTTGGAAATAAGCAGAAGTTTTATTACGCATTTTATATGTTACATGTATCACAAAAATTACATAAAAATAACAATTCTTTATAAAAATGAAAATAACAATTAATGAACATTAACTAAACGAATAAATTATTAACTATATAAACGAATAAATTATAAACGCAACGTTTCCTTTAGTATTATCAATCGCTGTCATCATCCAAACGTCGTATTCTTTTTTTTAGAATAAGAGGAAAGTCACTTGAGTTGTTTTCGTTAGTAACATCATTGTTGTTGGCAAACGACGATTCATTGTTTTGTGATGCATTTAAAAGTTTTTCGTATGGAGCGAGCAATATTTCCAAATTTGTGTTGAAGGCTCTTCTCCGTAAAAGTGAAGGATCCTTTTCCATAACATGTTTTTTGAAATTCTTTGCCAACTCAAAGCACGATTTAATGTCACAGAGGGGAAAATCAGAACAAGACTCTTCACAAAAATTTTCATTTGTTTCATCTCAATTTGTGTCATCATTAATTATTGCAATTAAGTCATCTTCATTTAAATGAGACTCATGTAATAACTCGTCTATGGCTTGGTTATTCATGTCCTTGAAACCCTCACCACTTAACGTATGTGCAATATCAAGTATTTCATTGCGTGTCTCAGCATTGTTGGAATCTAAATGTTGGTTTCGGACAAATTGAGGGAGAATTTTTTGCCAACATGCGTTAAGTGCCGAAGTTTCGATATGATTTTTAGCATAAGAAATTGTGTTTACGCAATCTAAAATCGAAAAATCCTTCCACGCTTGTACAAGTGTCATATATTCGTTAGACTCAATTTTATCCAGAATAATTTCGAAAGACTTACGTATAAAATAACATTTGAAACTATTAATTACACCTTGAACCAAAGGCTGTATAATTGAAGTTGTATTAGGGGGGAGAAATAAAATTTGTACATTTGGATACTGAATGTCCTTCGGATGAGTAATGGCATTATCTAGTAATAATAGCACTTTAAGCTTAAATTTTAATCTTTTAGAAATTTTTCCACCTCTGGTACAAAACAACTCTCAAACCAAGCCTTAAAAATGCTTGATGTCATCCAAGTGGCTTTAGCATAAAGTTACCTGACGCATTGCTACACATTAGAACAGTTATTCTTTCTTTAGCCCTTTTGAAACCAGGAACAGTTCTATGTGATTTAGCTATAAATATTTTAGACGGTAACTTTTTCCAATATAGTCCCGTTTCATCGGCAATAAAAAATTTGGTCCCCCACATATCCTCCATCCTGTAACTCCGCACAGTTCGGTTGACAAATTGCAACAGAACCGGAGGACACCACTTGGCTTTGACATGTTAATTTTTAAATTAAATTTTATTTGTGGGGTGGCAATGGTAATCTTGCACCATTAAAATCTACAACCAAAAATAAATTTTTGGCCCACTCAACAAAAAAATTTTGGAGCGCCACTGGTTTTCTTTTTTAACCACAAAAATAAAAAAATACTAATTTTTACCACACAAAAAAAATAACACAGCCAAGTGAGTCGGGTTACGTCACGGTATTGCGGAGGAGACGCGATTTAGAAACTTCCAAGGTTTTCTATAATGCGGGCGCCAGGTCTTGAGTGATCCACAACCGCGGACCACCAACAGAACAAGACCGAATTTCTTAAATAAAAACCTTGAAAGTTTCAAGGACCGATTGGGATTTCCTCCTTTTTGCCGGCTTAGCACAATCTGTGGGGCGTGAGTCAACCAATCGATCCTACCTGCAAATCAAATCAACAACACATTGGGAAGGGAAACAGGGAAAATACGGCCTGACGTCATCAATCCATGGGTGGTGGGGCTGCCTTAGCCAGACATGTTAAGCCCAGCTAAATAACCCAAAAGCAATACCTAAATATAATTAAAAACAACTGATATTTTTTTTTCTACGTGATTCACGGTGGTGTTCCGTCTTTATTAACAAATTTAATTTATTTATTTTTTTGTTTTCTTTTCAATTTTTTTATTTTTATTATATAATAGGCAACCAAATCCAACATGGATTTCCCTTATTAAAATAGCAGTGGGTCCCCTTTTTTTTTTATTTATTTAATTGGGTTGGTCTTTCACCAACTATCAATTTTGTCATTATATAATTCAAACACATACCTTGTTTAGCACGGTGCTGTCCTGACATGTCGGGATAGTCCGCTAAAATTTAAAGTTTATTTGTTTTTTATGAAAAAAAAAAAACTACCACCATTTACTAATAAAAAGAAATCCAAAAAAAATAAAAAAACTAAATAATTACTACAAAAAAATTAATTACACCACTGAACCAAAAAATTTAAACAAAATCAAAATCAATTTAACTACTCTACTAATTATATTTAATTCTACAAAATCATAAAAATAAAAAGCAAAAAAAAATAATAAATCCATTTCCAAATTACTCTACTGTACAATAAAAAAAATTTTGATATCATGAATATCGTTTCCACCGCTGTGGAACGACACTTTAATTGTAATTAATTTTAAATGTCACAAATATTAATTTTATATTCAATATTAATTTTATATTCAATATTGATTTTAAAATTTTCTCTGGAATTATAGTTGCTCTGGAACCTCGAACATCGCCAACCAGCTTTTACAACTTTTTCCTCCCCGGACGACCAGTAGCTCGGTCGACCACCAAAATTCTCTGTTTTTCTTCTTAATTATTTATACTTTGGCTTTTAATTTCAACCAAACGCCAAAAAAATTATATTTTTTTTTTTTATTTTATATTCAGCCAATTTGGATTCTTTTTTTTTTCAATTCAAAGGAAAATTATTCTTCCGTTTTTTTTTTCTTTTTTGATTTTATTTTTTTAAAATTTTTCCGGAATTTTGTTAATTTCCCGCAAATTTAATTACTTTCTGTTACATACAGAAAAAAAAATCCAAATAAAAATCGACTTCCATTTCTTTTTTTTCACGTCTGATCTTCTACATATAACCTTTTCGACTCCCCGAACACGTTCTTTTTTCCATTTCCGCCTTCCCCAAAAATCAAATCCGCCTCTCCGCCCGTCCCCAACCGATTCAAATTTTACGGCCTGCCCGGTGGAATTTTGTTGGTTTAGGTTTCCACCAACAGATGGATTTTTATGCCTTTGTGGCGAATATATCATTTCAAATGTCGAAATGACATTTCTAATTGTCATATTCATATATATAAAAAAAAAATATTAAAGCCACCATGATGGTTTTTAATAAAAATTACATTTATTGGATTTTTTTAATTTTTTTAAGACAGCGGACGGACATTTCGGAACAGGTAATATTTCATTATTATTTATTTTATAATTTTTTTAAGTTTTAGGTGCCCAGAAAAATATGGCAGGATGAGAAAAATGTACCAACATAACCTGTTGGCTATGTTTTTATTTTTTTATATATGGCTGTTTAAGGATAATCATATTGGAATTTATCCAATGTGATTTTTTTCCTTCAACCAAAGTTCAGAGCCTGCAGGGCCACAAAACAGGCTTGTAACCCGTTTTTACGTGGATACAAGTCTGAACTCCTAATCTAATCTATAAAAATTAACTTAATCTACAAAAAAAAAAAATATATTCCTAAATACTAACATACTTAACCTACGATAATTCATTTTTTTTTTTCTCTTCTATAATTCATTTAATTCATTTTTTTTTTCTAATTAATTTTCAAAAAAAAAATATATACAAAGTTAAATCTACATATCCCAACTAACCCTAATAATAAAAAAAAATGCATAACTAATTTTAATCTAATCCTAATTCTTAGTTCTATTTGATTTCTTAACCTATTGTTAACCTAACCTAACCCCAATTTACTTACTACCAATTAAAACTAATACAATCTAGATACTATATCTAATCCTATTATTCCTACTCCTAATCTTTAATGTTAATCTTATTATTAATTTTATTTAAAATTAAAACAATATATTTTTTTTTCTAGAACAACGTGGGGCTGTCCCACACCCTGAGCTGTCTCATGCTCTATCGACTGAGTAAGCCGGGCCTTAAGGCTTAAGATCTTTGGCGTGAACGATATGCGTTTTGTTGCTCGCTTCGTCTTCAACAATGAAACACACTTTGCCGTGTGAGGATAGAATTTTGCATTTGACCCACGGCTTAGCAAATTTGGCGGATATGTTTTTCTGCTGGTCACTTTGGACGTGATTACGACGAAATACGAATTGACCAGGTATGTACGCTATTTTTCTGGTACGCAAATTATAAGTTCGTTGATGACGATTTTGCGCTTTCTTTAAATTTTTAATTACGACATCAGTTATTGCTGGATTTTTCGATGGATATTCCACTAGCATGTCTTCCTGCAATGATTGCAATTTCCTCAAAAGCTCATACGCTGAACCATCCGTAATCATATGGTACACAAAAGTTAAATAGAACGGTGAAAAACCAGTAGCGTCATGCACTACATTTCGCAACGCACAAGCGATGTGGCTAAGGTGTTTGTCCCACTCTTTATGGTTGTTACTGCTGATGTAGGCACGGATTGCGGTAATGATGTTTCGGTTTACTCGTTCAGAAGCGTTGGCTTGCGGATGATATGGTGCCGTATATTTGTGACTGATGTTATAGTCGGCTGTCAGTTTTTGAAACTCTTTCGAAATGAACTGCACTCCGTTATCTGATACCAACACTTCGGGAATTCCGAACAAATGGAAAACGTCGGCTTCGAGGAATTTGATGATCGGCGCGGTCGTCGCTTGTCGTAACGGTTTTAGTAATATAAATTTGCTGAACTGATCCAATACGATGAATATATATGTGTTACCATTTTTAGATCGCGGATAAGGTCCAAGAAGATCTATATTTACGTATTGCCATGGACGCACTGGTGGACTTTGGATGACCATTGGAGGACGCAGACAAATGTTCGGCGCTTTGCACTCCTTGCACGAATCACACGCAGCGATGTATGTATTAATTGTTTCACGCATTTTTGGCCAATAATAGTAACGTTGGATCTTTTCAGTGGTTTTCTCAACACCCGAGTGAGCATCTAACGGATCATCATGGTGCTGTTTAACGAGGTTCATCCACAGACTTTCCGGAACCCAAACTTTCCAAATCGGAATATCGGTGAGTACTGACGCTTTCCTAAACTTCACCCTTTTGTAGATAATATTGCCGTCAATTTTGATGTCAGGAAACCGCTCAATATTATCTTTAAAAATTTTCAATTTCTCCTGGTAGTTTGGATCCAGAAAAGCCTGATCCGTTAAACTGATGATACCGTTAGTGATGATGTTTTGCTGCAACTCGTCCACCTCTCCTCTTGACAACGCATCAGCAACTACATTTTCGGAACCTTTGCGGTGCACGATCTGAAACTCAAACGCTTGTAGCTTCAAGCTCCATCTAGCCAATCTTCCAGCTAGATCCGTTTGACTCATCAACCACTTTAAGCTGGCGTGATCTGTTATCACGGTGAATTTGGTGCCTTCCACATATGGTCGGAATTTCTTCAGGCTTACGACAGCCGCAAGACATTCCTGTTCCGTAACGCTATAATTTTTCTGCGCGTTATTCAGCTTCTGCGACATGAACGATATAGGATGTTCATGCCCGTTGTCGTCACGCTGGAACAGAACGCCTCCGACTCCCGTCTTCGACGCATCACACTGGATGAAAAACTCACGACTGAAATCTGGGTTAACGAGAACTGGCGCTTGCGTTAATGCGGTTTTCAAGGTAACGAAGGCTTTCTCTGCACTGTCATTCCATTTTTCAGTTGTGTTCTTGTTCAACAGGTTCGTGATCGGTGCTGCCAACTCAGAATAATTTTTGATAAATCTATTGTACCAGCCAGTCATACCAAGAAATCGACGAATTTGCCTGGTTGTTTTCGGTTGCGGAAAATTCTTGATGGCGTCGATTTTTGCTGGATCAGTATGGATTCCCTCGCTGTTGATGATGTGCCCCAGGTACTTAGTTTCTTTTTGACAGAACCTGCTCTTTTCGACGTTAATGGTTAGTCCAGCTTTCCTCAGACATTGAGCTACTTTGCTCAAAAGCGACATGTGATTGTCAAAGTCTTCCGAGAGGATCAGGAGATCATCAAGGTAAACAAAGACATCCTCATGAAGCTCGTAAGGGATCACCTTATCCATAAGCCTGCACAATGTCTTCGGAGAGTTGGACAACCCAAACGGCATACGTTTGAATTGGAACAGGCCCCGTCCAGGAACAATAAACGCTGTTTTATCTCTGGATCCTTCTTCCAGCTCCACCTGCCAGAAAGCCATCTTCAAATCGAGACTGGTGATGTATTTTGTCTTTTTCACTCTGCTGAAAATCGAGTTGATGTGAGGAAGTGGATACGCATCCGGTTTGGTGACAGCATTCACCTTTCGAGCGTCTAAGCACAACCGGAGCGAGCCGTCTGATTTTTTCACGATCGCCATCGGTGAGGCCCATCCACTCTTGCTTTCCTCAATAATATTTTCAGCTAACATCTTCTCTATTTCAGCGTCTAAAAGATTCTGCATTGGTACTGACAATGGATATGGACGCGAGACTAAAGGCTTAGCGTCACCAACATCAATTTCATGTTTCAACAGCGACGTCTTACCCAACCCATCTTTCCTAAACGATGGAAACGAATCAATGACGTTCAACAATTTTTCCTGCTGATCCAAGGTTAAATCATGTGCATTTTCTTGATGTTTTAATTCGCTGACCTCAAGATTAAAAAACGGCACGGCATTATAAGCCTCTAAAAAATCAACACCCAGAATCATCGATCTCTTAATGGTAGGGATAATAAAAAATTTAACTGTCTTAACTATACTATTATAACTAATATCTAAATAAACATATCCTATCACCTGCTGGCTTGCCCCATCAGCTGTACGGATATCTGAGCTTAAACTACTATACTTAATACCTAAATTTTCTAATATTACTAAACTATCCTTACCTAAAACACTAATATTCGCCCCACTATCCAACAAAGCTAAAAAAGTTTTATTCTTAATATTAATTTTCATAAATGGACGATTATCTCCATCAACCCGAACTAAACTTGCTTTTAATAATTTTCTTAAACCTAACTTATTCCTAGAATACTTATTTGCTCTAACTAATCTATTTGTCTTAATTCTAACTAATTCATTAATTTCTAATCTACTTACAGGACTAATTTTGGAAACTAAATCTAAACTATAATAATCTAATGCTTTTGTGGAGGACGAGACGGACGCAGAAGAGGATTTCTCCACATTCCCCTTCCTGCGAAACCGTTTCCCGCACCAATGACGGACTGACATTTCGGACAATTATTGAAATACTTATCTTTAAACCCACATCTATAACAGAAGATTTTCAAAGGACGAAGACAATCACGGAAAACATGACCCATCTCGTCACAATTAAAACATATGATGTACGGACTATTCAGATCTGGACGTTGCACATTTGACGGAGCACTGGACGGAACAAACGTAGACTGTTGGACAGAATACAATTCGTTAGGCTCGACGTTGGAATTGAACCATGAAACTGGTGCAGTGACAGAAGCGATGTTGTTGTTAGCCTCTTCAGCTTCCGGATGTTTCGATGCGTCGATCTCATGTAAGTATGTTCGGCGAGATCGCACCTGATCCTCAGCAGTTTCACCAACTTCTTTCCATTTCCTTTCTAGCCTTTTGCACAATTTGTCTAGCTGTGACATGGTGATGATGTCTTCTAGGATTAAAGCTTTTTTATAACCAGGATACAGGTTGAACAACATGCGGCTCAGAAAATCGTCATCCGAAATTTCTCTACTCAGACGTAGCCGTAGACCTTCCATATCTAGACGATAATCAGAAAATTTCTCCCTCGCACGCTGTTTCCTGCTCTCCATCATCCGTTTTATATCACCATCATCTTCACCATCATCAAATTCCTCGTGCATGGCTAGTTTTAGCTGTCTCCAGGTAGTTTGTGGATTACGCCGAATATATTGCCAGTACCAAGTTTCCGCACGGCTTTTCAACAGGTGGTTGACTGCTAACACCAAGTTTTCGACAGGATACCTATCTCCTCGTGCTAACGTTTCGATGCGGAACAAGAACTCCTTTAGCGACAAACCTCTACCAGAACCATCAAAGCACACGTGCCAATTCGACACAGGATTTCTGCGGTGTGCATCAGCCAATCGTGGTTCTACAACTTCATCATCACTTGGTTCGCTATCACTTGCAGGACCCATTCGAACGCGCGAGTTACGATGCGGTTGAATTCCAGGATGCAAGGATCTGGATGATGTCGTTGGTTGCACCGGCGCCATATTGGTTTCAGGATGTTGTCTGGGCGCGGCGTTGTGAACTGCCAATATTTCACGCAACTCTAGAATTTGACGCTGTTGCTCGATGATAATACTGGACATCTCATTTTTCCACTGTTGCTCTGGTTGTATTTGTGGTCTCTGATACCACCATTGCTGCTGTGCTGGCTGTGGATGACGGTACGTACTTGCTGGTATACTTTGGTATTGGTTCTGGTAACTAAATTTTGTTTTCCTTTTTCCAGGATCTGCTGCTGCTGCTGCTCTTCTTGCTGCGATGTACGGAGTATCGAATTTCGTGGAACTAAAACGATGATCAATCTGCACGGAATTCGGCGAAGTGTTGGTTGAACTTTGCTTACTACCTACTAGCAAACCTGAAAATTTATTCGCTACAGATGAATCCGAATAATGTTTCGCTGGCTCTCGAAATCCCGATGTACCCAATGATGAAGTTTGGACTGTGGATTTCTTGATGGCTCCTAGCTGCGCACCACCATTTTGTCTTGATTCAACCGTCGGCTTCACACAGGTAGGACCAGATATATTTTTATTTAAAGTATTTTCATTTCCAATTTCAATCGCTTTATTTATTTCAGCTTCCTGCACATTGGTAGCAACATCTGAAAGTGGAAGTCCAGCTCCTCCCTCTTGATCATCAGGAACAGCAATATTTTGCGGAACTAGAGACCCCATACCGGAACGTTCCTCCTGTTGTGGCATCTCACAGGTATAATTTTTGATTCGAGCTAATCCTGCCTCTAATTTATTTATTAACCCTTTTGCAGCTGTTGATAATTTTGGATTGGATCTTTTTAAACGTTTCACCCGCTGCAGAACATGAATACTACGACTTTCAGCTACTGACATCCCGTGCTCATCTTGTTCCCGAATCGCACTTTCCACCAACGCTTCACAAACGTCCGCTCTGGATTTACACCACTCCAATTCAACCTTCAGATCTTCAATGATCACAGACGGCAACTGTTGAGGTGCACGAGCTTCTTCATCAAATGCTAGCCGTAATCGTGGAATTTTAGAAATCGTTGTACCAGGTAATAAATTTAAATTTCTAATTTGTAATTCGTACAATAATTCATCTTCTTCCAATAGTGACGGATCCATTTCAACAAATTTGATAACAATGAGCCAAATGCAAAACCTAAAATTTTTATCAAACAAGAACGCAACGATGATTCCCAGCCAAAATATTAAATAAAATAAAATCGTTGTTTTTAATTTTATTTATTTATTATTTATTCCCAAAATATAAATATTTACCCTAAAACCAAAATTTATTTATTAAAAATATATTTATACTATCTTAATAACTATAAGGTAACCTCTAAAAAACCTAAAAATAATTATTATAAAAAAAATGTATATATTTATAATATTATATATAATAAAAAAAATATATTTTAAATTATATCAAAATAAAATAAAATAATCAATATATATATATTATTAAAAAAAAATTTTCTTAACCAAATTTCCAATTCAATTCATATAATCTTAATTCTACTAGACTATTTCCCCTTAATACTACAAAATAATACTACACTTAATCCTACAAAAAAAAATTTCATCTAACCAATTAACCTACCAAAAAAAATCCCAAAAATATTAATCCAATTAATAAATGTTATTAACTCTATTTTTAATAATAATAATTTATAATTTTCCAAAAATAAATGAATTTAATAATTATAGGTTTTGACCAGACGGTAACCCTAATTTAAATCCACCAATATTTTTTTAATTATTTTTTCCTTTTTATTTTTTTTTAATAAATCCAACAAAATTCCAATATTTTTATATTTTCTAAACCTTAATTAACAAAATTTCCACCAGGTATCGCTGCACGCTCTCCCGATTCACAACTACTTTTTCCAAAAAAAAATCGATATTTTAAATCGCCGCCTTTAAAAATCTCAGCCTATAGCCGATTCTTAATATTTAAATAAAATTATTTATAATAATTTCGTTCGCCTAAAACCAGGTTGACCAGATTCAAAGAAAAAAAATTAATAAAAATTTTAGAATGTTTTAGAATTCCACCAAGGATTGAATCAATCATTCCGCACTATAAGGACAAGGACAAAATAAAAAGGGTATGGAATTAGAAAAGGAAACTAGGTAAGGAATAAGGAACTCCATCATTATATTGAACACACCGAATCCCGACTCAAAAATAAAAAAAAATAATACCAAAAATCAAAAAAAAAATTAAAATAAAATAAGAAAATCAAAAAAAATACTAAGTTCTACAAACTACAGGTACTAGGACGGACATTTTCGACAACGAAAACCACGTCTAACTAGCACTTAACAAAAAAACACGAATGAGGACTATATTATGGACAACCATAATATTTGTCTAACTCAAACAAAAATTACCGCTGACGGAACATTAAATGGACTACCAATTAAATTTTCTTACGCCAGGAAAAATACAAAAAAAAACTTGAAATTTAAACATAATTTTACTCTACTCTACATTTAATTAATAATTATTATTTTTTTTTTTATTTCAGAACTGAACCCGATGCGCTAAATATTCTGATGAAGAGGAACGTTGTTGATGATTTGATTTACCTACAACGCAATATGGCACTAGTTTGTTGTTCGAGCCACTCGTTTGGCGTGCCACTAGTTTGGGCGCCATTTGTAACTCCGCACAGTTCGGTTGACAAATTGCAACAGAACCGGAGGACACCACTTGGCTTTGACATGTTAATTTTTAAATTAAATTTTATTTGTGGGGTGGCAATGGTAATCTTGCACCATTAAAATCTACAACCAAAAATAAATTTTTGGCCCACTCAACAAAAAAATTTTGGAGCGCCACTGGTTTTCTTTTTTAACCACAAAAATAAAAAAATACTAATTTTTACCACACAAAAAAAAATAACACAGCCAAGTGAGTCGGGTTACGTCACGGTATTGCGGAGGAGACGCGATTTAGAAACTTCCAAGGTTTTCTATTATGCCGATTGGGATTTCCGATTGGGATTTCCTCCTTTTTGCCGGCTTAGCACAATCTGTGGGGCGTGAGTCAACCAATCGATCCTACCTGCAAATCAAATCAACAACACATTGGGAAGGGAAACAGGGAAAATACGGCCTGACGTCATCAATCCATGGGTGGTGGGGCTGCCTTAGCCAGACATGTTAAGCCCAGCTAAATAACCCAAAAGCAATACCTAAATATAATTAAAAACAACTGATATTAATCCAATTAATAAATGTTATTAACTCTATTTTTAATAATAATAATTTATAATTTTCCAAAAATAAATGAATTTAATAATTATAGGTTTTGACCAGACGGTAACCCTAATTTAAATCCACCAATATTTTTTTAATTATTTTTTTAATAAATCCAACAAAATTCCAATATTTTTATATTTTCTAAACCTTAATTAACAAAATTTCCACCAGGTATCGCTGCACGCTCTCCCGATTCACAACTACTTTTTCCAAAAAAAAATCGATATTTTAAATCGCCGCCTTTAAAAATCTCAGCCTATAGCCGATTCTTAATATTTAAATAAAATTATTTATAATAATTTCGTTCGCCTAAAACCAGGTTGACCAGATTCAAAGAAAAAAAATTAATAAAAATTTTAGAATGTTTTAGAATTCCACCAAGGATTGAATCAATCATTCCGCACTATAAGGACAAGGACAAAATAAAAAGGGTATGGAATTAGAAAAGGAAACTAGGTAAGGAATAAGGAACTCCATCATTATATTGAACACACCGAATCCCGACTCAAAAATAAAAAAAAATAATACCAAAAATCAAAAAAAAAATTAAAATAAAATAAGAAAATCAAAAAAAATACTAAGTTCTACAAACTACAGGTACTAGGACGGACATTTTCGACAACGAAAACCACGTCTAACTAGCACTTAACAAAAAAACACGAATGAGGACTATATTATGGACAACCATAATATTTGTCTAACTCAAACAAAAATTACCGCTGACGGAACATTAAATGGACTACCAATTAAATTTTCTTACGCCAGGAAAAATACAAAAAAAAACTTGAAATTTAAACATAATTTTACTCTACTCTACATTTAATTAATAATTATTATTTTTTTTTTTATTTCAGAACTGAACCCGATGCGCTAAATATTCTGATGAAGAGGAACGTTGTTGATGATTTGATTTACCTACAACGCAATATGGCACTAGTTTGTTGTTCGAGCCACTCGTTTGGCGTGCCACTAGTTTGGGCGCCATTTGTAACTCCGCACAGTTCGGTTGACAAATTGCAACAGAACCGGAGGACACCACTTGGCTTTGACATGTTAATTTTTAAATTAAATTTTATTTGTGGGGTGGCAATGGTAATCTTGCACCATTAAAATCTACAACCAAAAATAAATTTTTGGCCCACTCAACAAAAAAATTTTGGAGCGCCACTGGTTTTCTTTTTTAACCACAAAAATAAAAAAATACTAATTTTTACCACACAAAAAAAAATAACACAGCCAAGTGAGTCGGGTTACGTCACGGTATTGCGGAGGAGACGCGATTTAGAAACTTCCAAGGTTTTCTATTATGCCGATTGGGATTTCCGATTGGGATTTCCTCCTTTTTGCCGGCTTAGCACAATCTGTGGGGCGTGAGTCAACCAATCGATCCTACCTGCAAATCAAATCAACAACACATTGGGAAGGGAAACAGGGAAAATACGGCCTGACGTCATCAATCCATGGGTGGTGGGGCTGCCTTAGCCAGACATGTTAAGCCCAGCTAAATAACCCAAAAGCAATACCTAAATATAATTAAAAACAACTGATATTTTTTTTTCTACGTGATTCACGGTGGTGTTCCGTCTTTATTAACAAATTTAATTTATTTATTTTTTTGTTTTCTTTTCAATTTTTTTATTTTTATTATATAATAGGCAACCAAATCCAACATGGATTTCCCTTATTAAAATAGCAGTGGGTCCCCTTTTTTTTTTATTTATTTAATTGGGTTGGTCTTTCACCAACTATCAATTTTGTCATTATATAATTCAAACACATACCTTGTTTAGCACGGTGCTGTCCTGACATGTCGGGATAGTCCGCTAAAATTTAAAGTTTATTTGTTTTTTATGAAAAAAAAAACTACCACCATCTACTAATAAAAAGAAATCCAAAAAAAAATAAAAAAACTAAATAATTACTCCAAAAAAATTAATTACACCACTGAACCAAAAAATTTAAACAAAATCAAAATCAATTTAACTACTCTACTAATTATATTTAATTCTACAAAATCATAAAAATAAAAAGCAAAAAAAAATAATAAATCCATTTCCAAATTACTCTACTGTACAATAAAAAAAAATTTGATATCATGAATATCGTTTCCACCGCTGTGGAACGACACTTTAATTGTAATTAATTTTAAATGTCACAAATATTAATTTTATATTCAATATTAATTTTATATTCAATATTGATTTTAAAATTTTCTCTGGAATTATAGTTGCTCTGGAACCTCGAACATCGCCAACCAGCTTTTACAACTTTTTCCTCCCCGGACGACCAGTAGCTCGGTCGACCACCAAAATTCTCTGTTTTTCTTCTTAATTATTTATACTTTGGCTTTTAATTTCAACCAAACGCCAAAAAAATTATTTTTTTTTTTTTTTATTTTATATTCAGCCAATTTGGATTCTTTTTTTTTTCAATTCAAAGGAAAATTATTCTTCCGTTTTTTTTTTCTTTTTTGATTTTATTTTTTTAAAATTTTTCCGGAATTTTGTTAATTTCCCGCAAATTTAATTACTTTCTGTTACATACAGAAAAAAAAATCCAAATAAAAATCGACTTCCATTTCTTTTTTTTCACGTCTGATCTTCTACATATAACCTTTTCGACTCCCCGAACACGTTCTTTTTTCCATTTCCGCCTTCCCCAAAAATCAAATCCGCCTCTCCGCCCGTCCCCAACCGATTCAAATTTTACGGCCTGCCCGGTGGAATTTTGTTGGTTTAGGTTTCCACCAACAGATGGATTTTTATGCCTTTGCGGCGAATATATCATTTCAAATGTCGAAATGACATTTCTAATTGTCATATTCATATATATAAAAAAAAAATATTAAAGCCACCATGATGGTTTTTAATAAAAATTACATTTATTGGATTTTTTTAATTTTTTTAAGACAGCGGACGGACATTTCGGAACAGGTAATATTTCATTATTATTTATTTTATAATTTTTTTAAGTTTTAGGTGCCCAGAAAAATATGGCAGGATGAGAAAAATGTACCAACATAACCTGTTGGCTATGTTTTTATTTTTTTATATATGGCTGTTTAAGGATAATCATATTGGAATTTATCCAATGTGATTTTTTTCCTTCAACCAAAGTTCAGAGCCTGCAGGGCCACAATCCTCTATAGCTTTTAACAGGTCTGAAAGAAAACGAGTGGCACCCTCTTCATCAGCGGATGCACACTCTCCATGCAATTCAAGATTATGCAATAAATGCCTTTTTTGAAATTTTCTAGCCATCCCTTACTTGCAGTAAATGAATGTCGTTGCTGTTGCGCTGAAGAGCCAATATTATTTCTTTTAAACGTGTATATTTTTTCAGTGCTTTTTCTTTAATTGTACGACTATCTAAAGGATTTTTTTTTTTCGTGTAGTCCTCTATCCAAATGATAAGGGCTTCTTCCATTTTTACAATATGTTATCACGTGCTATAGCTTCATTTAGATTTAATGATTTCGCTATGGACGATATCTTTTCTCCTCCGTTTATCTGTTCTAAATTTAATATTTTTTTCTACAAGTTAATCGAGTTCCTCTTAAAAGGTAATCTTTCCTGTAAATTCATTTATATGGGCAAAACAACAATATTCATGTACGTGTACGATAATAAGTAAATTTAAATATCTAAATACACTCTTAACTAAACTTCAAATATGCAGTTCAATTAACTAAAATGATATAATATTTAGGAATAAAAAATAAATTAGAAATAATATTATTTTTAGTAATTTTCTTATTCTTATTGATTGCGCTATATTAAATAAAGTAACTGAAATAAATTGAAATAAATTCATCAATAGAATTAAATATTGCTAAATATTGCTTTGTTATCTATGTTGTTTGGGATTTTACCAAAAAAATTACAGTGTTATTCAAGGGTTATCGCAAAGTGTTATTGCAGGGTTGTCGCAATTTTTTACCGTGTTATTCGAAACTTAGTGTAATTCAAGTGCCGTGTTATTCGAGGGCAGACTGTAGTAGCTAATAAAATGAACAAAATTTAAGTCTGTAACAAATTTTATTTATGTGGACGAAACCCTTACGATTTTCAAGCTATATAAAATTATTTCTTATGAACTTAGTATAAGAAAAAATCATAATATCGATTCAAATTTAAATATATTGTTTAAGCTTTTGCATTGCTCTCTGATTAACTTCCAATACTGAATAGACTATGGAAATTATAAAATTTAAATACACATCATAAAATTTAAATACACATCATTAAGGTATAATTTAAGTTACAGGACATTAGAAATCATTTGCATGCAATCATCTATCATTTCAAATATTTACATTTCATCTTCTAGCTATGAGGTTGTCAGTTTTACTTTCGTAAAACAAGCTGAAACTTCCCCATAGTGTATCAAGTGGAATAAATATAAATATTCGGGATTTAATAATTTGGAATTTTCTTAAATTTTTTTTACTGACATAAAAATGAGTGATCTAATCGCGAGTATATAATCCGTATCAATAACCTGAAAAAAGGCATTAGCCCCAACATCGCATTGCTAAGAAAGAGGGGACTTATGATTAGGGATGTCACGATATTATCGGATTGCGATAGTATCGATAAATATCGATGAAAAAAATCGGGAAGGCATCGATTTTTCCGGATATATCAATATACTAATAATATCGAGTTGTACTCCCGATAATTTCCGATTTATCCCATTTTTTTCTGGGAGGTAAATATTGATAATAGCTAATGTTGATTTCACGCAAACATCGTAAATGTATTTCTTTTGTTTTAGTGCTAATTGTAAGTTTAAATTTAAAGGTTAGAAAATGTGCTTGTTTTGCAAATTAAAATTAATATTATTGTAGTAAGTGCAATTTCGTTTGAACATTTAATTTAAAGCTAATTATTGATAAAGTAAAACGAATTGTTACTAATAAAAGAGGATAGTGAAAATGTAAAATTTAATTGGTATTTGGTGTTTTTATAATAAAAAAGCTAATCGAACGGCAATATGTAAAGTATGTACTAAATACTACAAATTTGTGGAGCCATATTAAAAGGAAACATCCAATTGATTATAACGAATATTCAGAAAAAAATCCATCCCAATCAAAGATAAAACAACAGATTAGTGTCTGAATTATACGAAGCTTATTAACTTTAGTATGCTGCACATTAGTGTTTTTTTACGAAATTTTATTGACATGAAATTATTTTGTAGAAACTGTCTTTTATAATTTCATGAGCCAGATATATCAACACCATGTTCATCACAAAGTAGCAGCTCTGATATTCGAAAATGATTCAAAATATCTGAAAGTTATTTATAGGTAAATATATATAATGTTTTAGTTTCCAATAGTTTCTATTTTAAATTTCATATATTTTGGAAGAAGGATTGCAGCACAAAAAAAATTACAAATGCGATAGTTTGCTGCTTGGTGAAACATAATTTACCATTTCAAACGGTAGAAAAACCGGGAATCAGAAATTTGATGTAAACATTAAATACCTACTCGTTATAAAGTGCCAAGTAGAAAAACTAGTAAAAAACAAATTGATAGTAAATACGAGATATTAAAAAACCTGAAAATATGTTAGCTAAAAATGGTTCCGAATATATGCCTTACTATTGATGATTGGACAGATTCATTTATCATTTAACACAACAAGTTATTTAGGCGAGTATTTTTTCATATTTGGATTGTTATTAAATTATATTTAATATAAAATTAAAGCTTTGAATTTTGCAAATGGAAACTATAATATGATTAATTTTTATTTTCATTATAACTGTTACTGCTCATTTTATTGAAGGTGAGAAATTTGCTGCATTAAGCTTGGGAGTGGAGGAGCTTTCTCAGAGCCACACTTTATGGCTTCTTCAATGACTACAATTTACGAAAATTTGGCGCTTAACATCAAGCAAATTACTTCGATTGTTACCGACAGCGCTGCAAATATGATAAAAGCAGTAAAGATTTTTTTCTTACCACATCTTCAAGAATCAGACCACCCAAGACATGTGCTTGTTTTGCACATAAAATTGATACTATTATAGCAACCGCAATTTCGTCTGACGATTTAAAGCCAAGTAAAAACAAATTGTTACATTTTTCAAACAAAGTTGTTTCGCAAGTGATAATTTAAGGAAAGCTCAAAATCAAGAAAATCACCTCTAAAATTACTACAAGATTATCCGACAAGGTGGAACTCCACATATTATATGTTAGATAGATTTAGTGATTTGTCATCAAGTTCAATAAATATAGCGTTATTTAATACAAATTCGGCAAGTTTTAGTAATAAACCAATAATGATAAGTAATTGTCAACAAATGGTAATTAATTATATTATTATTAAGTGGAATAAGCGTTGAAATGAGTAGTCAGTGTCAGACAAATGTCACTTCATCGAAAGTTATTCCACTTACCAGCTGTTTAAAAACACGTAAGATTTATAATTATTATAAAATATTATTTATTTTGACAAAATATATTTAAATTATACATTTAAATGACTTGCAACCAACAACATTTGAGGGTTTAAATCTGAAGGAAAGATTAATAAATATAACGAATGAGAAGCTTCTAGCAAACGAAAAAATTATCTACCTTTATAAAAATCTTTATACCGATTTTAAAATGTCAATAATATATCGTATGAAGATCCGCTTGTATTTTGGGAACATCAGGCTCTAAACTTTACACGGTTATCAAAAATAGCTCTGAGGTATTTAGGAAATCTTGGAACTTCAGTGCCATGCGAAAGACTATTTTCAAAAGCTGGTTCAATTTTAAATGATGAAAGAAACCGACTCAAAGGTAAAAGTTTAAACAAATTATTGTTTATGAGTTCATTAAATGTCGATGATATTATGAATTATTAAAACTATATTAAATGTTTTAATGCTTTCTTTGTTTCTTTGTTAAGAAAAAGCTCTTTTCGAAATTAGTATTTGTGTTGTGTTTGGTTTGGTGTATTTCTTTTTAAAATTAATAGTTTATATGTATCTTATGTTTAATTTTGAACTAATTCATATGCATGATATATATTCCTAATTAAATAAAATTTAAACATTATTTAGCTGTAAAACATTTTAGTATATTATATTGAACAAACATTACGCAATTTACATTTCATTTCATAGGAAAGTAAGATAATAAGTAGGACATTATTACCAGGAACATAAACTCGTGAGCTTTGTTTTAATAAAAATTTATTTAATGGAAAGTTATCAATAAAATTTTAATTTATATATTAGATTATGTGTTTTTGTAATAAATTAACTTAATTACTTTTAGTTTCAGGTCACAACTTAATTTTTTAGTGACAACATTAAAAATATAATTTTATTTTCTCTATTGTTTTTATGCAGTGAAATATCGGAAACATTGATGAATCGATGGTTTTTTGACAAAATATCGAGTAACTGATTTTTTTGAAGAAGTACTTGATCGATATATCGCATTGATCTTTTTTACTTTCTACCCATCCCTACTTATGATTAATTAGTAAATGGATTATCCGAAAACAAACAAATATTGCTTAAATGAAACACTAAACTGCAAATATTAAAAGTGTAAATTAAACTAGAAAAAAAAATTATTACAATTAACAGAGGTCCGCAGTTCTGAAAAGGATAACAACTACTATCCAACTTCGTTACCCTAGATTAATTTAAGTTATTGGAAATTACATATTTCACTATTTTGTACATAATAGATTTAATAAAACTGATAAACTCTATGCTTTATAATTAAAAAAGGATTGTTTGATAAAAGAAGTATGCATAGTTTGACAGATGGACTTTAATCATTGAGGAATTTTGATAATAAATATAAACATATCGAAATTTATGAATGAAACTCCAAAATTATCAAGATAATTAAACAATCGCTCTAGTAGCTGTTTAAAAGGACCTTCAATACGATTTTTTGATAATTATGTACCGTACACCACAATAGGAATCATACTCGATAAAGACGTCTAATATAAACAAATTTAATAAAATATATTATAGCAGATCACACAAGACTGACGTTTACCAGAATTGAAAATGATATTTACCAAATCACTAAGAATATTTTTTTTTATGAGGAGTATTGGAATAACTATTTAAGTGTTTCAATGGAAAATGGCAGGTTGAAAAAATATTGAGATCAGTTATTTTTTATGTTTCTGAGTGTTTTTATTCATTAAATTTTATAGCTTTAAAATTTTAAATTAGATTTTAAAATATTTAATGCTTTTAACATCATTGGTGTACTCTAGAATTTTAGACACATATGGTATATATATAGATGATTAAAAAAATGCATGAAAAATCAACAAGGACAACGCAGAAATATAACTTTTAAAATTCAAAGATTACATGGAATATAATAACGATTTGCTAAATAAATTGAGTGGCCTAGTTTCAAAACTAACTAACAAATTATCGGAAAAAAAAATAGATTTCAACGGTTGTTTATAATAGGGTATGATAAGCTTAATGTGATTTGCAATTATCAAATACGAAAGTCAATAAATCTCTCAGTAATTTGTCCTTCAAGTTTAGATTTTTTTCAAAACTGTCAATATCCATATCAAGATAACATTCAAAACTGACAAAATCCATATTTTTTTCAAAACTAATTATCTCCAGAGTTAAATAGGTAAAATTGTAATAAATTATAAAAATAGAATTGTCTACGCTAGCTACGACACATGAAAAACAACTGATATGTCCCATTATAAGTCAGTTCGTTTAGTATGTTATGGACGTGGTGGACAAAATAAGAACTCTATTATGGTCGCCATGAGCATGTATACACTAAATAAAGCTCCTAACAACATTAGACGACTTGAATTGGTTTTTCCAGTCACAGTTTATAGTTTCATTCCACCTGACCGGGTTTTTGGAATATCCGAAAAGCAGTTTAGAAAAATGGAAGTTATAACACTGCCCGGTGAGTACCTGAAAATAATAAAAATAAATAGTACAGTAAAAACAGCTGAAGAATTTAAAATTTTCAACTGGAAAGACGCCAAATCTGAAATAATTAAACCGCCTTCTGGATGGCATTTTAAAATACAAAATTGTAAAAGAATTTATTTAGCCAGGAACAGAAATGGAAATATCTCAGTAGAAGGGGAAACCACGTACAGTAATCTTTTGTGCGTTTCTCACAGCCTCATAAAAAAAGGAAAGAAAATTTGTCAGTTAGTTCTGAGCGAGATACCAACTAACCAACTTAATGTTAATGCTAAAAAAAAGAAAAATTGTGGACGCTTTACTGCGTAAACATTATAGCAATGATTGAATGACAATGCAGTTTTTAAAATTCTATTATGACATAATACATAATCCCTATAATGAAGATTTTCTAAGCCGTTCAGAATATTTTCGATTTTGCAGAACGGGAATTTTAGTTCTGTGAAACAAAATATTTAAACAGTTTCTGTCTAATAGTGTTAACTTAAAGACCAAAATTTAATATTTGTTGTGTTAAATATAATGAAGTTAAAAAAATATTAAAATTGTGCCATCAAATGGCTATTTTTATAACAATTAACCGATTTTAAAATGTCAATAATATCGTATGAAGATCCCTCAGTTTTGAGTGGATCACCAAGAAGGTAATATGTTTTTTAATAAGATTTTATATTTATTTGTATTAAAAACTTTTCAATTCTTAGACCACTACAAGAACTAAATATTTCGGATAAAACTATTAAAACTGAAATATTAAATTTAAATAAAAATGAGTTTAAACCAAACACAGCAACAGACAATCCTATTAGAACATCAATAAATTCAAATATTTCATCTGATGCACCTTCAATTTTGGACGAATCGACTAAAAGGTGTATTTTATAAAATTAATATTATTGAAAATAATTTTTATAGAGTATTAGAAGAAATAAATGTTTCAAATGATGACAAAGACCACGATCTTTAAAAAGATTCCGAATATTTCAAAGAATCGCAGTAAATCAACAAAACTATATTTCTAATAAAAATTAACACATTTTTGCCAGCAAATGAGTTTAAAGCAATTTTTAAATACGTTCGACTTTGTTACTGATGATATTAATAAAAATAAATTACTTGTAGAACCTTTTAGTATTAATATTAATGCAGCTGATGAGGAAGCTGTTGAACTAGAGTTGACGTAGATGTTGAAATGGCATACCAAAATGAAATTATTTATTTGGTGCAAGCATCTGGTTTTCAAAATATTGATCAATCCATACCATGCCAACAAAATTGTGAACCAAATAAAAGTAACAATTTAGAAATATTAACGCCAAAAAGGAAACGTGATCCCTCGCAGTGGAAACGTAACATAAATGGGTGAGAAATATAAAGGAAAAAATGGTGATATTAAACCATCAAAATTTATAATTAAAAGTGCATGTTTCGTGCAACTTTAAGTCTGAGCACAAAATTGGTTTCCAATGCAGAATAACTATAAATAAATCATTTTGGAGTTTAGATGACCCAAAAAAAATCATTTTTATTCAAAATTTATCGGAAAACATTGTGCTGTGTCAGAGAAAGAAGGATGGTGAGAGCCGGAAAAAAATTTCATTTAAATACTTTTTTGAAATTGAAAATGAACGCATCCAAGTTTGCCAACATTTTTTTTTTAAAATACGCTTAACATTTCTATAATGCGAATTAATTATTTTTTCAACAACATAAATAATACTAAAGTAAATGTACCAAGATCTCCTAAATCTGGCAAACATATAAAACATAAAATTTCTGATGAATGTATGAAGCAAATTCGTGCTCATATTGAATCATTTCCGGTCATTGATTCACACTACTGTAGAAGCAGTAAAAAAAAAAGTAATTAGACCGAACCATGATGACGATAATGTACAATTTATACAGAGGCAATACAAGAGAACCAGTAAGCCGTACAGCATTTCAAAATATTTTCGAAGAGTATAACATCAGTTTTTTTAAACCTAAAAAAGATTTATGTGATAACTGCGAATCATTTAAAATGGCTAAAAATCCATCTGCTAAATCGCAGGAAGCTTATGATAAACATATTAATGATAAAATAATTACCAAATGTGAAAAGATGTGAAATGTAAAGGTGATAAAGATAGAAGTAATAAAGATCCTTTAACTTTAATAATTTGCTTTGATATGCAAAAAGTTTGTCCACTACCAATAGCAAATGTATCTAATTTTTATTACAAAAGGAAGCTCAATTGTTACAACTTAACGGCTAAGGTAGATGGATTTAAAACTATTTATAACGCAATTTTGAATTAAAGAATTTGTGGGCGTGAGGGTACACATATTGCTAATGGTTTAATTAAAATGTTAAAGCAAATTTCTCTTGATCATCCAAAAGCCACTCAATTTGTTCTATGGTCAGATAGCTGTGTTCCTCAAAATAAAAACAGTATTATGTCATTCACATTGCAATTTCTTTTTAGATAATTCTAATATTTTACAAATCATACAACAAAAATTTTGTTGTCCAGGACATTCATCTCAAGAAATAGATTGTTCTCATAGTGTAGTAGAAAGATTCGTCGAAAATAGATATATATTTATAGTCCAGTTACGCGTCTACGAGAATTACATTCAATGCTCGAAGGTAAACTAAAATTTAAAATTATGCAAATGCAACAAATTGATATCAAGATTTTGCCTCCTGTGTAAAATCTGTAAATTATTCTAAAATACCTTTTACTAAACTAAAAAGTATTAAATATACAAAAAAATAATAAGTCATATTAGAAGCTAACGCTTCCTTTGAAGATCCGTATAAAGCTTACACAATTTCATATAAAGCAAAAGATATTCAATTTCCTGTTCCTCAGACATTGCGTGATTTTAATAATAAAATCAGCGAAAAAATAAAAGATTTCGAATCAATGCTGCAATTTTTTCCACCAGATGACGAGTGGTTTTTTACAAATTTATTAAAAATTACAAAGCGTTTTACCGCTAGCACATTTCACCGCGCACGGTTTACCGTCAGCAAATTTTACCGCCAACATTTAAATTAATTTCATCTCATTCACGGCCGGGGTGCAATTTGCTGAATAAATGTCTATTGATATTTTTAGTATTTTTAATAAATCTGTAAAATTATAATTTGAAATCAATGAGATGATTTATTTTTACTAAAACTGTAAATTTATAATCATAACATTATATTACATTATGTATATGAAGTTTTTTATATATTTTTTTTAATTTATTTTAGTCAAATTACAATTTGTAGCTAAGCTATTTAAAATTTCCTATGTGGAATATTTATTTTTTCTTTCCAAAATTCGTTTGATTCTACTTTCTTTTTTAATTTTTTCAGTCGAACATGGCGGTTTTTGACCAATATTAGCCTTTTCCACAATGATGCACATGTGCACATACTCCTTTTATAACACTTACACCAGCATGTTTGTGGCCGATTACAACTTGCAAGCGACGATGCCAAGCTTCAATATTATTTTGAGTTGTAGGCAATGCACATACCAGTTGTTCTGCAATACTCCAGAATGAGGGGGGGTATGGTGATAATGTTTCAATATAATTTTTTTATAGCCATTTTGCCAGTATCATGGAATCCTTGCACAGGTATGGTATTGCGCATTTGAATGATTTAGGTATTTCAATTGGATCCATATACGCCAAACATTTCAGTATGTGGACCCGATTAGCAAACTCTGTATTACAACCGTATTTGTGTTGCAGTCCAAGTGACTGTACTTTCCTCCACAGAATTTGCCGAAAATGAAAATAACAACCTTTAAATTTTGTGTTCTTGAAAAATTCTTTGCCGGCTAATGAAATTGTTTTTTCAAAATCTGTCATGATTATTTTGGGGTTCGGATCAAGTCCATTGAAGGAACACAAACCAGAAATTGAATAAAAAAATTTGTCATACCAACTTCTTTTTTTTGCTCGACATTATGCAAAATAAAATTGGAACAATCGTTTCATGAACGATAACGCAAATAGTGAGTAATTGCCGCATGATAATTGGAACCACAGCGAAAGTTCCATCGATAATCCAAAATTCCGCATTTGCTAAAAGTGTTAAACTGTAAACAGTTCCAAAAATTATATTGCGTTCTCTGCCGAATTTATCATCAGACAGAATGAATGCTTACCTTCAATATTTTTAAATGCCTCAGGAATAATGATATCAGCTAAATTTTGTGGCTTACTAACCACACCCTTACGCTGGCGAGCGATTTTCATTTTCTGAGCAGCCTTGCTTGGTGTTTGTTTACGCGAACATCAGCCTTACAATTTAGCTCGCTCGCCAAAATAATTTTAGCCGCAATTATCGCAGTTGTGGCTGCCAATTTCTAACTTCTGTATTTACCTCGTGCAGATGTTTTTGAGCAGCGTCAGGGTCATGAACATGGGGTGATGGCCTTATAGAAATTTGGTGGCCGTCGTCAGTCAATTTAGTTGACAGTCGACCTTTGCATAACAGCATACTCTTTTTAGCACAAATCCAGCGAAAGCAATTTTGCTCCATTTTTTTTCTAAGTTATACACATAACCATCGACCACAAGCTTATCTTTACCACGTTTCGATTTTACCACTGTTATTATATTGGGACTTTAATAAATTGTTTTTATGCTGTCAAATTATATTATATTTATATTTCCGACGACTAAGTTAAAAAAAAATATAAGAAAAGCATTATGTTTCAGTAAATATATTGATATATTTTATCTAAAAAAAACGGGAAGTCGTAAGCGGTGAACTGTTTTGACGGTTAATTGTAAAAACGGTAAATTGAACATGCGGTGAGTTTATTTTCACGGTGAACCGAGTATATCCCATTATTTTGATATGCAAAAACAAAAAATAAAGCAATTACAAATCCAAAAAAAAAATAATAAATAAATAAAAAAAACATTTTTTAACAATACTTTCCTTTGTAAATAGTAATATGCGACTAAAAACTAATAAATAATACTAAAATTATATAATCTTTCATTCTCGTATCTAGAGTTTCAGTAATGGTCAATTGTAGTAGGGTTAACTGCAAACGTACTAGATTAGAGATTCAGTAAAGGTAAAGTATAGTAAAAGGGAAGTAGACCCTTTATAAAGGGAAGTATAACTGATCAAAATTAATTATGAGAATTAATAGAATTTATCAGAATGATATTTATAAGGGGTCTACTTCCCTTTTACTATACTTTACATTTACTGAATCTCTAATCTAGTACGTTTGCAGTTAACCCTACTACAATTGACCATTACTGAAACTGAAAGATTATATAATTTTAGTATTATTTATTAGTTTTTAGTCGCATATTACTATTTATAAAGGAAAGCATTGTTAAAAAATGTTTTTTTATTTATTTATTATTTCATACTTTTTAGTCGGTCAAATATTTTAAGTTTTACACAATATATTTGACCGACTAAAAACTGTAGAATTTTTATATTGTTTATATATTTTTACTATAATATAACATATTATAGTGAAAAATATATATTTGAGCGGTTAATAATAAATAGGTCTAACTCATGTTTCGCGAAAAGTCACTTGCGAAATTAACGGCTCATATATATATATATATTTATATATATACATATGTATATTTTTTTATTTTTGGTACCATATGGCGCTCTTTACCTGAAACATTACCCAAGGAGCTGTACTCATCGAGACCTTTAATTTCATACCCCCACATGATTTTTTTTGGCCCCATTTTCCAGGCCCCCATATGGCTCTTGTTGCCCCAAATACTACAATTATTTGCCCCAAAAATATCTGTTCTTCCAGACCTTTAATATGATGCCCCACATGATTTTTTTTCATTTTGGGCCCTACGTGGTCCTAGTTACCCGAAACACTACCCAACGAGATGTACTCCTCAAGACCTTTAATTTGATACCCCACATGACTTTTTTGAAAATAGGCCCAACCTTCCGCCCCTCGTTGGGCCTTGAAAATTATGTGGCACCGAATGGGTCATAGCACGAGCTTAAGTTCTAAATTTGAGTTAAATCGGTACAGCTGTTTAGGAGGTATGCCCAGGTGAAGAAAATATGAATTTTTCTGGCCCCCATATGACCCATTTTTCAGGCCCCACATGACCCACGTTGCCCCAAATACTACCATTACTTGCCCCAAAGATATCTACTCTTCCAGACTTTTATTTGATACCCCACATGATTTTTTTTCATTTTTGGCCCCATTTTTTGGGGGCCCTACGTGGTCCTAGTTACCCGAAACACTACCCAACGAGATGTACTCATCAATACCTTTAATTTGATACCCCACATGACTTTTGAAAATAGGCCCAACCTTCCGCCCCCTCGTTGGGCCTTGAAAATTATGTGGCACCGAATGGGTCATATCACGAGCTTAAGTTCTAAATTTGAGTTAAATTGGTACAGCCGTTTAGGAGGTATGCCCAGGTGAAGAAAATATGAATTTTTCTGGTCCCCATATGACCCATTTTTCAGGCCCCCACATGACCCACGTTGCCCCAAATACTAACATTACTTGCTCCAAAGATATCTACTCTTCCAGACCTTTAATACCCCACATGATTTTTTTTTCATTTTTGGCCCCATTTTTTGGGGGCCCTACGTGGTCCTAGTTACCCGAAACACTACCCAACGAGATGTACTCGTCAAGACCTTTAATTTGATACCCCACATGACTTTTTAGAAAATAGGCCCAACCCCCCGCCCCCTCGCCGGGCCATGAAAATTTCGTGGCACCGAATGGTTAATAACACGAGCTTAAGTTTCAAATTTGATTGAAATCGGTAAAGCCGTTTAGGAGCTATGCTCAGGTGAGGAAAACATGAATTGTAAATTCAATAAAAGGAAAGTAAAAAAAATAGCTGAAAATCCAAAAATTGAACCTACTACTAATGTTAGGAAATCTTAAAGAATTTAAAAAAAAAAAATATAAAATACTAAAGTTTAAGGTGCATCTGAAATGAAAGTCATTTTTTTATTTTTTATTAATAAAGGTATAATATAATGAATGTAAATACCAAAAATAATATATTTTTTAAAATTGTTTTTGTTATTTTTTTATGTTTTATATTAAATAAAAAAAACTATATAAATTACAAAAATCTTACTGACTTAATTTAATTTATTTTATTATTCCTTTATATTTATTTTTATTCAACTTATAGTCTTTAAATATATAAACTTCCAGGTAATATGAGAAAATTGTTTGAAAAAAAAACATAATATACAAATAAAATATTAAACGAACGAATTATAATATTTTTTGTCTGGACTAAAAGTCATGATGACATGGAAAACGCAATAAATTTTAGATTGTGCTCTATATTCTGCAGTGAAGTATAATCAAATTATTAAGTATGTATATAACCAGGTAAATATTATTTTAATTAGCTAACTGTTGAGCTGACTATCTTAATACTTTTTCGTTCTTTACAGTTACAGAAATGTTTCTATCTATTTATTATAAAGTATATACTAAAAATAGGAAATTATATTTGAGAATTATGTATGAATCTAAAAATAACCGGAATAATATTAATATTTAATGAAATGTTTATAATAAAAAGGAAAATATCCTTGAAATTACAAAAATAAAATATATTTTAGTATATTTTTTATAACAAATTACAAAATAAATAAAGTTTATTTGAATTGTTTTGCATAATTAAAAAAAAACTGGCAATTTTGGTTGACTGCTTCATATCGCTTTGTGATCCATCTAGTATTAGCGGCATTTTTAAGTTTAGACAAAATTAGAAATTTTCGACATGACTGGATGCTATGTGATATACAAAAGCACGTATTCACCCTTGAACGAGAATTAAAGGTGATTTCGAAAGATCCCATAATGTATGCTAGCTACTATAGAATAAAAAATATACAAATTTAAATGTTATTACAAATATTCTCGATTTGATTAGCCATATTCAATCGTTAAAATGGAAGCAAGCATAAACTTAATGAAGAAATAAACTTAATGAAGATAATTAATTCAAATTTAGAAATAAGTAAAACTATTTTTTTAATTTATTATTTATTTTCTAATTTTATTTAATCTATTATTTATGTAATAGCTTCAATTTCGTATTATTTTACTAATTATGCATGAATATTATTTTTTTTATATTTCTGTACTAATAAAAATAAACCTAACTTGGACCCTTTTGGATTCAAAACTCAGTTAATGCTCGGACTGTTGTAATAAATAGAAAGAAAGATTTCTGTATACCTCTAAAGAACTAAAAAGTATAAAGATAGAGTTAGATCAACTATCAACTATCTGCTCAACATAATATTTACCTGGTTATATACATACTTAATAATTTAATTATACTTCACTGCAGAACTGCAGTTAACATAACTGAAGGTAAAGCAAAAGCATGTTTGAATTTTTAAGAGTAAGTAACAATTTACAGAGAATGATTACATACATGTAAATGTATTTATAAATTTAACATATTCAAATCCAACGTGTTCGTCACAATCACAAACACAATTAATGTTTAATACTCTTATTTCTTCAGTTTGTGGAAAAATAAAAGGAAAAATATGTTTATAACATAAGAGTAAGAGAAGCATTATAATATAACTATTACCAGTACCAGTACCACTTTCAAGTTTCAGTCTTCGGCTCTTTGCTTGCTCACAAATTTTTGTTTCATTTTCAATCTGTTTAAAAAAGCCTACGAACTACGCTACGACTACGACGCTAAAATAGGCAGGGACGATTTTTCCCCAAAATCCTCTACAAAGAAAGAGATAACTGAATTCCCTTTTCCTGAAATAGGATTAGGAGACACAGGTGTTTTTGCTTCAATATATTTTTTAGCTATAGTAAAGATGCGATAGATATGTATAAATTATCCGTAAATTTATACGGATAATTCAAGCAAAGTGGAATAAAATTTATTAAACTTAAAAGAAATTCCGGAAACAGCTTTATTTTAACATATTAGGTGTTAGTGTGTCTGAAAGAATGTTTTGGGAGACTATAAAAATAACAGTGGATAACATACATTACATATATATAAACTGTATATATAAATAAGAGAAAAATATACAATTAAGAACTGAATTTGGTTCTAAGCATACAAATGGACTGTAACTCTGTAACTGTTTGTTATGTTTAAATTCAAGAAAACAGACATACATATTAGACTATAAAAGAGAAACAACATAAATTTATGTTTTATATATTTTTAAGATACTTTAATTCAATTTAACCAAATTCCATTTCTCCAGCTGATTATAAATATGTTTTATATTCAGCACTAACAATGAAATTAATATACTCTTTAGTTGTTTTAAAAATTAAATATGTATACTCACTCTGTATAACTCAAAACTGAAATGATTTATTATTTTATCTGGAGAATTGTATTATCTATGTATTTTATAGATACTAACACTCGCCTATATCATAAAACATATTTAACCAACACTAATCCACACAATATTAACAAGAAGGAAAAACAAACTTTATTTGAATTATATTCACAGTCACAGTACAGTAAACTGTGTCAGTAGTCAATTTCAAATGGGCTCCATTCTTTGTAGGTTCAAAATATCTATTTTAGCGACTGGTTGTTGGTTTGAAAAAGACTGATTTGATTTTATATTGAAAAAAAAAAAACAATTTGAATTATTTACCTAGGCTATTTTCATATCAACAAAATAAAAATATACTTCTTTTTGTGTTTTATATGTTAAAGCATAAAAAAAGGGAATATATTTGAAAATTTAAATATTTAGTGCTGTTTTTTTTTTGATAGTCTGGAAGACCCTAAATAAGTAAAATTTCTAAAAAATATTTTAAAATTCAAAAGTGTAAATTAAAAATTGTTTCCTTAAATGTTAATAAATTGATTTTTATATTTTAATAAATTATAATATAATTTAAAATATTATAAGAAAAATTACAATGACAAACGAAAAATCCTTTAAAGTTTTAATTATTTTTTTGAAGGATAATTACTTCAAATTTTATTTTATCACTTTTTTTGGATAATTTTATTTACCAAATTCAAAATCTCTTTTTGAGCACTAAAAAAATAATTTTAATGTTTTCGTCCTTTCTCGATTATAATTTCGAAGACAATGATGAAAATGTAAATATAAACTGTAAAACCAAAATATTTTTATATAAATAAAAGGACTAATAATTTTCTAATTAACTAAGACAAAAAGAAAACTATTTGTGTCTATTTATTTCGGATGGAAATTCAGTTGAAAGATTTTAGTATTAATAATAAAGATTAAAGGATATTTTTGTGACCCATACACATTTCAATTTTTATTGTTAATTTTCCAAAAACAAAATATTTGTATATATTTTTCTTTTTGAGAACTCGAACCAGGGATCACCTATCTATTGTTATACGTCGAAGCATATCAAACTAATTTTAACAATTTTAATAATATTATATTTTTTTTTTTTTAAAGGAACACGTAATTATTTCAAAATTTATCATTTTTCAATTAATTATTTATACCTTTAAATCTTTTCAATTTAAATTTTCCCAAATTTTAAGTTTTTGATTTTGTTCAAAATACAAATGCAAATCTTCGGGGGGTCCGAATATGCAAAAAAAAAAGTATCCGGTGTAGACTTTCGTAAAATTTGGATGTGCGCAGCAACATCTCCTAGAACTGCTCGTCAGATTTTAATGAAATTTGGCACATAGTCTCATACAAACTTCATCCTGACCAAGATCGATACTTTTAGTGAGACCATGTTAGATTTCCCCGTTTATGTGAGAACTTCTGAGTTGTTGCTCTAAGGAAAAATTTCATGTCACAAATTTGGTACAAAGGTTGGTACATGAGTGTGCATAAGCGTACCCAGATACAGGTCTGTAGATTCATGTTAAAATTTCCAATTATATATCATAAGTTCAATACTCTACATTCTACATTCTACATCATACAGTAATTGGCACCCAATTAGAATTATATTTCACATTTGACTTTACTTAATGTTCCGAAAATATGTATCAGGTAACTTTATTGTGTTCATAGGAAACTAATATATGCGCAACTTAGTTTCCAAACAATATTTCATATGTTCTATTCAATTTAATAATTATTATCCGTTTTCAATGAAATTTTGTACACAGGTTGGATTCGCGATTATGCATGTGTTGACCAAGGTATAGAAGCTAATATCTTCAGGGGGTCCTTACTAAAATATCCTTCCTAAAGGAAATATTTTACTTTTTATATATATTAGTTTTTGATCTAGTTGGTCTATAAAAATAATATATTACGAATTCTATAAAATGCAACATTGGTGGCTTAAAAGATGTAAAATTTTTAACAAAGCACTGTTTGTTATAAAAGTACTATTAATTACAAAAAACTGCTGGACATACTGTCAAACATAACTACGAGTTATCCCCCTAATTTGATAATTCTTACATTTATTTTGTGTTTTTAATAATATTTGTTAAATGAATTAATTAAAATAATGCATTACGTAAAATAATTAGAATTATATGAATTAAATCACAATTATTTGAATTACTTTTGAATTAACAAAAATAATTCAAGTAATTCAATGAATTTTTTTTTTAATTCAAAAATAATTCAAATAATTCAATTTATTTGAGTTATTTTTAATTTAAAATACAATTTAAAATGTATTTTAAATTAAATTATATTTTTTCTTTTTGGAACGTATAAATACTGGAATAAATTTGAGTAAGATACTTTTATTTGCAAAAAAAGTATCAGAGTAAAAATATAAAAGTAAATATATTTGTTTTTTAACAATCTATATATAATTTAATTACCCAATTATTTTTAAATTAAAAATAATTCAAACAAATTGAATTATTTGAATTATTATTGAATAATTTAATGAATTATTTTTGTTAATTCAAAAATAATTCAAATAGTTCTTATTTAATTCATATAATTCGAATTATTTTAAGTAATGCATTATTTTAATTAATTAATTCAACAATTTGATGAAATTAAAGCAGCAGTGAAAAAACTAAAAAACAATAAGTAATTGTTACAAAAATTACAGGAGCTGATATGTAAAATCTGGCAGGAGGAAAGTATACCAGAAGAAT
The DNA here is from genome assembly GCA_963920725.1 of Rhamphomyia laevipes. Classification (NCBI taxonomy): domain Eukaryota; kingdom Metazoa; phylum Arthropoda; class Insecta; order Diptera; family Empididae; genus Rhamphomyia; species Rhamphomyia laevipes. The sequence goes on from OY987255.1 coordinate 119,072,357, forward strand.
GGAAAATGGGGCTAATAGTACCTGTATTTAAAAAAGGAGATAAAAAAGTATGTGGTAATTATAGGGGAATAACCTTACTTAATGTGGCTTACAAAGTTTTCACCAGCGTGCTACACAACCAATTAACCGTCTACGCAAAAGAAATTGTAGGAGAGTGCCAGTGCGGATTTCGCAACAACCGATCAACTACAGATCAAATCTTCGTTGTCAGGCAGATAATGGAAAAATTCTACGAATATAACATATATCTGCATATATTATTCGTAGACTATAGACAAGCGTTTGATAGCATAATTCGTAAAACCATCTTTGTTGCAATGAAATTTTTTGGAATCCCAGATAAATTGATTGCACTGGTTAAAGCCACGCTAGAAGATACGAAGGCAAAAGTTATCGTAGGAAATGCTAAAAGCTAGGAGTTCGAAATTACGAGTGGAGTACGACAAGGGGATGGCTTATCGACAATATTGTTTAATTTTGCTCTTGAATATGTTAGAAGAGGCAAGCAAAACACATGTATCTTGAATAAAAGCAGACAAATAGGGGCTTTCGCGGATGATATCGCACTAATGGGTAGAAGTGTAGCAACAGTACAGGAAATGTTTGTGTCACTGTGTCAATATTGTAGAGCCATGGAAATCCGAAACTGGAAAGCAGTTGCCCAAGATCGAGCAGAATGGAAGGCATAAATAGTGGAAGCCAAAGTTCACCCAGGACTGTAGAGCTACGGAAGTAAGTAAGTAATCGAACAATAATGCATTAATAAAACAAGTAATGCATTATTTTAATTCAAATTGTATTATTAAAATAATGCTAATGAAGTTCAAAATGCATTACAAAAATAATGCATTATTTAACAACTCTGCAAAATACTTACAGAGTATATGTGGACATAAATTTATTAAAATAAAATAATTCAAAAAATCACACTGTTGTACACTGTTCAAAATAATTTCATCTCATGATTATGTATACATCCCATGAATAATATTATAAACAATATGCTGTAACCACCATCTCTCTAGGCATATTAATTTAATAAATTAAATTCAATTCTGTTGTGACAGAGAGAGAAGTGGACGAAGATATAAAATATAAAAAATAAAATAATAATGAATTTCAATATCCAAAATATTTTACAAAATAGAAGAGTTAGCATGCATAGAAACTCGAGTTAGTTGAATTTTCGTTAACTACAATTTTATCCACATAACTGGGTGGATTCAGTGGAAAATTATTTTTTTCTTTTGCAAAGGGACATTTTAGTGGCATTACCAAGAATTTTTTGGAACAAATTGGAAGTTGTAGTAAATTTATAAGTTTCTATGAAAGGATATAAAAATATATTTAAATGGATTAATGGTAAAAATAATTAGAAAAAAAGTTATTTTCAAAATGTGCAAATTAAAACAAATCGGAAAAACATTGATAAGATAAACGTTAAATTGAACTTACTCCCCTATAACTCAAAAACAATATGGAACTGATACTGAATTTTTCAACTCAATAAATCAAACCCAACTCATCCCAACTAGTATATCAAAAATTCATACTTCCAGAAAGTTCTACTTATAGAGTAGCTTTACAAAATTGCTGTGCTTTGGGCTGTAAACGATTTTAGCAAGACTTTTTGGTATATAAATCAATAATCATTATTAAGATATTTAGATAAATATGGTAATGTTACCATCGCTGATTTATACTTTTTTTTTAGTATTTTTTAAATCTCCACCCTAAGAAATATTGCATATTTGATTACATTAGTTAACATTTTTTAATTATTATTTTTAATAAGTAAAATGCTAGCGTTTGAAATTAAATTTACAAAAAATGTGCATAGACAGCTGAATCTATGTCTTTATGTTTCTAGTTGAATAGTTGGTTCATTAAATTAATACCATATTGTTAGCTTTGTATAAAAAAAATCTTAAATTTTATACGTAATTTTTTTAAACACCAAAAAAATTAATTTAATTTTTGTCCATTACAGGAAATTAAAATTAAAATTTAAAATTTAAACTGATTTATAAAATTTCCAATATTTATTATCTAAAACTTTAATTAATTATCGATTATTTTTGTTTTCATGATTACTTTTATGTTCATTCGTCATTCCAGTTTTCTTATAAAAAATACAAATTAATAAAAACTTATGAATTGAATAAAAAAACAATTACAAAGTTTTTAATGTAACACACGTCAGTATTTAACTGAAGTGATTTCAAAATTATGATTTGATTACTTTTTAAAAGTAAATAATAAAAAGGACTAATAAATAAAACGGCTTCTGGAACTTTTTATTAGTACTAATTATTTAATTTTTTGTTCGAATTATTTAATTAATATTATTCCAAAAAAAAAATTGTATCAAAATTATTGAAAATGTTTTATAAATTTATATAATTATTTTTATTGTCAATTGTTAATCAATAAGTTATTAATCATAATAAAATCTCATTAAATCCAAAACATTGAACTAAGTCACAATAAATATTATTAATTCTTACATTTTATTTTGCTATATAATTTTGGTGAACATTTGTGCTATTTGCTTTGCATCTGTGCCTGATAGCAAAATGTGTTATTTTAATTACACATTAAATAGTATTATGATTACTTTATGACTTTAACTAGATTTTAACTAGATTTTTTAGAAAAATTGTTGAATTGAAATGGACGTTTTAATTTTCGCGGTTAATCTGACACCAACCTATTTTTTATATTACTGGTGTTAGAGCAGTTTAATAATTTGTAATTCAATTAATATTAAAACCTAAAATTATAGAAAAACAAATTCAATTCTAATAAATTTACAACTAAAATAAATAACATTTAATATACAATCATAATTTCATTGATTAATCTCTGACAGCATATCTCTCACTACTACTATAATGCCTACATCAAATTTTATTTATAATTATATTCAATAATCTCGAATTCTATACAGAAAATTATATAATGAAATATTTTTTGTAATCTATAAAGTTAATAATTTAATTAAGAATATAACTAAATTTTAATATATAATATATAAAAAGTAATAACCAATAATTCATGATGTGATAAAGTTTCAGATATTTAATCAATGAATAAAAAACAATTTTAAATTCTTGAATTACATATTTCATTTATAGAAATATTTTTGTAATATACTTTTATTATAAACTCGAGAAATTCTTTATATTTGTTTTAAAAATTCAGCAAAAAAATAATCAATAAATTAAAATTAATTTTATATTTGTTTAAACGTTATTACAACTGTAAGAATTTGCCTGTAAGAATATTTACTTATTTTTATGATCAATCACGTTTCTAAATAAATTATTTGTTTGGCTGATATTGTTTCATTTGAAATATGTGCTACAAAATAGTAATTGAATAAAAAATGGGGGATGTTTGTAGACATTCTTAACCACGAAAATTAATTATGTTTAATTTATACCACACCTTTACTACATAAGTATAAATATTTCTATATATATGTATACAAAAGAGCAAAGCTAAGGCTAATATAAAACTGGGAGTTGGTAAAAAAGCGTTTAGTAATTTTTTTTGTAAGGTATGATGATAGGAATTTATACAAATATGTAATTTGTACAACAATTACAAATCACAAAACTAGTGTTTTTCGTAATAAAAAAATTTTCAGAATGATTATGATTAGGACCAGAATGCATCCTTTTTTAATTTGTTGTTAAGCTTCTCTTATATGACAGAAATCTTGAAAACGTGAGAAAAAAGTATATCAGCATAATTTCCATTTTTTCGAAACAATTAATAGTCATTCCATATCCCCTTGTAAAATTGTATGTATACACATCATTTTTCGATTGGTGAAATAATTTTTTTTGTTATATGTACATATTTGATTAACATGTTACAACTTTTTAGATTTATAGTTCTTATAATATTATTTTTTATAGAAGTGTTTAACTAACTGATTTCAAGAAGGTGATTTAGAATTTTCTGGAAAAATTATGTATTCTAAATTAGTAAATTTATGTTGTTACTTTGATTTGAAAGTATTACATACCTCATTATTACAATCGAACAGAAAATTTATATTGATATAATTATTTTATTTAAATTAAAATTTTAAAATTGAATATAAGTGGCGATACTGATTTCCGATAACAGAATAAATTACAAATTCAATTATAGTATCTGTAGCAAAACACCGAATTTACAACTTTTTAACTGCTGTTAAAAAAATTAGAACTTGATTATAAATAGCTTAAGGCTACTGTTAAATTTACGATATAATTATCTGTACAACATTTATTTGTTAATTTAAAACACGTTATCTAATTTTTGATCAGATAAAGAGGAAGTTGTCGATTTGGTGTAATTACTAAGTTGGTGTAATTAATGTAATTAGACTTAAAATTAAAGACAATTCAAGATTTCAGAGTTTGGAAACCTGCGAAACAAAATATTTATTCGTTGAAGATGTGGATTAATTTAATGCTTATGATGAGTGGGTATGTGTGGTATATACTTAATCTCTATTTCAAAATTTCGAAATTTGAAAACATAAAATTGAAATATCACTATTGATCATATGGTATTTTAATATTTTATTTCATTCCAGCTACATAATAAGCTTAAGTGCATAAGAAATTACAAATAATACGTTTCATGCTTTATTATATAATTTAATTTAATTACATTGTACGATAATTCGTACCTACGATATTTCTATTTTACAAGATTTCATAGAATTTCCGGAAGCACCTTACGCTTTACGCCCCGTAGTATTATCTAACCTAATGTAAACTAAAATTAAGATTGAAAATACTGAAAATGTAAAAAAAAATGTGAAACTAAATTTATTCTAAAACATTATATAAGATTGTTCATTCCATTTAATATACTAAAAATCATATAAATCTTTTCTGAAGATTGTATGAATTTTGTATTCTTCTAAATTATATAATCCAATTATTTAAATTTATAAATTTTCAATTTTCAATATAATACATAAAATTTCTTTTTCCACAATAAATAATAATTTGTTTCGAATTTAGATTAATGAACCAAATTACAATTTATTTACAAAGTTTATATAATTTCTTAAAAATTAATTGTACTGAAATACCGCCATAAATTGCATAAATCATAAAAATAAGATTTATTTCAGAAATTTAGCAATAATTATCAAATGTCTTCCAACAAAAAAAAATTATTGTAATCATATAAAATGGTATAAATTTTAAACATCTGCCCTTTTGTAATTAGGGTGTTAAATGGGACTACATTCCATAGGGTGTAAATTACATATTATTTCAAATTTTCCAACAGACGACGACATAATGTCAATGTTGTATTGCAAGGGCGAGTATGCTACTCGCGATTAGGGAAGATTACCATACAAAATTTAGCTCAGCTAAATATAAGATTACGATTTATCTCGAAAATTCGCTGAAGTAGTACGCTACTCAAGATTATTAAACGCAAGGAAAATTCGGCGCCTTGTCAAAAGTCTCCACTAAATATTTCACGTGAAATAATGTTCTGAATATTATATCGCGCGAAATTTTGACATTTTGAACAAAAAAAAAATATAATTTTGAAATTTTTTGATTTACGCGGGAGATAGTAATTTAAAAATATTACAAGCTAAGCTGCAAAAATTATATAATAAAACTGAAGAATTTCTTTATAATTGGAATTTAATTATAAATGAGATTAAATGTGAAACGATATTATTCCGAGAAGGACTAGAAAAATCTACATATAATATTAAAAAAAATTGGAAAAAATTTCAAATAACAACTAAAAATAATAAAAAAATATCACATCAAGAGAATGTTAAATATTTAGGCATAATATTGAACAACAGATTGAACTTCACTAAGCATATAAATTACATGGTAGAAAAAACTAGAAAATCATTTATGATGAGTAAAAGTCTTTTTTATAACAAAACAATAAATGTAAAAACAAAGATGATAGCGTATAAAACCCTAATTCGACCAAATATGACATATGGAAGTCCTATATGGTATAATATCAGTGCCAGTAATATGGAAAAAATAAGAAAAATTGAAAGGAAAATATTAAGAACGTGTACAAATAAACACAGAAATCCATCAACAAACTACATTAAATATTATCCAACGAAACATATATACAACATGGCAGAAATTGAAAGGATAGATTTTTTTATATTAAAATTAACAAGAAATTATTTTGAACGCATCAAACAAATAGATAATAACGAATTAATATCGCAAATATATTATCCAAATAACCAATATTTCGAGAGATCATTAATAAATGGATATATTCCACCAGAATGTTTTATATATCTAGACATGGAAAAATATCTACAAGATAAAGATGGATTACCAATTATCTATCATTTCAATAGAAGAACAACAAACCAAAAAATAGTATATAATCCTCAAACAATAGATTACAATCAATTAAAATATAATTTAAACACAACAGAAAAAGATAAAAATTTCTTTGCTAAATTTAAAAATAAAAATTGGTGGAAAACTTAAATTTAAATATATATATAATATTATTTATATATATACATCTTGTTTTTTTTATCTATTAGGCATAGTTTAGTTTTAAGTTTTTTTTTAAAAAAAAAAAGAAAAAAAAGGGATTTTTTTATATAAAAATATTTTTCACCCTTAAATGTTAAAATAGGTTAAATCAATATGATTAAAATAAAATTAATAAAAAAAAAAAGACAAATAAAAAAAATTTAAATTTATCTTAAAAATAATTGATAGAACTAAGTCCTTATTTTGGCAGTAGTCTAAGAAAAAACAAAAAAAAAAAGCAAATAAATATTCTAGCTTTAAGAATTATTGTAAAATGTACAACATAAATATAAAAAATAAAGCACTTTTGAAATTGAAATTGAAAAAATTTGAAATTTTTTGAAAATTTATGAAAAAAAAAAAAAAATTAAGTAATAATGAGTGAAGAAATTTATTATGACTGCGAATATATCGATTCGGAAACCCCTGGAAAATCTCAAATTTCCAATAAAAAAAAAATTATGGTAAAAAAATGGGCTCTATGCAATAGCTCCTAACGTATTAACTCCTAATGAAATAAGACCTAATGAAGGAATTCCTGACAATGGTTGCAATAATAGCTAACACATATAAATGAAATAAGTCCTAACCGGGATGTAATATGTCCTAATCCGAAAATGAAATAAAACCTAACGTTAGGACTTAATTCAAAATGAATTAATTCCAAACAGAAAAAGATGAAAAAACTTCTAATGTGGGAAAATAATTTTATGTCAAGGTACGTATACAAAGCAATCAATTATAATCGCCCACAAAAAGGTGAGTATTATCGCCCGAATGGATTTCTGGCGATAATGCTCACCTAAGTGGGAATTATCGCCCAAATTGTATTTATTATATTTATCAGAAGAAATGGGTAATGGTAAAAATCATATTATCAATCATAAAGAGAATTTTTATGAAATTTGTGATTTAACAATATATTATTACTGAAACCAAATGAAATAACGGAAGCTTTTCATTTGTTAAAAGAAGATAATCCCTTTTCCGGAAAAGGCAAAAGCAACGGGCTTTATTTCTCACTTATGAAGCTCGAACATTATTCGTATATTGGGAATTATCACCCGAATGGCGACGCGACGGCTACGATAATTTATTCATCCATTTCAATAACTACATAAATTTTACCTTTTCGAAATATTCAACATATAAAATGCGATTTTAAGCGAAATGAAATAAGTCCTAACATAATTTTTAGTGAAATATTTCCTAATTAGTATTTATTTCATTTTCATATTTTTAGGAGTTATTTCATTATGAAATAACTCCTAACAATAAACAGTGCAGCAAGTCCTAACTTTGATGAAAATAAACCTAACATTTAGGTGTTTCTTCATTTGTAATAACACCTAAATTTGTATGGGAATGTTAGGTTTTATTTCACATTTTTTTGTTAGGAGTTAATACGTTAGGAGCTATTGCATAGAGCCAAAAAAATGGTTAAATGGTAAAAAAATTATTTAAAAAAATGGTTAAATGGTTAAATTTACCTACCTTGAAAAAAAAAAAAATTAAATTGAAATAAATAAGTACTGTAAATGTGTTTTTATTCAAACATTCACATATATATATATATATATACGAGGGCTGATTGATAATTACGTGGACTACCTGTGATTCAGGTAATGCACAGGTATAAAGTAAGTATTTTTTACCTCTAAAATCATTTACTAGGCTATATATAAAATTTAAAGTCGATATCTTGTATACTTTCCATGTAACAGTCGTTTAAGTAAGTCAATCTCAGTGAATTTTTAAAAATGGATAAAAACGAATTTCGTGTGTTGATAAAACATTATTTTTTGAGGCAGAAAACAGCAAAGGAAACTAAAGAAAAGTTGGATAAATATTATGGTGAATCTGCACCTTCGAAATCAATGGTTTGCAAGTGGTTTGCTGAATTTAAAAGTGGCCGTACCAGCACAATTGATGAACAACGTTCTGGGCGTCCAAATGAAGTGACTACTCCAGAAATGGTCGATAAAATCCATGATATCGTACTAGATGACCGAAGAGTGAAATTGCGGGAAATTGTTGACATCGTGAACATCTCATCGGAACGTGTTTTTAATATTTTACATCAATATTTGGATATGAAAAAGGTATATGCAAGATGGGTGCCGCGTTTGCTTACAATTGATCAAAAACGCAATCGTGTGACAACATCAAAGCAAGTTTTGGAGTTATTACAACGTAATCCAGTCGATTTTTGGCGTCGATTCATAACCATTGATGAAACATGGATACACTACTACACAGCAGAGACAAAAGAACAATCAAAACAGTGGATTTCTACAGGTGAAAAGGCTCCAAAGAAGGCAAAAACAGTTCCATCAGCTGGCAAGATTATGGCCACTGTTTTTTGGGATGCTCATGGTATAATCCATGTCGATTATTTACAAAAAGGAAAAACAATCACAGGACAATATTATGCAACATTATTGGATCGTTTGAATGAAGAGATTATAATAAAACGACCACATTTAGCAAAGAAAAAAGTTTTTTTTCATCAAGATAATGCACCAGTTCACAAATCAGGAATTGCAACAGCAAAATTATTAGAATTGAGATATGAATTGGTTCCTCATCCACCATATTCTCCAGATTTGGCCCCTTCTGACTTTTTCCTGTTTCCAAATATGAAAAAATGGCTTGCAGGAAAGAGATTTGGGTCAAATGCTGAGGTCATCGACGAAACAAATGGCTATTTTGAAGGGTTGGAGAAATCATATTTTTTGGAAGGCATCAAAAAACTGGAACATCGTCTAACTAAGTGTATCGTCCTAAAAGGTGACTACGTTGAAAAATAAAAAAAAAAAAAACTGAAAAAAACTGTGTCTTCTGTGTCAGTCCACGTAATTATCAATCAGCCCTCGTATATATATATATATATATATATAAAAAAAAAAAAAACTCCCGTATCACCTTCACTTCCATGAGCACCAATATCCACATAAATAAATTTATAATTTGCATCAGAAATTGCCATTTATTGAATGCTATGGAATTCGTGAAATTTTTTTAAGTAAAATTAATATAAATATGTTAATAATATTAATATGAACTTTACTTTATAATTGAAGAATAAAGTTCCAGCATTTGGGGCACATTTAATGGCAACATGTTTCCCGTCAATGGCACCAAGACAATTCGGGAAATTCCATATTGCATTGAAATCATTGGCAATGCTTATAAATTTGGCCTGGTCTAAAACGGGGATTTCTTCCTTTAAAACAACACATATCGTCGTCCCAGTATTTAAGTGCCTCATATGCATTTTTGCCAAAAATGACTTAGGACCATAGCTTTACTTAAAAAACCGAGATCTATCGAATGCTGCCTTCAGATTTGTCCTAGCTTATTCCAATTACAAGATACGAGCAAGCGACTTGCCTCATACGCTGCTTTAAAACAGAAATTAAGAATTTAAGTGCCTCATATGCTTTCATTATGTTTTTAGAAAAATAATGCCCCATGGCATATATTATACTATTAAATGGAGTATCGTATTATAGTGCCCCATACATACAATTTCTTTGTAGAGAGTCTCTTACGATGGAATAAATACAGTATTTAAGTGCCCTATACATACAAATTTATAAATTCATGCTAAAATATATTTAAAGGTACTTCCGAATTATAGTGCCTCATACATAGTAATCCAATTTTACGAGCTTTTTAGGTCGGAAACAAAGTTAGTATTTAAGTGCCCTATACATACAAATTTCTAAATTCATGCTGAAATAATTTAAAGGAACTTCAGAATTATAGTGCCTCATACATAGTAATCCAATTTTACGAGCTTTTTAGGTCGCAAATAAAGTTAGTATTTAAGTGCCCTATACATACAAATTTATAAATTCATGCTAAAATATATTTAAAGGTACTTCAGAATTATAGTGCCTCATACATAGCAATCCAATTTTACGAGCTTTTTAGGTCGCAAATAAAGTTAGTATTTAAGTGCCCTATACATACAAATTTCTAAATTCATGCTGAAATAATTTAAAGGAACTTCAGAATTATAGTGCCTCATACATAGTAATCCAATTTTACGAGCTTTTTAGGTCGCAAATAAAGTTAGTATTTAAGTGCCCTATACATACAAATTTCTAAATTCATGCTGAAATAATTTAAAGGAACTTCAGAATTATAGTGCCTCATACATAGCAATCCAATTTTACGAGCTTTTTAGGTCGCAAACAAAGTTAGTATTTAAGTGCCCTATACATACAAATTTCTAAATTCATGCTGAAATAATTTAAAGGTACTTCAGAATTATAGTGCCTAATACATAGTAATTCAATTTTACGAGCTTTTTAGCGCAAACAAAGTTAGTAAGTGCCCTATACATACAAATTTCTAAATTCATGCTGAAATAATTTAAAGGAACTTCAGAATTATAGTGCCTCATACATAGTAATCCAATTTTACGAGCTTTTTAGGTCGCAAATAAAGTTAGTATTTAAGTGCCCTATACATACAAATTTCTAAATTCATGCTGAAATAATTTAAAGGAACTTCAGAATTATAGTGCCTCCTACATAGTAATACAATTTTACGAGCTTTTTAGGTCGCAAATAAAGTTAGTATTTAAGTGCCCCATACATACAAATATCTAAATTCATGCTGAAATAATTTAAAGGTACTTCAGAATTATAGTGCCTAATACATAGTAATCCAATTTTACGAGCTTTTTAGGTCGCAAACAAAGTTAGTATTTAAGTGCCCTATACATACAAATTTCTAAATTCATCCTGAAATAATTTAAAGGAACTTCAGAATTATAGTGCCTCGTACATATGTAGTAATCCAATTTTACGAGCTTTTTAGGTCGCAAATAAAGTTAGTATTTAAGTGCCCTATACATACAAATTTCTAAATTCATGCTAAAATAATTTTAAGTAACTTCAGAATTATAGTGCCTCATATCATACATACAACTTGAAAATTAACGGGAAAGTTTGTTAAAGTTAGTGCGTAATAAAAAAAACTTGAAAATTCAACGTTATAAGGATAATTTAGATTAAACTAAATTTAAAAATCGTCTTATTATAACGATCAAATTGTTCAGTGATAGTGCCTCATTCGTGTGGTTGTCAAACTCAAGAAATTTATTTATTCATTCAGCTTTTCATCGCAAACCAGCAACAATATCATTAGCTTCGAATTTTAATTTTAGGTGACATCAAAAACTATGAGTTAAGCAGACAAATTAAGGTATGAGTTTATTGCATAATACTAAATAGAGCAAAATTTAAAAGATTTTTTATAGTATTTCCCCTATTTCTGCGCGGGCGTGGTTGAATACTTCTATACGTCGTATTCAAAAATTAAGGTAAAGTATAATATATTGTAATAATAAACAATTTAATGTGGGTAAATTAATAAAATCTCACATTTATTAGTGACTCATCATCTACAGCAGAATTGGGTGAAGCAGATTTTAAAGTTTTAAATGGAATAATTTTTGATAAAAAGAAAAAAATATGAAACCCGAAGGTATAATATTTTCAATTAAAATTTTAAATTTTAAATAATTTTTTTCCAGAAGTAGAAATTAAAAAAAATAAAACCGTCATATTTATGAATGATGCTGAACAGCAGGAATTCGATTCATTGGTATTAAAAATTAAAAATGCGTGTGATTTTATTCCAAAAAAGGATATAATTTCACCTTTACAACACAATACTCCAATTCACAAAACTCATGCAAGTTGCACTATTTTTATTGAAAATAAGAAAAAAATTACACCGAAAGGTATTATTATTTTTAAAAATTCATTAACTTTTTTAAACAAGAAATATTTTTTTTACGGAGTTAGCAGATAAAGAAAATGAAACCGTTCTGCCACAAAACGACGATGAAGAAAACGAATTTGGAACTTTGGCAGCAACAATCAACAATGGGTCAGCTTTATTTTCAAAAATTCATATTGTTTCGCCATTAGTTAGTACTCCGGTTCACAAAAACGTGCTAATGGATTATAATCATAATAAACCGACAGTTTTAATAAATGTACGTGTACCAATTTCGAAATTGTAAGTCTTATTTTTATTATTTAATGAATAGTTATTAGAATAATTTAATAAAAAAAAACATAATAACAAAACAAAAATAATAATAATAATAACAATAATAATAATCATAACAATATTAATAATAATAATAGCAAAAATAATATATCTTTCAGCGTTCAGGAAAATTCAAATGGAGATAATCAAAGTGATCTATGTAATATATTACATATAATATCCTCTAAGAAATATAGAGGTAGATTTCGATTCTGATGATTCAGTTAAGGACCCGCTTTACGTTCCAATAGATATAGAACGGGATTCGGATAATAGTGATACAATACAGAAAAATGTTAAAATAAACAAAGTACTGCATGCAGCAAAAACTTGGGCTGCAACTGACGTTATTGAAACTGTAGTACTTACAACTATTATGTCTAATTGCAATGAACACGACACGTCACTTTGTACACCTCCTAATAGAAAAAGTTATCTAAATATAACACCGCCTTCACGAAAAAGAAAGAGAAATGAACAATTGTAAAAATATGGTAAAAAAATTTTATTAAATAAAAACACAATTATTATTATTATTATTTCAAATTTTAGACATATTATTGGCAAGACGTAATTATTTACAGTGGTGATAAATCAATCTTTTAACTTTTTGCACAATTTGTATATAAATCTTATACATTTGTTAAAAATTCAAGTATTTAAATGATAAAGTAATTTTTTCTTATACAAAATTTATTAAATGAATGAAATTAAAATTACCACCAGAATTTTAATGAATTTCACGCATTGTTACATGAAAAATTAATTGAAAAAAAAATCTTATAAAATTTACACTTTAATCATTCGTAAAAATTTTAAATAATATACTTAAATAATGAGTAAAAAATATATAATTACATATTATTAGGAGCAATTATAAAATTTATTAAAGGATATGTTAATAATTTCCGGAATAAAGATATCTTAGATCAGGATAAGAGGAGTGTCATAAAATATTTTACATGCATTTGCTAATAATGTGAATCCGCCCATCAAACAAAAATCCTTTTCTAAAACCTTGTAAGTCAGTATATTTTCAAATGATTAATAAACAACAGTTTGTTAAGCACAATAGAAAAGACGACAGCGGCAGAGTTTTTACATAATGTAGAAGAAACATACAATCAATTCAACATAGTTTCTTAAAAATAAGAGTTAATTTAATTTAAAAATGACTTTGAAGGATGTACTTCTTGCTGATGAAAAGTAAATAAAACTTATATTTTGTTCAAGTTTTGGTGAAAATCAGTGGAGTATTACTAAAAATTATGTATTTATCGAGATGGTTTTTTTCATACAACTGCTATGCGAACAAATTTCATTTTTATTTTCTAAATTCTAAACACCCAAATACTCAAACGGCGTGACATTTTGGGTGCATATTTTTGAGTACACAATAATATTACTCATAATTTTGAGTTTTTATGTATGTATACCTACTAGATTTTTTTTTTGTATGGATATACCGAATATTTTTTTCTTTGCTTTATTCTTGGTTTTCGTTAGCGAGCGAAGTGGTTTTCGTTAGCGAGCGAAGTTAATAGAAATTTATTTTTGGTATTTTGGATTACATATTATATGAATGTTGATACTGCAGGTTTATTTCTTTTTATATATTATGTATTTTGATGATTTGCAAAAATGTTTTAAAATATAAAAAAAGATTTTAGAGGTAGTGGAAATAATTGTTCGGTCAATATTTGCAAAAATAATAAAAGGAATGGAAATTGTCGTTGGTTTCAATTTCCAAAAAATATTGATAGATTTAATATGTGGGCATCTAAATGTAAAGTAGATTTAAATTATGACAAAAAAAAAAATTTGTAGGTGAAATGAATTTTGAAAAGAAATATTTAAAAACAAAATATTAACCAAAAAATGCAGTTCCAACCTTATTTTTGGATAATAATGAGTATGTAAGAAATGTAAATACTGATGATGTAAAATATATTTATAATTTTAAAGAACACCATTTGAAACAATTACCTTCTAAAACATATTTGGCTCCAAATGAAAAAGGTGAATTAGATTTAATTGAATTTATATGAAAATATTGATACAAATATAATAGAAAATAAAATTATACAAAAAGAAAAAAATGACCTTTATTACCGAAGAAAAATCTCAAAACTTCAGAATAAAGTTGCGAAACAAATTTGTGTTTTTATGATTCGTGGTTTAGTATCAAATAGAAAATATGTTTTAAGCTTTTTTTCATCTGATACTTCTATTAAAGCAACTCACCTCTTAAAAATGTTGCAGAAAAACATTGCAGTTGCTTTTGTTTTAGGACTGAGGATAAGAGCAGTTATTTGTGATCAAGGTCCTAATAATAGAAAATGTTTCAAATTAAAACAAAAGTTGCCATATTTTTTTCAAAAAATTATTGATAAAAATTGGAAGATATATGCAATTTATGATTCTTTACATTTGATAAAGTCAATAAGAAACATTTTGATGAAATATGATTTCGATACACCCGATGGAACTGTTTCATTTAATATAATTAAAACTTTATATATACATAGGATTAAAAAAAAGTAACCCGAATGTGTCCAAAATTAACATATAAACATATCTTTCCAAATAATTTTGAAAAAATGAGGGTTAAATTAGCAGCCCAAGTCTTAAGTCGTACAGTTGGAATGGCCATTAAAACTTTAGTAGATTGAAATAAATTTAGTTTTGAGAAAAACTGTGCATTATCTACTGCAGAGTTTATTATTAAATTCGATAGGCTTTGTGATTGTCTTAATAGTAAAAAACTTTATGATAAAAAAAAATACAGAGCTGGGCTTAAAAAAAATAACATAATATTTATTTTCATGAATGAAATGTTATCGTATTTTAAGAAAATTAAAACAAAAAGCAATGAAAAGGTATATTGCCTTGATGGTATGTTTCAGACTTTGACGGGAATACTTTCATTATCCCTAGACATTTTTTCTGAATATGATCACAAAGACCTATTTTATTTATTGTTATCAAGACTAACTCAAGATGTATTGGAAAATTTATTTGCTCTTATTAGATCAAGAAATGGTAATAATGTAAATCCTTCAGTATTTGAATTCAACCACATTTTAGCTAAAATTTTGTCAATTAAAATTGAAAATGCAAATTGTGAAGAAGATGACGATGACTTTATTTTAAATGATATAAAAGGCCCTGATTTTGACAATGAAATTCATAATTTCAGTTTTGAAGTAGAATCAGAATGTAAAGAATTTGTAAACATGGATGATGAAGTGTTAAAAATAATTAAAGAGACAACAATCATTTCTAATAACGATCCTTTAAAATGTAATTCAGAACGTTATGTATGTGGTTACAATATTTTTAAGCTTTTGAAAAGAAATAATTACCATGATTGTAGAGAAATTTTATTAAAACCAGATGACGAAGAATTAACGTAAGATTCTGAGAACTTTATATTCCATAAAAATATTAGCGAACATTCAGAAATTTGTAATTTACAAGCACCGTCTGATTTGTGTTTTAATGTTACAAATATGCACATTAGTTTATTTAATATTTTTTTTGAAGAAAACTACTTAAAATTATTTCAAAATATTAAAAAAAAATTTTTAGAGGCTACATAAGAATGTGACAAATATAAAGAATGGTTCCTTAAAATTCACAAATGTTATGAGCACAGGATTAAATTTTTAGAATCTTTAATTATACTCTTGCTAAAAAAAATGCTTTATGGTTAAAAGAAAAACTACTTTAAGAAGATTATGAAAATAAATGCAAGAGAAAAAAATTATTAATATTAATAAAAATGAGAAAATCCAAAAAACACTTCGAATATTAAAAAATTAAAATTAATTTTCAATCGAATATTTATTTTCAATTTAATAATTAAATTGAATCTTGAATTATGTTATTATTTTATTTTAATTATTTTTAATACTTTGCTTTTATATGTAAATATGGTATATATGCGAAATGGGGTCTTTTATCTCAACCTCCTCGTGGTGGATCCCGGAAACTGAGATTTTGAGGCTAATGAGAACTTTAAATTTTTTACCTATTTTATTAATAATTATATAAATATAAGTAAATAATTTAATTATTTAATAATAATGAATCAAATTTGCGGTATAAGCAAACGACATTTTCGTCGCTTACTTAAGATAATAAGAGAAGCAGAAAGCGACAATGTAATTGATTCAGGTGATGAAGCCTTAACTTTGCCACTTCATCAGAATCAAATTACACAAAATTTAATAGTTGAAAGCGCAAATTACTCAATAGAAAATCAATTGGAAGATTCCAATACACACGATGACTTTCACACTAGTGAAAGTGATGAAGAAGATGAAAATTATTATTCATCTGAAAATGGTTTGCGTAATAAGCTAGCTATACGGAGTATAGAAAACAACATTCCGCATAACACATAAAATAGTTTGTTGAAAATTCTTCATGAAGTAAACATAAATATTCCTTTGTGTGCAAAAACTGTTTTGGAAACACCTAGAGTTGAAATCAAAATCCGAACAATTAATAACGGAGAATATTGGCATTATGGAATTAAAAAAAATCTCGATAAAATGTTTAAAAGTTCAGATGCTAATTTAATTTCAGATATCATTTGCCTTGATATTGGAATTGACGGACTGCCATTATCAAAATCTTCAATCTTATGTTTGTGGCCAATTTTAGTGGCTATTGTAGACTTTGAAAAAAAAAAAAAATAGATCACGTCCATTTTTTATTGGAGCATATTCTGGGCAGGGAAACAAATTCAAAGGAGTCACAAATTTTTTTGACGATAATTTATAAAGGGAAAACAAAATGCGGTTCCATTTAAAAGGAAATGAAGGAAAGGTTATCAGTTGACTTATTATTGCTTGGAAATTTTATTTCCATGGATTTTTCTAGAAAGCCAAGATCGTTTGAAGAAGTATCAAGATGGAAAGCAGCGGAGTTTAGGCAATTTGTTCTTTATTCTGGTTTAATAGTATTAAAAAAAATGATAATTAAAAATTATTTCCAAAATACAAATTGTGCAAAATTAATGTAGGAAGAATTTGTTTCTACTTTTGAAGTTGTATATGGCGATGGAGAATTGACTTATAATGTACACAATTTGTTGCATATTGTGGATTGCGTCAAGCAGTTTGGATCTACAGATATGTTTCGGCTTATTGTTTCGAAAACCATATGCAATTTATTAAAAAAGAAATTCCTAAGGGTAATCAAAATTTGCAACAGATATATAATAGATTAGAAGAAGGATGCAAGCAAGATATTATTAAACAAACAGGCTTTCAAAAACAGGCAGAAAATAATGAAACATATGCTAAATATTCAAGCGAACATTATACTTTATCGAATCGAATACCTAATAACTGTTGATGTGTTCAAACATCACGGGGAAACGTTCCAGTTAGAGGTATATCTTTTAAAAACATTGAAGGAGGACGAAAGGTTGTAGAGGGGAAACACTTTGTAGGAATTTCTCCTTTTTTCGAGGTCCCTATAAATTCTCTGGATATTGGAATTATTATGACAAAAGAATTATCAGAAAATGTGGAAATATTTGACATTAGTCAAATTCTATGGAAGAATTTAACATTTCCCTACGAAGAAAACTATGTGCTAAGGTAAATGTCCGGAAAGCGGAACGCTAATTTTTCTTAAGACTTTAGAACATTGTAAAAAATAATTTAGTTCCAATAACATTTCAAATGTTGATGAACTGTGAAGAATGGATAATTCTGAGCCAAAATAAGTCAAAATTATTAGTTAATTACTTATAATTGGTCTATAATAATATTAATTATCTCAAAATACTAATGTACATATTCCGGAACACTTTTTTTTTGCCTGTCTCTAAAACGGAACAAAACTGCTCCTAATGCGGAACATAAATATAAAATTTTAGTGTTTTTATATTTTTATTAAAAACAATTAAAGAAAGAATTATAATATATATATAACAAAAAAAAAAATATTTCTAATATATAAAAATGGTGTGTATAATGATTGTAATAGCCTTTCTCAGGAACCACACATAACAGGAAGCTGAAATTTTCACCATAGATTAGGATTTTAGCGGTTTGGGGTTTTGTTTTGGTTTGAAGTCGCTAGGTGGCGCTGTTGTGAAAATATAACGGTTTTTTTTTGTTTCTCAGTAACGAAGCATCTTAGGAACTTCAGATTTTCAACCATATGTTTGTTTCATTGCTATTTGGGTTTTTGTGAAATTTAGACCCGATAGGTGGCGCTGTTTCCAAGATATAACGGTTTTTCTGTTTCTTAGCAACGAAGCATCTTAGGAACTTCAGATTTTAACCATAGGTTTGTTTCGTTGTTATTTCACAAATATAAATTTCATTTAAAATAAATTAATTTGTTTTCAAATTACACTGGATGGATGAAAAATAATAAAAAATAATTTTATTTCAGCAGCAAATCTTTATAAACTACGATAATTCAAAAAATAAAAATATATTACAACGTCAATTGAAACTTTTGCATTTAAAACACAACAACGCATTATTTTTTATTTTCAATACGAATTTTATCAATTTCTTTAATGCAGTAAACACCTCTCTTATTTATCAGCTCAGGTTCATCTATTTTTGAGAGCACTTCACCAAGTGGATACCATAAAATGTCTTCTTTATCTGGCCATTTCCAATTAGTGCCAAACATTTCCATTGTTTTCACTTGCACGTCTTTTTCATTAATTTTTAAAATAATTCCTGGATAAAATTTCGTGATTTTCGATTTCGATCCACTGTTCCGATGATGCAACAGCAGGTAACTTTTCTTTTCTTTTCAATTTAGATATATCTTTCGGTGGTTCCGGCCAGAACAAATTTTTCTTAAAGGGTGTTGGTACATTAATATTCTCAACACAACGCAATTTTATAGCTGGTGAAACATTGTTTTCTTCATTTTGTGTTTGTTCAACTGGAATTTGTTTTAAATCAATGAATCATTGATATTGTTAACAATTGATGTTTCACCAAAATCGAATACTTCGACAATTGTATTATGGATGGATGGATAGAAAGAGGGGAGTCCGTGAAGGACTCAAGCACTCAGGCCAGAACTAGGCCCATTGTACCCCTCGGTGCGAAGAACCTTCATGTCACTCCCGCTGTGGCGGTTGTGAGCCATCCGCTATCTTTTCCGAATTTACAGATTTGTTGCCATCCATGAACCCCTGCTTCGCTCAGTTCGTTCAGGAGATAGGCACCAAAGCATTTATAACGTAGGTGCATGAGGCTGGGACAATGACACAGGAAGTGTTCAATAGTCTCTCTATCCTCACCGCACCCCCTACAGACGTGCACTTCAGAGCGCCGGATTTTGTAGGCATGATCCCGTAACATAGAGTGACCTGTTAAGATCGCAGTGCCCAGGTATACCGAGCTCTTGTTGAGCCGCAGGTATTTCTTGGTTACTTTCTCCTTCGGGATGCCCCAGAGACACCGCGTGGTGTGGCCGATATCACTAGCTAGCCAGATTTGTTGATGAGATTCGTCGGCCCATCGTTTTAGGTTCGCTTTAAGAGTCTGCAGTGCTACCCCAACTGTGGTCGTGATGACCTCCAGTTGCGATCCCTTTCTTGCTAGCTCGTCTGCTTTTTCGTTTCCCGGTATATTGCTATGTCCAGGAACCCATTTCAGTGTGACCCTATTCGACCGCGCCAGGTTGTTAAGACTGTGTTTACATTCTTGGACCAGCTTGGATTTGGTTGTATAGGATGTCACCGCTTTTAACGCAGCCTGACTATCTGAGAAGATTGTCAGGTCCCTATCTGTGGTTCCTTCTAATAGAAGGTGGTTACAGATTTCTTTAATTGCCACCACCTCTGCTTGGAAGACTGTGGCGTGGTCTTCCAAGCGAATAGACCTTTCTAGATTTAATTCCTCACAGTACATTCCCGCGCCAGTCAGGTTTCCCATTTTGGAGCCGTCGGTATATGCTGTTAACAGGCCAGCTGTTTGAGACACTATGTCAGTGTTCCAATCAGCTCTAGAAGGGATACTGAGTTTTACGTTTGATTCCAGGAAGGTTTCTTTCTGGGAATCGCTAGGTTTCTCAACATTGGGTATGATGGACTTCACAAATCCCAGGATAGACTCATGAGGTACAGAAGAACCTGTATGAGTCCATGCCTGGTTTAAGTGAAGTCTCAATGCAGCCCCCGCAGCAACTTTTTTGATGTGGATCCCAATTGGGTGGATAGCCGTAATGGTTTCCAGTGCTACTGTTGATGCTGTTCTCATTGCGCCAGTAATACTGAGACAACAAGAACGTTGTACTTTTTCCAACAACTTAAGATTGGAGAGTTTCTCAATCGCCTTCCACCAGACGAGAGAACCAAAGGAAAGAGTAGGGCGGACGACACTGGTGTAGAGCCAGCGAATCATATCCGGTTGTAGTCCCCATTTCTTTCCCATCGCGCCCCGACACATGCCAAAAATCCTATAGGCTTTTTTAGCTCGTTCTTCTAGGTGCGATCTCCAGTTCAATTTTTTGTCTAAAATAACGCCCAGATATTTAACGTTAGCTTTTAGTGCTATCCGGGTGCCTTTTATAACGGGAAGACTCAATAGTTGAGTTTTCCTTCTCAATGAGAATAAACAGATATCGGTTTTTAGCGGGTTGATGTTCAGCCCACAGTTGTCTGCCCATTGGCTAACAATATTCAGTGCAGGTTGCATTAACCCAGAGAGTTCCGATTCAAATTTGCTTGTGACGAGAATGACCAGGTCGTCTGCGTAGCATACGACGAGGTATCCCTGCCTTGTGAGTTCGAATAGGAGGTCATTCACGACTAGTATCCAAAGCAAGGGTGACAGAATGCCGCCCTGTGGTGTACCTTTGTGAACTTTACCTGCCCGTTCTTGATCCCCAAGGTTCGCATAAATTCTCCTATGTGCTAACATGTGTTCAATCCACTTGGAGATTTGTGGGTTGATGTTATGTTTATGTAGCACTTCATTAATTTTTTGCAGGAGTACATTGTTGAAAGCTCCTTCCACGTCTATAAAGGTTCCAAGCACAGATTCTTTGAAAAGAAAGGCTTTTTCAATGGTGTGAACCACTTCATGAAGAGCGGTTTCCACCGATTTACCCTTTAAATAGGCGTGCTGTTTGCCAGATAAGGCTGCCGATGGGAGCTTATCTCGAATTTCTCTTTCGCAGATTCTTTCCAGAGTCTTTAAAAGAAAGGAAGTGAGGCTGATTGGTCTGAATGCCTTGGTGGATGAATAGTCATCTCGACCCGGTTTTGGTATGAAGACCACTCTAACCTCCTGCCATTTTTTCGGGGTATATCCAAAGAAAATACACGCCCTGAAAAGGTTTATTAATCTATCAGCTATGAAATCCCATGAGTTTTGGAGGAGAGCAGGGAAGATCCCATCTTTACCTGGAGATTTAAATGGTTTGAAAGAAAAAACAGCCCATTTAGCTGCATTAAGGTTAATAAACTCTAATTCCGTATTCTCCAACCTATTGCTAGGCCGGTATGAATCTATTACAACAGAGGTGTCAAAGCATTTTGGGAAATGCTCTTCCATTAGTAATTCTAGTGACTCCCCTGCTGATTCAGCCCTGATACCTTCACTATTGATTAGGAGTTCAGGTTGAATGCGGGTTTTCGCTAGAAATTTCTTAATTCGTGACGCCTCGTTTACGCTATCTACACCATCACAGAACGATCTCCAAGATTGTCTCTTGGCTGAGCGGATGGCGTACTTATAATCTTTGAGCGCATTTTGATATGCGTTCCAATCTTCATCACGATTACAGTTCTTCGCTTTGTTGCAAAGCCTGCGTACCCGTTTACGTTTTCCTTTGAGGTCTTGTGTCAACCAAGGAGGGTCAGAGTCGGATCTGGCCCGTTTCAAGGGACAAGACTCTTCATAAGAATCCATAAGCAGGTTCGTGATCACATTTACTTCTCTGTCAATATCTTCACACGAGTACAATGTACGGGGGAAGTTAACTGAGAGATTTAATTTTGATTCCACCTTGCTCCTGAAAGAAGCCCAGTCAGTTTTTGCCGGGTTTCTATAAGGAATGGCTGGTGGGACCGTCGCATCAATTTCAAAAAGTATATATCTGTGATCCGATAAGGATGCTTCGTTCGAAACTCTCCAATTATGGATGTATGCAGATATATCAATTGTAGTTAGTGTTATATCTATTACTTCCCTACGAGAACGCGTGATAAAGGTAGGTTCTACCCCAAGGTTCATTAATAATAGGTTAGTTGTATAAATATAATCAAGCAGTGACTTACCCCTTTCATTACAATTTGAGCTGCCCCATACTGTATGATGCGAGTTTGCATCACAGCCTATAATCAGTTGTTTGTGGTTGCTCTGCGCTAGCTTCGCTACCTCATCCAACTCGGTAGATGGCGGAGGGGTGGGTGAGTCAAACGGTAGATAAACAGAAGCAAAGATGATCTGCTTTGGTCTCCCGTTTAATTCGCCCTCCCATGAAACCGCTATGCTATCTTTACTTGAGACCTGCGGGTGAGAAAATAGATTAATATTTTTCTTGGCTACAATACAGGCCCTGGGCCTACCTTGTTCGTTATTGTAGAACAGATTTACTGATTTGTTGCTCCATCCAGAAACCTTGTTTACGACGGTCCAAGGTTCCTGAATTAGCGCCAAATCTACTTCGCTTTTATCGAAAAGTTGTTGTAGGTTGGCCGTGGCCGCCCTACTACGATGGAGATTGATCTGAACAATTCTCATGAATTGTTTTGATCAACCTCCATCTCCAACTCTTCCGTTGACATCTCCTCCGTTAGGGTTTGGTCATCATCTAATGCCAGGAGCGGTCCTAGTAGGAGTAAATCCTCGTCTTCGTCGCAAGACGTACCTTTAACCGATCCTGTCATCAGATCATGTCCAGCCCGTTCATCTGTTTCGCCAATCACCAATTCGGTGATCAGTAAGCCAGATGATTTTTATAACGTTGGAGCAGCATTCGCGCTCTCTTCTTTAGAGGGTGCTGGTTTGGCTTCAGCAGCAGAACTGGAAACCGGTGGTTGTGTGGGGCAGGTTGGCGACACATTTTCCAATTTGAAAAAGATGCTTGCCATCCTGTACCACACCTCCCCCCTGGTTTCGTTAATCCTATCGAATGAGGTCTGGTCGATACCCAACACCAAGTAGATTCCTTGCGAATTCTCCTTAGCAAAGTATACCGTCCAGAGCTCAGTCGGCAGGTTGTTCTGTTGCTTAATCTGGCTAAGGATGGCTGGTACAGGTTTAGGCGGACCTATAACTTCAACCGTTACCCTCCTTAGCTTTGGAATGTCATCTTTGCTTACCATCTGTAAGCGGATATCATCCCAAGGCAACTTTATTTCGCTGATCAATTTCCCTAGGAAGTCTACCGAGAACTTGTCTAGACAGACTGCCCAGAAGAAATCGCCACGAAAGCCACTCCAACGGATACGAACCGGCAGAACATCACTGGTTGACATAAAAGCAGCGTCTATAGCTGATTCTAATGCCTCCCTAATGATAGTCTGTCTGTCCCGAGCGATCCTGCCCCCAGGTGCTGCAGAGTTGATGACAGCCATCTCGATAGATGTTTTGTCAACTCCTCTGACCACCTGAGAATAGGAACTCAGGGTTCGTTTACCTGTTGGTGTGACCTTCGGTCTTGCGACAGGTTTAGATCTACGATCTAAGCCTGATTTGGGAGCAGGTCCTTCCCTATAAGTTGATAGCTCAGGGACTACCTTCTTATTGGTTGGTCCTGCTTCTCCCGAATCATCCGAGCGGATTCTCTTTTTTGCTGCTTCTGTTGCAACAAGAGCCCGTGCAGGATCAGTTGTCCCCATTTTCCAACCTAATGTGGTTGACATGGCAACGCCTGACACCGCACGGGCCCCTGCCGCAGCAGGAGCAACACAAGTAGTTGCTGGTTTGGCCGGGTGGACCGATGTGGAACCTGGCAATGCACTAGCGGCTCCCGCGGTGTTTCCACCTTTGGGATTCACCCGTGCACCACCCGGTTCTCCACCTTTCACGCCCTGTACCGCGCCGCGCAACTTCTCCCTTCTCTGTTTCCGCTTCTGCCCGACAGACAGTGGTTTCCCATCACCTGGTGTAACCCCCTTCCTCGCAGACGGACTTCCAAGGTTGAGCCTTTCCAGCGCAGCCCTTGCCCGCTGTCGTTTGCGCTGTTGCGCACCCGACAGTTTATTTTTCTTTTTCTTTTTAACCAGGACCTCACCTCCTGTCGTGTGGGAGGGGGTCGAGGTTTGGGTCGCGTTTTTAATCGTATCGGCCCTATCTACTCTTGCTACTGGCGACTTAGTTGTTACCTTAGTAACAACCAAGCCCTCGCCGGAAGTCGTAGCCTCTTCCGACACTTGTGGTAATATCCTACCACGAATTTTTTTAGATTCGGACATTCAAATCATGAAGGTGGATTCTCTTGGTTTTCGGTCTTCGCCCTTCGCCGTTCCAGCATGGTTGCACCTACTGGCATCGCCTCAGGGTTCCTCAGACTTACTTAAGCCCCACCACCGCGACAAGGTGGAATCCGACGGGGGGGACAATTGTATTAAATCGTTCTTGTATATTGCTTGTTGTTTCTTTTACTTGATTTTTAATTTTCTTCCATAAATAAAATGATTCTCATCTTCTTTAGCTCCGATCCATTCATCATTTTTTAATTGCTTTTCAAATTCAGTGAGTTTTTCAAAACCGATTTCAACTTGTAAAAATTTAAAATGTTCATTTTCAATGTCTGTTTTAACATTTCTTACAGGATTTTGAACCGGAGTACTGGTATTATTACTCGTTAAACACGTATAAAACAATTTTCCGTAACAAAGAGCGTTGACGTCGAAAGGATATAAGCCAGTGGCCTTAAAACCACTTATTACAACTTCACTCATATTAGGCGTTTCTAAAGTTTTTTGCAAGGGAGCGAAATCTTCGCGCTTTATTTTCACACTGTAATTTTGCCCCAATCTCGGACGATGTTCATCCACGCTACTTTTAGAGGATGAAAAAATCCCACGTCCAATGGTTGCAAAAGATGCGTCGTATTTGGTAAAAGAGCTATTAATATTATTTTGTGCTCTCTACAATATTTACTTAAAGATAAAGGAAGATGAGCAACATGGCCATCAAGAAAACGGATGACAGGAAATTCAACATTTTTAGTTTTCAACCAGTTGTAAAATATGTTAGCAATATATTCAAAAACTGTTTCTTCGGTCATCCAGCCAGAGTCGCTGCATCCTAAACCCCAGCCAGATGGAATACTTTTTGAAACGCTGAACGGGACTCTCTTATGTGCCATAACTATCATTGGAGGTGCAATTGAACCATCTTTCAGTCTTTTTTCATCATTAGCTGTTAATAAATGTAGACTTTTCTGACCTTTCTCTGCTAAACCTTTTCCTTCCTTGGGAGCAAGAAAGAACGCAGTTTCGCCACAGTTAAAAACGCGATTTGGATGGTTCAAAATTTCAACAAAATCTTCCCCTTTTAAATATTTTGATATTTGGGTGAACCAATCTCTGAGTGACGCCTCGGTCACATTGGCGCGGCTTTTTGACGTATTGGGTCACCCGCTGCCTTATAGATGGATTCCGCTTACAAAATCCTTCATATCAATGTCGACCAGAAATTCATAAAGAAATATTTTTTGAATTAATTAGAATGGTTTGATAACTTACCTGGTCGAACATCATGAAAATTATTTGGGATGTTCATTTCAGTGACCAATAATTTCACTGAATCCAGTAACATATTTTTATTTATTTCAAACCCAATTTTTCCAAGATGTTCTTCTTGTTCACACGTTAATACCGAAGGTGCTCCTAGAGGCTTTTCCGGGTATTTTTTTTTTTTGTTATTCTCCTATGCAGTGTCGTTTTTGGTATTTTAAATAATCTACTCGCTGAATTTAACGACATTCCGCTTTTAATAGATTCAAACGCATCTTTCAATTCGTTTTTAGAATATTCTTTTGGAGGCATGTTGATTATTTAAAAATATTTAAAATTTAGTATGTAATTAGCATGTTCCGCAATACGGACAATATCATATACGTATTGTTCGCAAAGTGGAACACCGCGTTCCACTTTAGGATATTAGAGAAGAATTAATAACTTTTAAAATTTAGTCGTTTTTACTAACATTTTCGAATCAGAAACAACGAATTTTTATAATATATTTATTAATCTTTAATGTGAGCAAAATTGGAACTACACTTTTAATTATTGTTTTTGATTTATTTTCATTTGAAAAAGCGCTTATCTGTATGAAAAACTAAAAAATATATCATATCTATTATGGTAAATTTTAACTAATTTTAAGAAAAATTACATGTTTCAAATTTGCTCACATAATTTTAAATAATGTTTTGAAGAAATTGAAAGTAAATATTTTTTTTTTTTTTATAAATTATTATAACAAAACTTTAATTTTTGTTAAATGTTATTACTGTCCCTAAACTGGAACAATCATTCCTAATTACGACAATTAGGCGCAATTCAGTGTACCAAAAGTGGAACACGTTTATTTAATAAATAAAAAAAAAAAAAAAATATTTTTTAGTGTAAATCACAAAATTTGTGCATTAAAAAAGCTTAATTACAAATGTCACTTACTTAAGCAAAATTTTTATGATCTTCAATGTTTTACACTTCACTATGAACTGACCCGGACCGAGAGGACATTTACATAATTTTTATAATTCGTAAAAAAAAATTACTTAGGATGTAATGACAAAATAAGTTCTAACGGATAGATAAAACTATTTAATTTTTTAGATTTGAGACAAAGACGCTCTAATATTAAGATGGACAGTAATATATTTTTACATTATTTTTCATTAAAAACTGGGGAGGGGCTTTTACACAAAAAACAGCTTTGCAATAAATATGGTTTGAGAAGAATAATTATTATATATATGGTTTTGATATTAGATATTTCAATGTGCTTTTTAACACAAAATATTTTTTATTTTCGGTAAATTTTTTTCGTTATATATTTTTAGAAAGGGATAAAAAACATGTTAAGAAAGAGGAGAGAAATATAAAATATATTTTATAATACGAGTTATCTGGTACCCCTAATTAGCAGCTTGAATGAAATATGAAATAAATATTGAAAACTATTTCGCGCTATACACAAATAAATTTTTGCAATACATACATTCAAATTCTATAACTTTATACAAATTTATATAAATTAATGTTAATTAAAAATTATTTCCAAAATACAAATTGTGCAAAATTAATGTAGGAAGAATTTGTTTCTACTTTTGAAGTTGTATATGGCGATGGAGAATTGACTTATAATGTACACAATTTGTTGCATATTGTGGATTGCGTCAAGCAGTTTGGATCTACAGATATGTTTCGGCTTATTGTTTCGAAAACCATATGCAATTTATTAAAAAAGAAATTCCTAAGGGTAATCAAAATTTGCAACAGATATATAATAGATTAGAAGAAGGATGCAAGCAAGATATTATTAAACAAACAGGCTTTCAAAAACAGGCAGAAAATAATGAAACATATGCTAAATATTCAAGCGAACATTATACTTTATCGAATCGAATACCTAATAACTGTTGATGTGTTCAAACATCACGGGGAAACGTTCCAGTTAGAGGTATATCTTTTAAAAACATTGAAGGAGGACGAAAGGTTGTAGAGGGGAAACACTTTGTAGGAATTTCTCCTTTTTTCGAGGTCCCTATAAATTCTCTGGATATTGGAATTATTATGACAAAAGAATTATCAGAAAATGTGGAAATATTTGACATTAGTCAAATTCTATGGAAGAATTTAACATTTCCCTACGAAGAAAACTATGTGCTAAGGTAAATGTCCGGAAAGCGGAACGCTAATTTTTCTTAAGACTTTAGAACATTGTAAAAAATAATTTAGTTCCAATAACATTTCAAATGTTGATGAACTGTGAAGAATGGATAATTCTGAGCCAAAATAAGTCAAAATTATTAGTTAATTACTTATAATTGGTCTATAATAATATTAATTATCTCAAAATACTAATGTACATATTCCGGAACACTTTTTTTTTGCCTGTCTCTAAAACGGAACAAAACTGCTCCTAATGCGGAACATAAATATAAAATTTTAGTGTTTTTATATTTTTATTAAAAACAATTAAAGAAAGAATTATAATATATATATAACAAAAAAAAAAATATTTCTAATATATAAAAATGGTGTGTATAATGATTGTAATAGCCTTTCTCAGGAACCACACATAACAGGAAGCTGAAATTTTCACCATAGATTAGGATTTTAGCGGTTTGGGGTTTTGTTTTGGTTTGAAGTCGCTAGGTGGCGCTGTTGTGAAAATATAACGGTTTTTTTTTGTTTCTCAGTAACGAAGCATCTTAGGAACTTCAGATTTTCAACCATATGTTTGTTTCATTGCTGTTTGGGTTTTTGTGAAATTTAGACCCGATAGGTGGCGCTGTTTCCAAGATATAACGGTTTTTCTGTTTCTTAGCAACGAAGCATCTTAGGAACTTCAGATTTTAACCATAGGTTTGTTTCGTTGTTATTTCACAAATATAAATTTCATTTAAAATAAATTAATTTGTTTTCAAATTACACTGGATGGATGAAAAATAATAAAAAATAATTTTATTTCAGCAGCAAATCTTTATAAACTACGATAATTCAAAAAATAAAAATATATTACAACGTCAATTGAAACTTTTGCATTTAAAACACAACAACGCATTATTTTTTATTTTCAATACGAATTTTATCAATTTCTTTAATGCAGTAAACACCTCTCTTATTTATCAGCTCAGGTTCATCTATTTTTGAGAGCACTTCACCAAGTGGATACCATAAAATGTCTTCTTTATCTGGCCATTTCCAATTAGTGCCAAACATTTCCATTGTTTTCACTTGCACGTCTTTTTCATTAATTTTTAAAATAATTCCTGGATAAAATTTCGTGATTTTCGATTTCGATCCACTGTTCCGATGATGCAACAGCAGGTAACTTTTCTTTTCTTTTCAATTTAGATATATCTTTCGGTGGTTCCGGCCAGAACAAATTTTTCTTAAAGGGTGTTGGTACATTAATATTCTCAACACAACGCAATTTTATAGCTGGTGAAACATTGTTTTCTTCATTTTGTGTTTGTTCAACTGGAATTTGTTTTAAATCAATGAATCATTGATATTGTTAACAATTGATGTTTCACCAAAATCGAATACTTCGACAATTGTATTAAATCGTTCTTGTATATTGCTTGTTGTTTCTTTTACTTGATTTTTAATTTTCTTCCATAAATAAAATGATTCTCATCTTCTTTAGCTCCGATCCATTCATCATTTTTTAATTGCTTTTCAAATTCAGTGAGTTTTTCAAAACCGATTTCAACTTGTAAAAATTTAAAATGTTCATTTTCAATGTCTGTTTTAACATTTCTTACAGGATTTTGAACCGGAGTACTGGTATTATTACTCGTTAAACACGTATAAAACAATTTTCCGTAACAAAGAGCGTTGACGTCGAAAGGATATAAGCCAGTGGCCTTAAAACCACTTATTACAACTTCACTCATATTAGGCGTTTCTAAAGTTTTTTGCAAGGGAGCGAAATCTTCGCGCTTTATTTTCACACTGTAATTTTGCCCCAATCTCGGACGATGTTCCTCCACGCTACTTTTAGAGGATGAAAAAATCCCACGTCCAATGGTTGCAAAAGATGCGTCGTATTTGGTAAAAGAGCTATTAATATTATTTTGTGCTCTCTACAATATTTACTTAAAGATAAAGGATGATGAGCAACATGGCCATCAAGAAAACGGATGACAGGAAATTCAACATTTTTAGTTTTCAACCAGTTGTAAAATATGTTAGCAATATATTCAAAAACTGTTTCTTCGGTCATCCAGCCAGAGTCGCTGCATCCTAAACCCCAGCCAGATGGAATACTTTTTGAAACGCTGAACGGGACTCTCTTATATGCCATAACTATCATTGGAGGTGCAATTGAACCATCTTTCAGTCTTTTTTCATCATTAGCTGTTAATAAATGTAGACTTTTCTGACCTTTCTCTGCTAAAACTTTTCCTTCCTTGGGAGCAAGAAAGAACGCAGTTTCGCCACAGTTAAAAACGCGATTTGGATGGTTCAAAATTTCAACAAAATCTTCCCCTTTTAAATATTTTGATATTTGGGTGAACCAATCTCTGAGTGACGCCTCGGTCACATTGGCGCGGCTTTTTGACAGGTATTGGGTCACCCGCTGCCTTATAGATGGATTCCGCTTACAAAATCCTTCATATCAATGTCGACCAGAAATTCATAAAGAAATATTTTTTGAATTAATTAGAATGGTTTGATAACTTACCTGGTCGAACATCATGAAAATTATTTGGGATGTTCATTTCAGTGACCAATAATTTCACTGAATCCAGTAACATATTTTTATTTATTTCAAACCCAATTTTTCCAAGATGTTCTTCTTGTTAACACGTTAATACCGAAGGTGCTCCTAGAGGCTTTTCCGGGTAATTTTTTTTTTTGTTATTCTCCTATGCAGTGTCGTTTTTGGTATTTTAAATAATCTACTCGGGAATTTAACGACATTCCGCTTTTAATAGATTCAAACGCATCTTTCAATTCGTTTTTAGAATATTCTTTTGGAGGCATGTTGATTATTTAAAAATATTTAAAATTTAGTATGTAATTAGCATGTTCCGCAATACGGACAATATCATATACGTATTGTTCGCAAAGTGGAACACCGCGTTCCACTTTAGGATATTAGAGAAGAATTAATAACTTTTAAAATTTAGTCGTTTTTACTAACATTTTCGAATCAGAAACAACAAATTTTTATAATATATTTATTAATCTTTAATGTGAGCAAAATTGGAACTACACTTTTAATTATTGTTTTTGATTTATTTTCATTTGAAAAAGCGCTTATCTGTATGAAAAACTAAAAAATATATCATATCTATTATGGTAAATTTTAACTAATTTTAAGAAAAATTACATGTTTCAAATTTGCTCACATAATTTTAAATAATGTTTTGAAGAAATTGAAAGTAAATATTTTTTTTTTTTTATAAATTATTATAACAAAACTTTAATTTTTGTTAAATGTTATTACTGTCCCTAAACTGGAACAATCATTCCTAATTACGACAATTAGGCGCAATTCAGTGTACCAAAAGTGGAACACGTTTATTTAATAAATAAAAAAAAAAAAAAATATTTTTTAGTGTAAATCACAAAATTTGTGCATTAAAAAAGCTTAATTACAAATGTCACTTACTTAAGCAAAATTTTTATGATCTTCAATGTTTTACACTTCACTATGAACTGACCCGGACCGAGAGGACATTTACATAATTTTTATAATTCGTAAAAAAAAATTACTTAGGATGTAATGACAAAATAAGTTCTAACGGATAGATAAAACTATTTAATTTTTTAGATTTGAGACAAAGACGCTCTAATATTAAGATGGACAGTAATATATTTTTACATTATTTTTCATTAAAAACTGGGGAGGGGCTTTTACACAAAAAACAGCTTTGCAATAAATATGGTTTGAGAAGAATAATTATTATATATATGGTTTTGATATTAGATATTTCAATGTGCTTTTTAACACAAAATATTTTTTATTTTCGGTAAATTTTTTTCGTTATATATTTTTAGAAAGGGATAAAAAACATGTTAAGAAAGAGGAAAGAAATATAAAATATATTTTATAATATTGAACCATATATGCGTCTTTAACCTATATTGTTTCTTCTTGCATTTTTTGTTTTGTTTTTTTTTTTTTTTTTTTTTCACAAGAAATTTTCAAGGCCAACTTTTTCAATTTATTTTTGAAAAATTTAATTTTCATATTTTAGAATTTTAAGTTATTATGGAATCAATTAAGAGTGTTTTGTGACGGACTTTGAAGTAAAAAAAATTGACTTCAATTTGATTTGTTGAGGTCGGCACTCTATATGACTACATAGGACCCTGAAATTGTATGGGATTACTTAGGTGAAGAGGGTAAGGTGTAAGCTGTAAGGTCTCGTTTGTAGTATCAAATTAAAACCCTTATTGGGCAGAGTATGAAATGAATCTGCAAAAATCATTAATTTTGGTAATATAAAACAAATATTTCTGATATTTAATATGAAAAACTGAAAATGCCATCACTATTTATGTATGTAAATATTTAATATTATGTAAAATATTACTAACTAACTACGAGTTATCTGGTACCCCTAATTAGCAGCTTGAATGAAATATGAAATAAATATAGAAAACTATTTCGCGCTATACACAAATAAATTTTTGCAATACATACATTCAAATTCTATAACTTTATACAAATTTATATAAATTAGGGGTACCAGATAACTCGTAGTTAGTTAGTAATATTTTACATAATATTAAATATTTACATACATAAATAGTGATGGCATTTTCAGTTTTTCATATTAAATATCAGAAATGTTTGTTTTATATTACCAAAATTAATGATTTTTGCAGATTCATTTCATACTCTGCCCAATAAGGGTTTTAATTTGATACTACAAACGAGACCTTACACCTTACCCTCTTCACCTAAGTAATCCCATACAATTTCAGGGTCCTATGTAGTCATATAGAGTGCCGACCTCAACAAATCAAATTGAAGTCAATTTTTTTTACTTCAAAGTCCGTCACAGAACACTCTTAATTGATTCCATAATAACTTAAAATTCTAAAATATGAAAATTAAATTTTTCAAAAATAAATTGAAAAAGTTGGCCTTGAAAATTTCTTGTGAAAAAAAAAAAAAAAAAAAAAAAAAAAAAATGCAAGAAGAAACAATATAGGTTAAAGACGCATATATGGTTCAATATTATAAAATATATTTTATATTTCTTTCCTCTTTCTTAACATATTTTTTATCCCTTTCTAAAAATATATAACGAAAAAAATATACCGAAAATAAAAAATATTTTGTGTTAAAAAGCACATTGAAATATCTAATATCAAAACCATATATATAATAATTATTCTTCTCAAACCATATTTATTGCAAAGCTGTTTTTTGTGTAAAAGCCCCTCCCCAGTTTTTAATGAAAAATAATGTAAAAATATATTACTGGCCATCTTATTCATTATATAGTTTTTGTTTGAGATATATTGGATATATTCCTTATTATTAAACATATAAAAATACTGTTCCCGTTTCGGTACTTTTTTCCGCTTTCCGGACATTTACTATAATTCCTCTTTTGTATTTATGGAAAAAAAAATAAACAATTCTTTAGGTTAGTTGTCACAAGGCTAATAATTAAATTGAAGGCAACACTTATCTTATATGAGTAAAATAGTTTTTTCTTTTTTAAAATAAAAAGTTTTTATGATAATTAATTAAATTACATTTTATATTTTACAGAAAATACTGCCAAAAATTCAACAAGCTACGACAACAATAAAAAAAAGTAAAAACTTACAAACCTAAAGTAGTATGATGCTTCCAAAATGTGAAGGTATTTTAAAAGTTAAATAATAAATTTCTTTAAATAATGTATATGATTTTCTAGTACAAAAAGAAAATATATGAAATTCAGCACATATTGAATTTGAAAAACTGTTAAACTCAGACAATTACTGGATTGCCAGAAGACTGTTCGTTTCTTTAAGAATAAAAATTATTAAATTTTAATAAATATTCTTTCAGCTATGTATATTTCTAAACTACCGAAAATATCTACAATAATAATTGAAAATACAGAGGACATAGAAACGGAACTGGTCGAGTGTTATGTCAGCTCACAAATGCAGATTGAACAAAATTCCGAACATCATGACAAAAATAAAAATTCTACTATCACTGAATCTGATATTTTCGACAATGAAAAAACTGCGAACATGGATGTAGATTCACAAGAATCGCAGATCTTCCCAAATGGTCAATGTATTTTTAGTGATGAATTTCTCCAAAATAGAGAACATAACGAAACTGACCAATTCCAAAATGTTAATTTAAAATTATCGATAAATTCTCGAAATATTATCGATAATTCGATAAATAATACAGCACACATTATTCGAAATTTCTGAAAATGTTATTCAAAATTTTCGTTAGTGATTTAAAAATTAAAATTATAAACAGTAGGCCATACTTTCTGCTATGATTTATGTTGTTATTCTGGTTGTTGCAATTCGAAAACCATTCTGTCTTTACACTTGAACTTTGAAACTTAATTACTCTTCTAGATTGTTTTAATTTTTCTTGTAAAAATTAAAAAAATTGTTTGTGTGTAAAATTGCGAAATTTGAACTTCTCCCACATTTCGGTAAATTTTGATAAAAAGGTAAGAAAGACTTTTTTTTAATTTTAATTTAAGATATTATATACGTGTTGAATTCTATTAATATTTTTCAAGCCATAGCGAATAATACAAATGAAAATAAAAAAAATAAAGATTCACCGTGGAATTATTTTAACCGCTCTAAAGATGGAAGTGCTGGTATATGCACAATTCACGGTTGCTCGAAAATGATAAAATCTGCAGGTGGAATGACTACTGGTTTACGTAGCCATCTTAGAACGCAGCATAACATAAGTTTATTAAAAAGAGATCAAATTTGTGTAACCTCGAGCGGAATTAAAACTGCAAAAATATCAACTGAAGCCGATTGTTCTGAAAAAATTACAAATTTTTTCACCGAAACCATTGATGATTCTCTACCTGCAATTATATCTCGTATGACAAGCAAAGATGGCCTGGCATTTAAAACATTTTCTACTTCATATGATTTGAGATAGCTATTAAAAACTAAAGGTCATCAGCAAATTCCTAAATCATCCAACACAATTAGGAATATAGTTTTATCGTATTCCAAAAAAATACGTGATGAAATGATAAATGAGTTATCTTCACGAACTCTTCGGGGCGAAAGATTTAGTATGACGTTTGATGAGTGGACTTCGGTTAAAAATCGCCAATATATGAATATTAATATTTACGCAAATAACATGTTTTGGAACCTTGGCTTAACGCGAGTGTATGGATCAAGCATAGACGTGCGTTGAGCTACTTGCCGACAAATTACATGAATTTAAACTCGTTCTTGATAATATTATTTCAATTACAACGGATGGTGCTTCCGTGATGACGAAAGTGGGTAAATTAGTATATGCTGGCCATCGGCTTTGCTTAGCGCATGGGGCATGGCATACAATTAGCTGTGGTAAAAGTTCTTTATAAAAAACATACCGTAAATGAAGAATTAAATAATTATGAAAATCCAGATAATGATGAAAATGATAAAAATTATGTAGATGAAAGTGAAGAAAATTACGGTTTTGATGTAATTCATGGTACGCCCATAGAAGAAGTTTCAAATATAATATTGGACTCGAAAATACACTCACTGGTTGAAGAAATACGAAAGGTTGTAAAAAAATTTCGGAGATCACCCACAAAAAATGATAGTGTTCTCCAAAAATATGTAAAAGAAGAATTTGGAAAAGTAATGGAATTGAAATTGGATTCGAAAACACGATGGAAACACGATAGTTTACTAGATATGCTCGAACGATTTCAAGTAATAAAAATTCGGTAAGAAAAAGTCTAATTGACCTTAACATAGATATTAGCTTTTCAGATGAAAAATTTGACTTGTTATCAAGTATAATATCTGCGCTGCTTCCAATTAAAGTGGCTGTAGAAACACTTTGTTGTCGAGACACGAATCTATTTATGCTGGATGAATTGTCTTAACAAAACAGTTGGTTAAGTAAAGAATTTAAAACAGAATTCATATTACGGATCAAGGAATGCAGGACAACTTTTGCAGATGTTTTTCAATATTTGAATAATCCATCAAACGAAGAAGATTCTTTTCATCAAACGAAGAAGATTATGATATATTTAATCAAACAAATAAAACTTCAATTGCTAAAGCTATTGTAAAATTTGTGATGAGTCATTGTGATAAAAATGATGAAAACTTTGGTGAAAATACATATGATAATATAGAAGAAGTTTTAGAGGTGTCACACACTCCTGTCCCTGATGTTATATTATCAATGAAACAAAAACTTCACCGAGCAATACAAGAGAAATCAAATTTAAATCTAGAAAGATCACAAGGACTACAGCAAAGAACGTTAGGAGATATAAATAAAATTATGAAAAGAGAAATGACGTACTTTGAAGACGTGAAAGTTCGTGGTAAATACTTAGAATTAGCCTATAACTAACTACCTACAATCCGTGCAACCAACAAGTGTTGAATCAGAAAGAGTGTTTTCGGCCGCAGGGATATTCTGCACAAAAATGCGATCCCGATTAAATTATGAAAGTTTAAATGCGTTATGTTTTTTAAGAGCATTTTTTAATAAATTAAATTAAATAAAAAAAACATTTAAAAAAATTTTTTTCATTAAATTTGAATTGCTTATTTTTTATCGATAAATCGATAAATAATTTTTTTTTTTATAGAGTTATCGATAATTTCATTTTTATGATATTTTGCAATCCTTATTCGCAATTGATCCTAAGTAAAAAAAAAATAATACGATGCAAATAAATGTTTGTTATATGCACCAAATTTCAGACATAGTGAAGTCGAAGAATATGAAAAGCAAAATAAAATTAAACGAGCCACAGACAAACATCACAAATCTACTTGTTGTTGCTGTATAAAAAGTAATTTAATATAACTTTATTTAAATCAAAACTAAATCATTTTTATACAGTTGACAGACAAAACAGGAAAATTTCTTCTTTAACTTTAATGGTTGAAAAACTATCGAATCATATTATGGGAGAGGAGCCATTATGTTAATTACCACTACCATTCAAATCCAAAGAGGATATAGACGATTTTGAGTCCACACTTGATGCTGATACTGAAAGAGCATTGGTAAGATAATTTAATATCTAAAAGTTTTTCTTACAAAAAAATATAAATTTTAGAAAAAATATATTAGTAGTATTAAGGGAAAACAGCCGTTAAAAAAATATCTTCATAAAATTATGACAAACGGTATTGCCAAATAAAAAATTTCTCCGGTAAAAAGGGAAAATTATCCTTTAAAAAATGGGACAAATTTTACAAGTGCTTTTTGGTAAGTTGTGATACTTTTAATAATGAATATATTTTTCTACTTTAACTTAATTGTGTGTTATTGTAGAATCTTCCAACCGAAAACTTCGGCAAAATTGAGTTTCAAAATGTAGATCTGCAAAAATGCAAATAAATAAATATAACTGGTCGCAAAAACAAACAAAAATGTGATCTTATATTCAATTTTTATTATTTTTTTTAATAATTTATTTACATGTCCATGAAGAGACGATTTTAAGGTTATAATTTTATTTTTGTTAAAGATGCTTTATTGCTATGTCTTAAATTTCTATACTAAGAAAACTGAATTGTTAATTTTTTACGTTATCCAATATATAAATACTGTTTATAATTTTATTTTTTTGTTATTTATAGATATACATGAGGATATGATTTTGAAATTGTACGATTTTATATTTATGATCTTTGCTTTTTATAAATTTATTTTTATAATATGAACCAGAATTCAATTTATAAATGTTAAAGACTAATAATTTAGGGGATTATTAAAATGAATGTATATGGAAGAATTACCTATTGTTAATTATTTATTATTAGGGTTAAATATCCAATTATTTCCTTGAAAAGCCTGGTTCATATTATAAAAATAAATTTATAAAAAGCAAAGATCATAAATATAAAATCGTACAATTTCAAAATCATAACCTCATGTATATAGTTGTGGTTTATTTGAAATCAATTTATAATTAATTTTAGGAATCAAAGTTTTATCAATTATTATTTAATTTTCAGAATCGCTTTATTTCAAATATATGTACATAAATTTTTAATTCATTATTAGAAGCAATTTATTATTGGTCGGGATCTAGTCCAAATCAGATTGTTAAAAAATCGGACATCGTCTATATAAAATAAATTGTTATTAAATAATTTGGAATCAATATTATAATCGATTCTATGATACTAGAATCAATTTACTATCAATTAGGTTTCAATTCATGTCTTGCTGGGCTTGTAATATTTAAATATATCTCAATTTTCTCAATATTTTTTGGAAGCCTTTATAAAATTTCAGTAATTTTGTTTTTAAAACAAGAACAGAAATTATTAAATTTATATAACAATAACAAGGACAAATATCTGCTGATATGTAATGTAGCATGTAATGTAGGAAAGATTTGTGACTACAATTTAAATTTTTTAAATGTAAATGCCAATTATGGAGGTTCTAACCGTGATGCTACAATTTTGAGGAAATCATTAGAAAAAGCACATTTGCATAACAAATATGATACAGGCAATTTACAAAACAGTTGGTTATTAGATAATATACTTTAATTTAAAGAATTATTATTATTTTTCTAATCGTCCAAGAAAATAGTATTCACATACTCTTCATTCACATTAATTTCTTGTTCTTCGATTGTCGAACGCATTGTCTCCTTCCTAAAAATACAAATATATTTAATGAATTAATATGTCTATTCAAATACAGAAGAAGAAGAAGAAGATGACGAAATCAATGAATCATGATGAACAAGTTGTTACATTACTAAGAATTGCTTGAGAAGTGCAACATCATATTGTACGAGATTATTTTAATGAAATGTGAAATTTATATGTAATGAAATGTGGAATTTGTTGATTGTAAATAAATTTGTTTAAATATTTTAAAAATATTTATTAAATTACAAAATTATTATTATTTATGAATTATTGGTAGAAAATGGGTTAGATACTTACTTTTTTAAAATATTTCCCTAATTAGTTGAATTCTTTAAAATAATGTTTTTACTTACTCGGGATACTGCTGGTTGCGACATAATTGTAATTTCATACAAATCTATTAACATTATTGTACAATTCGGACAATTTTTAAAAAACATTATTTTTCGTAAAATATTTTACAATTATTAAAAAAAAGTGTTAATAATAATATTTAATAATTGTAGAATATCGAAAAAAAATTATTCCTTTTAATGTAATTATTTACCTTTTCAAAATAGCTATGGAGTTTTTTAAAGTCAAACTGCGCGAATTGGAAATTAAAATTTCGTAGGAAACATTTTTTCCCGGTCGCCGGACCCGGAATACATTTTGGAGAAAAAATAATTCCAAACTGCGCGAATATGTCAAAAACTCCCAATTGCTAATTCCCTGGGAATTACCGGAATAGGACCACTGTTTAACTTGCTGGTGCAGGAATATTGATGTGCAATCCGTCTAAGCAGGAAATTAAATTTGGGAAATTATTATTTCCACGTAAAAAATCGAATTTTTCAATAATATTTTTCGCTTTATCTCTTGATGTCCATTTTATATATATTTTTGACAATTTAGTAAACAATTTGCAAATAAATCAAATTGTGTTCACGGCACATCCTTCTGATACTCCAAACTAGGGGTTTCTCAAACGGGATGACGGGATCCCTGTAGTAAAATTGAATATCGTAATCCCTGGATTTCCGCTTAATTAAAAAACATAATACAGATGGCACTAAATT
The DNA here is from genome assembly GCA_963920725.1 of Rhamphomyia laevipes. NCBI lineage: Eukaryota > Metazoa > Arthropoda > Insecta > Diptera > Empididae > Rhamphomyia > Rhamphomyia laevipes. Next base: position 119,112,580 of record OY987255.1, read on the forward strand.
TTCGATTTAGGTTTCATTGCTATTATTTTGTAAAATATCAAATAACGTAACCCTCATAAGGGGCATATTCGAAATAGTTATTGGATGTGGCGACGTTGTAGTGTCAAAAGGTGATCGCATTTAGGAACAGGTGTTTCGAAACATCATTCACACCTAGTCTTTTAAGCAATGTGTGAATTGTGTTTGTCACAGTTTCAAAAATTGTGTCTGCCATTTTCTATACACAGTGACAAAATTCGTGCCTTGTTTGCCATATTTTATGTATACGCTATTTATTCTGTGTTACGTAACAATTGTTTCCACAATTACAGTTATGTGTCAAAAATTTTGTAATCTTATATTACGTTTATGGAAACATTGAAAATTTTGTATAATTTTTATAAGATATATTCATTTATGTTTATATAATAAATAAAATGACAAATAATATACTATATAGCATGAAAATTGTGCTTAATAAGCTGAAATTTTATGGGAAATAACATTTTGTCAGTGAATATTGTCTTTGTAGCTCGAAAGAAACCACTGATCACTTAAAATTAAGCTAATTAATAAAAAAATATTTAATTAAAAAAATTAATATTTAATTTTTTTTAAAGAGAATGCTGGAAGTAATTTTAAAGTATTTCCAATTAGTAATTATTGTTAAAATATAGATTTCTTAGATTGTTTATGATGATAGAAATTATTAAAATCTGTAAATTAATATTCGATATTTTGGGACGCCATTTTTTGTCAAGACGATAAAAATGTCGGATATACCAGTTCCTAACTGGTAATTGCGCCTGGAAAAACATCCTATTTGGGAATTGTGTATTGTTTATGTTACAAATAATTCCAAATTGGAATTTGTGTGCATTTTGGGTGATTAATGTGTTTATTTAGAAATTGTATTAAATATGTGGTTACAGTAATTCCTAATTGGGAATTGTGTCTATTTTGCGTCCAAAATGTGTCCATTTAGGAATTGTGGCTAATATGTGGTTAAGAAAGAAATTCCTAATTGGGAATTGTGTTTATTTTAATTAATCTGTCAAACTATTATTCAAAAATCCCAAAATGGCATACAAGTTGGTAATGACCATTGAAAGATCCGGTTTTTTGTATTAAGCGATCCCTGCTAAATGGGAGAAAAAAATTTTTTGAGCTGGCCGCAGCACTAAAAATGAAAGATTTGGATTAATTGCGGGCTGATCTAAATTCAATCCCATCAGAATATTGGACACAATCGGAATGTACGTTGAGGGCACGTGTCAATACATTCGTTGAAGCACGGCAATTGGAAATACAATTGACTAACTTTATGATACAGAAGCAAAGGACTTGTAAGTTATACTCGCATTAATTCTCAACATAGTAATCAAGTCTATAAGGAATATAACATAACTTTTAAAACATATTAAAAGTTATGTTATATTCTTTATAGACTTACTGTGAAAAATCCACAAGCTTGCTTTGTAGCTGTATATGCTTTTTTACCTTGCGGTAAAACGAAGTTGTAGTTTTAAATGATCGACTTGACATTATTAAATTTTTTGCTGCATTTTCTTAAAACCAGTTCTTCCTTCTTCTAGTATTTTAAAGCAAATTAATTTTTGTTTCTATATTTCTACATAGTTAGACACCAATTTTTAACTGAGTGCAACAAAGCACACAATCTTGTTGAAGTTTAGGAATTGTGTGTACCACAAGGAACAAAAAAGCACACTGTTGGCAAGACGCAAATCTCACTTTTTGTGTTTTGCTTGTTTTTAAATAGGAATATTCCCAAATGGAAATATGAACCAAGCAAGCGTGTAAAATGTTGCAACTTAGGAACTTATTTAGGTATCAGCGACGTAATGGAGTAGTTGCATATGACACAAGAAACATATAGTCGCGGAATGCCCTTTGGGCTATCATGTCAAGTGGAAGTCGATCGAAAGCATGGCATTATTTTACACGCGAAAAAAAAAATAATTGCAATTTTACACTTTTTTGAAAATAATTAATTATAATAACCTTCATGAAGTTTCTTTTTATTTTGTTTATTTGTTTTATTAATTATTTTGTATTTTATGTTTATGTTTTTTGAATTAAAACTGATTTTTTGTGTTTGAAAACAGATCGTACATTTTTTTTATATTTATAAGATCATTTTTTCTTTTACTTTGTGCTTATAAAAAACTTCCGGGATAACGGGATCCCGGGAGTATAAAATTTTTTATCCCGGTATTTGAAAATTGCGGGAAATGAGAAGCCCTAGTCCAAACCTATCCGAAATATCACGATACCTGCTCAAATTTTCCAGTGTCCATAACGTGATTAGTAAAGATACTTTTGTGTCAATTCTCGGACGTCTTATTGCCTGTGATATATTGCAATCTATTTCCAGTAATAAATCCTCAAAATTAAATAAATGTGTTTTTAATATTAATATAAATACACAAAAGTTAGTAAATATACATTAAAACAACTTTTCGTCATACGGAAATGAGACTTAAAAGTGTCATCATCATATACATATAGTTGGACGGTGTCAATATAATTTACAATTTTATAATAATATTTCTTTTAATACACTATATATTTGTAAATTAATTTTATTAAAATTTTTCTTATTTTATTCCTTCTTTGAATTTGAAGAGGAAAAACATTTTGTGGTGATGCTATCATTGTTTGCAAAAATAGATTTTTAATCGTGCTTTCAATTTTTTCACAATTTTTAGAAAATACACTTTTTTCTTTTTTTGTAATTCTATAATGTATACAGAAAAAATATAATAGTTTTTTTCTGACACAAATCACAAATGTCACAAAAAATATAATTAATTAATAAATTAACAATTGGCAGTCGGTTGTATAAATATGCAGTAAAAAATTTTGCTGGCTGCTATTCAATATTTTGAGGTTGCATAAGCTGCGCAGCGGCTGAATTCTTGACCGCACCAGTAAGTAGTAAATATTTTTTTCATTTCGGAATAAATTTGTAGAAATAAAAAAAAAACCTCAAATGTAGGAAAATGAACGAAAACAGAAAAAGAACAGCAGATTTATATGAATCATTTTCAATTTCAACACAGCAAAAAGAAAAAAGTCTTCAACACAGCAAAACGGAAAACAAAAAGATATTACAAGTTTCAGCAGGATTAATTAAAATTACCATATATCCCAGAGTTGGTTAAGAAAATAACCTGATTATGAAATGAGTGATTATTGTATTCTCTGCAAGCTTGTTTTTTCTGTAAAATTTGAAGGCATTGCAATGGTGAAAGAGCATGCAAGGTCTCATAAACACATACGAATTACAAATGCATTGAACGTGAATACTAAGCTAACTAATTTTTGTACAAAGCCAAAAATTATATAATGAATAAGATGGCCAGTAATATATTTTTACATTATTTTTCATTAAAAACTGGGGAGGGGCTTTTACACAAAAAACAGCTTTGCAATAAATATGGTTTGAGAAGAATAATTATTATATATATGGTTTTGATATTAGATATTTCAATGTGCTTTTTAACACAAAATATTTTTTATTTTCGGTAAATTTTTTTCGTTATATATTTTTAGAAAGGGATAAAAAACATGTTAAGAAAGAGGAAAGAAATATAAAATATATTTTATAATATTGAACCATATATGCGTCTTTAACCTATATTGTTTCTTCTTGCATTTTTTTTTTTTTTTTTTTTTTTTTTCACAAGAAATTTTCAAGGCCAACTTTTTCAATTTATTTTTGAAAAATTTAATTTTCATATTTTAGAATTTTAAGTTATTATGGAATCAATTAAGAGTGTTCTGTGACGGACTTTGAAGTAAAAAAAATTGACTTCAATTTGATTTGTTGAGGTCGGCACTCTATATGACTACATAGGACCCTGAAATTGTATGGGATTACTTAGGTGAAGAGGGTAAGGTGTAAGGTCTCGTTTGTAGTATCAAATTAAAACCCTTATTGGGCAGAGTATGAAATGAATCTGCAAAAATCATTAATTTTGGTAATATAAAACAAACATTTCTGATATTTAATATGAAAAACTGAAAATGCCATCACTATTTATGTATGTAAATATTTAATATTATGTAAAATATTACTAACTAACTACGAGTTATCTGGTACCCCTAATTTATATAAATTTGTATAAAGTTATAGAATTTGAATGTATGTATTGCAAAAATTTATTTGTGTATAGCGCGAAATAGTTTTCTATATTTATTTCATATTTCATTCAAGCTGCTAATTAGGGGTACCAGATAACTCGTAGTTAGTTAGTAATATTTTACATAATATTAAATATTTACATACATAAATAGTGATGGCATTTTCAGTTTTTCATATTAAATATCAGAAATATTTGTTTTATATTACCAAAATTAATGATTTTTGCAGATTCATTTCATACTCTGCCCAATAAGGGTTTTAATTTGATACTACAAACGAGACCTTACAGCTTACACCTTACCCTCTTCACCTAAGTAATCCCATACAATTTCAGGGTCCTATGTAGTCATATAGAGTGCCGACCTCAACAAATCAAATTGAAGTCAATTTTTTTTACTTCAAAGTCCGTCACAAAACACTCTTAATTGATTCCATAATAACTTAAAATTCTAAAATATGAAAATTAAATTTTTCAAAAATAAATTGAAAAAGTTGGCCTTGAAAATTTCTTGTGAAAAAAAAAAAAAAAAAAAAAACAAAACAAAAAATGCAAGAAGAAACAATATAGCTTAAAGACGCATATATGGTTCAATATTATAAAATATATTTTATATTTCTTTCCTCTTTCTTAACATGTTTTTTATCCCTTTCTAAAAATATATAACGAAAAAAATTTACCGAAAATAAAAAATATTTTGTGTTAAAAAGCACATTGAAATATCTAATATCAAAACCATATATATAATAATTATTCTTCTCAAACCATATTTATTGCAAAGCTGTTTTTTGTGTAAAGCACCTCCCCAGTTTTTAATGAAAAATAATGTAAAAATATATTACTGTCCATCTTAATATTAGAGCGTCTTTGACAAAGCCCAATAGAATTGCTGAAGATGAAGCTATTATATCTGAAATAGCATTTACGTACCATAGTGTAATGCAAAATTACAGCTACATGTCTCAAGATTGTGGTATTAAACATGTAAAAAAATATTTAGTGAGGTCCAATTTCTATAGCCACACACGCTTCCAACAAGGGAAGTAAAAACATTGCTCCCTGTTGCTATTCGTTATTTTTCAAATAAGAAAGGAGCAACAATATTTCTTCTTGATTTTTATATAAACAACAACGAGAAATCGGAAGTTATATCAGGTAAGTTGATTGGTTGCGTAGATTAAACGGGATTGCCGCTTAATAATAAGCTAGTGTCATATGGATCCGAGAATACTCGGCTCCATATTTAATTGCTGGACATTGTTATGATCATATTTTGCATAACAAGCGCTAAAAACATTATATTTTAATGTCGAAAGCTTTGTTTTTGAGGTTTTTTCGACTTTATGGAAACCGAATATATACAATTACTTGGACGTTCACGCATTAGATTTTTGACTTTGTTTAGTTGTTGATCGAATTCTGCAAGCTTGGCCTGTTTTAAAATATATTTTTGAAGCAAAGGAAAAGAAAATGTTTTCAAACTTATTTGGAAGTTTGTTGCCTGTAATCAAGATTCGGAAGTCCAAAATATCTAGAATCAGTTATCCGAAGTATACCTTTATTTTATTCATATTATCAGCACATATAAAATCAGCACATATAAAATATTTAGAAAGTGAATACCTTCAACATACAGGACTTTATGATTTTTTCAAAAATTAAATTATAATTTTCAAATAGATCACTATTGAAAAAGATAGTGCATCAACTTTAACTTATGTGAGTACCGAAAACCCACCTTTAAATTACATAATCCAAAAATGGTTTAAAATTTTCGATAAAGCGGAAAATCCAAATTTATATTTAATAGTGAAATATATTTTTATTGTACCTCCAACTAATTGGTTTCTAAAGCGTTTCATAAAAATAAGTGGCATGACATTTGCTCTGCTCGTATCATTAGTTAAAGCTTAAACTGTGACAAATTTATTAACTTTATTTCTGCAAATAAAAACTATTAAAAGCTGCTAAAAGCGACAGCAAGTACAAATTTAAAATTTAAAACATAAATCCTCAAACTATTTAATTATATTTGTGTATTTTTTTTAATGAATCTTTTTCAAATAGTGATCTGAAGTTTTGGCAAAACAGTATTAATTAATGATTTTTTTGTTTTAGGTGTTTTTATGTTCCTATTAATTAATGAATACATATTTAAAATTAAAAACAAAATTCAAATTAATGAATTTTTTGTTTTGTTATAGTTATGTGAATTGTTATTTTATGTTATAGTTTTTTAATACCTAAATGAAATATTTAAAAATGTTTTTTTTTTGTATTGTCCCGTTTTGTAAATTTGAAAAGATTACATTTTTTACACTGTACCAGGTAACGAAATTTAAGTATACATTATAAAATTAATTAAAAAAAAATATCTAGAAATTATTCCTGCCAATATGGTATTTAATGGCCGTACTTTTACAGAATTTCCAGAAATAAAATTTCCAATTAATAACTTACAGGTTGGCACAGCCATCGTCGTAATGCCCGTACCAGATGAGATTGATACTTTCTATTGTTTTACTGAACACTTAAAAATTAAAAAAAAAAAATCATATCTCAGATTTGGATGAAAATCATATCTCAGATTTGGTCAATGGTAAAATTTTCGATTAAAATAATCAATTTTAATTCCGAAAGCGTCAATTGTAATTCAGTTTAGTTCAGAAAGAGTCAATTGTAATTCAGATATTAATCAGTTTTATTTTAATTCAGAAAACATGAATTAAAATCTCAACTGCATATATGTATATCGTGCACTCATACAAACACTGTATATTTTATTAAATATATGTACTTACATTATATACTACATTGTAACCCGTGCATTTATTTTGACATTTCCAACCATTCATGGTTTACTGATTTAATAATCGAAAATCAAATTAACAATTAATAAAAATTAATATTTTAACAATTTAATAAAATATATAATAGTTCGCCTTAAAATTGCGCAATTTCTCCAGTATACAAGATATCCTATAATATCAATATGACTACTACCATGCCTGCCTACATATATTTAACATAAAGTGCAACCTATAAGAGATGTTCCAGATAGTACTTGTCCTATTTGCAGAAATACTATGATTGGAACTGATCCCATTATAAGACAAAAATATAAAAAAAAATACAGATAAAGATCGTGAAAGAGTAGCAAATTGTGCAAATAGAGGTGATGACTGGGTAGTTTTGGCTTATACGCTGGCAATAAAGTATAAGACCTCAAATCATTGGATCCAATCTGGGTGTGACACTATGTTGCCAAAAGGAGGCAAAAAGGCAAAAGTACTAAATCAGGATTAAAACGATTTAATGAGTTCCTGGGTAGAACAAGACTGTGGAATAACATAGTAGTAAATTTAAGAAAAGATTATGAACAATTTTCGAAAATTGGTATCTGTTTCAACCATGGGTAACTACTTAGAAGGCAGACTCTTTACTACAAAAAAAGTACACACTGCACCAATTACCATGAATTCAGAAATTAATGAATTGAAACGAGCTAAACATGTCCAATCTTTGCAGGGGCAATAAATTGTATGGGTGGATGAAACAAATTTTAATTTGTTTTATCGTCGAACAAAGGGCTGTGCATGAGCTGGCGATGGAACAGTCAAACACCTACCAGAATCAAGAGGTCCCTATGTACGTATAATCGGAGCAATTTCTACTACAAAAATTATATTAATATAACGCAAACGTGGCTCATGTACTTCACAGTTAGCGATTGATTGGGTAAGAGGATTCGTGCAACAGTGGGAACATATGGGAAATCAACTTGCAGATTTAGTGATTGTTGCAGACAATGCACATTGCCATTCAAGCCTATAAACAGTGATCAATGGGACGACAGCATCTTCGTTATGACTAGAACCCTATTCTCCAATGCTTAATCCCATTTAGATTATATGATCTAATGATCTAAGATAAAAGTCTATGTTAAAAGTAACATTCGTGTTGCAGATACTGGCATGATGGAACCAAGATTGGTCTACTTGGAGAATATTATAAATAATACTTAAAATACTATTAGGTACTATTAAAATGTACAATAAATCAGCTACAGATTTAACAATGAATGAGATGTCTCATGAAAAAATGTGGATGGAATAACACGTTCAGGAGCAGGCCGTGGTATTTCATGAACAAAATGAATTTTTTGGAGAAGGTCATGAAACACGGAAGAACAACGAGTATTGATCCTTACCAGGCGCGTCCGGAGAAATGTACACAGGATTTGGTCGAGGATTCTGAATATTTGTATCGAGAAAGTTATTCATCTGGAAATAAAGAAAATTTGCTACCTACTCCAACTACCTCATCACCAGCACTGAACTTATCGCAAAATAGAAACTCAGCAGATCTAAATTTCCGTTCTACACCAACACAAAATAAAGAATATTTTGAATACAGCTTGGATACAATAAAACGCATAGGTGACAGCGCATTGAAGTTACACCAACACCAACAATTGAAAAGGAAAATAAGTTCAAAGTTTTTGTATTTATGGTTTAGGAATTTTCATCAATGGAAAGTGACAAGCAAAATAATGTAATTAGAAAATTGATGGAAGCTTTCTGGAGACATAAACTGCCGCAATAATTGTTGTGTTTTTGGTGTTACAAAAATTATGTTACATTACATAATTATCACAATTCCACACTACCACATTACATAATTTTTGTCTAATTTTTCATTATTTTTAATGATAATCTTACATAATTCCACATTATGACCTTACATAATTCCACACTATCATCTTACATAATTTATATTATTTTTTTAATTCGTTTTCTAAATGGATTGTAATAAATTTATATAGTGCAAAAATAATAATAAATTATAACTTAAAATGCGATGTTTTGATAATTAATTATTTTAAATTTCCTGAATAGGGCTCCTGATTTTAGGATAACATTTTTTGGTATACAGTAAATATTTAGAAAAAACAACTTTTCTGAATCGATTTTTTTTAAAATGTTACCTTTTTCAAATTTTTGTTGATTTTTTCAAATAAAGAATGCAATTTTTTTTCCTAATTTTTTTTTTTTTAACGAAACAAAATGTAAAACGACTTATTATATTATATTTCAACAAAATGCAGAAAACCCCGAATATTCATTCAAAATAGGTATAATTTTAATAATTTTTCTAAAAATTAGTATGAAAAAATTAAAACGAATTTATAGACTATACGTAATATGGAATGGGTAATATTTTTGCGCATTTTTTAACATTATATCATTATCAGACTTCATGTTTCTTCATAACTGCTTTTTCTCTAAGTTTTCTTAAAGATGTTATATCATTAAATTCTAAATTTCTTTCAGCCCAATCAACACTCATATGTAAAAACTTAATTACATCGTTGATATTGTATGAATTATCTTCGTCAGTTTCTAATGTATCTTGAGCGAAGTTATTATCCAAATTTTCTATTAAATTATCATCTGTAGTTAATCTAGAATTTTCATTCAATCCAGCTGCCCACTCCATAACCTCAGCATTTTAAATGTTTTCGTTTGGTGAAAGTTGACGATAAAGATGTGCTAATGGGATAATAGTATCTTAAATTAGAGATTTGATCTTCATTTGTAGTAAATAGATGTTTGAACCCTTGAACCAAAACTATTTTTTTAAGATCGTCACAGGCATCAATTATTATAAACAGACATCAACTATTGTGTTTCAAGTTTATTTGCCTAGTTTTATCGTGCGTAACATTACCCGACATTGATAATAAATTACATAGGAATTTATTTCGATATTTTTGCTTCAGAGACTGCATGATATTTTGATCCAATGGCTGAAGAATAGCTGTTGTATTGGGAGGAAAAATAGTACAGAAATATTATCATCCCTTGTTGTTAATTGCTTTGTATGTAAATGACAAGAAGCGTTATCTAATAAAAAAAAAGCTTTGTTTGGCAAATTATGTAACTCCAAATTCTTTCTAACTTCAGGTACAAAACATTCAAAAAAACCATTCTTTGAACAAATAACCAGTCTGCCATCCATTTTTTGATGATTTATAATGCATTTTTGGTAAAATTATATTTTTAAAACATCTGGGATTCTTGGTTTTACCAATTATAATAATCATTAATGTTAATCTATGCTGCCCAGTAGCATTAGTTTAGTATATACATGGCATAATGGTTATTCTTTCCTTCGAATTTTTACGTCCTTACGCATTTTTCTCCTACAATGTTACCTATGTCCTACTATTTAAATTTTTAAAAACTAAGGCAGTATCATCGGCATTGTATATTTGTTCGGGTTGCAGATATTCAGTTCTTATTTTTTCTAAAAAGTTATTTAGAAATAATGGCACATCTGAAACATTTGATGAGAGTTTTTCACCACAAATTTTTAAAGAACGAATGAGATGTATCTTTTTAAAGTTTTGTACCCAGCCAATACTAGTTTCAAAATTTATTACACTATCTAAGCTTAAATGAAGTTGTAGAGCTTTAATTTGCAAACCTTCATTGGACACAATGTTATTTCTTGTACGTTCATTCATATAAAGCATTTTCTATTGCAAGAACAGAAATTGGTGAAATGCTTTTATTTATTTTTTGGTTGCAAAATTTAATTTTCAACATAGTTCTCGATTTTTTTTTATTTTCTTTAATTCTTTTTTTTTTTCCAATAGCTTTATTTGTGGCTTTATATGTACATCTTATTTTCTACAAAATCTTAAAGCTAGATTTAGTACAGTATTTTTTTTTTTTAAATTTTCATAATTTATATGGCCCACAATTTTAGGCTCGATAAATTTTTTTATATTTTTCTATTTTTTTCTCCTCTTTTTATTTATCTTGTTTTTATTTACATTTTATTTTGTTTTACATATTTTTTTTTTTTTGATTAATTGGTAAAAAATGCCACTAAAAACCAATTTTAAATTTATATTTGTTTTTTTTTTATTAAAAACTTACATCTAACTAACCCTAAATAAATTAACCTAATACTTAATAACTAAAATGAATCCTACATATTTTTTAAATGCACTATTTATTCAGTAAGCCACCATATTTTCTTTTCATATTTTTTAATTTTTTTGATATCATATTGCGGAACATTAGTGTTGTATCTTATATTATCATCTGTTAAAGCATTGTATTGTATCTTTAGATTTGTTGCTCTTCTAAATTTGTGGTAAATTATTGGAAGAACGTCTGAATTTTGAATGTATTTATTTTCATCCAAATAGATAAATGCTTCTGGAGGAATGTATCCGTTTTCCATACAATTTTCGAAATAATTGATATTTGGATAGTAAATATGACAAATATCACTGTTATCAGTAACATTTTGAATGTTATTGAAATAGCTTCTTATATTTTTTATGATAAAATTATCGATTCTCCCCATATTCGATTTTTCATATATATATTTATTTGATGTAAATTTTTTATAATCAAATTTTGGATCTCTAATTTCATTTAAGCAGCTACGTATACATTTCCTTTCGAATAATCTATATTTTTCCATCAACGAGGGACTTATGTTGTACCAAATTGGTCCGCCGTAACATAAGATAGGTCTTATAATAGATTTATATGCTATTATTTTTACTTTAGCATGTATTATTTTACTATAAAATAGTTTTTTTAATGCGAAAAATGCGTTTTCTTTAATTCTTGTTATGGAACTTTTGTTAATATTATAAAACTTGGACAAATGTTTACTTTTTTCTCCTTTCTCAATTTTTGCAAGAATATCGCATTTTTCTTGAAGTGTTAATTTTGTTTTTTTCTTGCCCATCATCCCTTATAACCAGAAATAGTTTTATAATATATTTATATTTTATATTATTTGTACATTTTGTATATTATTTCTTTTCAATTCCTTTTTGTAAATATTTTTTTTAAAAAAAATCTAAAAATAGTTGCTTTTTCAAAGGTTGCTATTTTCAAGTAGTTGTTTTTTGTAAGGTTGCTTTTTTTAAATATTTTCTTTACCTCATTTTGATATGTATTTATATTTATTAGAAATAAATACATTAGAAAAAACTTACAAATTATTTACATTTACTATATCAGTCTAGAGTTTCTAGGACTTTAAACCTTAAATGTTTTGAATATTTCTTACCTTCAAGTAAAGGCGCCGGTTTTGTAAAATTCATGTGATCGGTTCGCACTCGTGATCCCAATATACTATTTGTAAAAATTCCTCCATCACTTTGCGAACCAACAGCTCCAATATTCACATACGAAAATATATAGAAGGCATCAGCAAGCCCCAACAAGACGATACTGTAGTGTTCTATGCAGTTGTGGAACCACTTTGTATAGCGGCTTGATAGTTATATGTTTGCTATCGATAGCGCCTAAACAGTGTGGAAAGATCCAATTGGTGTATAAATCTCTTTCATACTCCTTCCAGCAATTTGGGGTCTTAGGTTTTAAATATAGGGGACTTAAAACTTTTCACAAAACTTCACAAACTTCCGGAATGATTGACTTTCCTATGCGGTATGCGAATGCTATTGAACCATAGCTCTAATCTGTTGCGAGAAATCTAAAAAAAATCAAATCTTAGTTTTTATAGGTTTTTCATTTCAAATTCAATTTTTTTCATTTCAAATTCAATTTTATTTATTTCAAATTCAATTTTATTTATTTCAAATTCAATTTTTGAAAAAAAAATTATATTTATTTTAAATTTTTAGATAACACAAACTAAGTTATTTTAAGGAAAATAAAATATATTGTTAAATTGGTTAAAGCTAAAAATTTAAAATTTATAACACCAAAAAAATTTAAAAATTGTAATTTATTTTTAAAACAAAAAAAACTATAATTAACTATATACATAAATTATTAAATATAGATATATATATATAAAAATATAGATCAAATAATTCATCAAGGATATATATATATATATATATATATATATATATATATATATATATATATATATCTAAAAATTATTGTAACAATTGATCTATATATACAACAATTAAAATTAAAGATATTATGTAACAAGTAATGTATATATATATAACAACTAAATTTTAAATAAGTATATTAAAGATGTAACAATTAATGTAGTGGTTGCCCAACTGCAGCCAATGGTAATTTCATTGACATATCGAGATAATAATTGTTGCAATCGGCTGAAGTAACAGTTGCCACGGATGTTTGGATTACACTGACTAAATTTATTGTAGTTTGTGGATCTGCCAGTAAATCCCGCGCTGACAATTTTATTTTTGAAAAAATCTTCTCAATCGGATTTAACATCGGAGAGTAAGGAGAAAGATAAATTAGTGTATGAGTGGTCTCACTAACTTTTTCACGGACTTCACGAGTTTTGTGGATTGTGCAATTATCCAAAACCAGCCATGCCCCTGTGATGTTCGCTTCAGCCAGGTTCACAAATAATTCATCAAGGAATGTAATAAAAATATTTGAATTAACAGATGTATTTGCTATTATTTTACTACATATAATTCCATGTAAATTCATTGCCGCTATTAGTGAAACATTTCGTCCTCTCACTGTAGGTACTATTATGTGAGCAGTAGTATTGATTCTAGACCTAGCCCTGGTTTTTCGAAGATGGCAGTTAAAACCCGATTCATCTATATATACTATTTTATCCCGTGTCTGTGGAGCATTTTGAGAAAAGTTAATCGCGTATAATTTTCGTTGTTCAATAGTATTTATACTATTCATGCGACCCAAATTAATTGTAGCATTTTTAAGTGTTATTTTTAAGCTTTTTAGTGCATTAAAAATAGTCGCTGTGCACAGATTGACGTTTTGGGTTTCAAATATTTTAATTTTAATTTTTTTCAATGTAATACACGGATTATGTTCTATTGATATTTCAATTTCCTTTAATATTACATCAGTTAATTTAACTTTTCTTCTACCACCATGATTTCTTTTAACAATTTTCATGTCATCTTTTTTATAACGATTTATTATGGACATGGCTGTATTTTTGTTAATTCCTGCAATTTCACTTGCCTCAGTGATAGGTTTTCCTTCTTCATAGCATTTTATCAGGATTTTTTTTTGGTCTATGCTTGTTTTCGAATATGGTTGTCTATTATATCCGCTACGTCGAACAACCACGTTAGATGTATCATCATCGGGCGAATTCGCCGATAATTCCGTCCATTGGGACGAATCACAGGACTTGAATCTTTTGATGAAGTATTATCCACTTCATTATTTACTTCCGTATTCATTTTTTACGATTATATATTAATTTTATTTTATTCGATAATGACACACAATATAAATATTTATAATATATTGGATAATAGCACAAAATTTTGTTTTAAAATATTATTGAATAAAGACACAAAAAAAACAAGACTACTGCAATTGCTTAACCATTAACATTTTATCTTCAATATATTTTATGTTCCTTAAAATAACTTAGTTTGTTTTATTTAATAAATTTAAAATAAATATAATTTTTTTTTCAATGAATTTGAAATGAAAAAAATTGAATTTGAAATAAATAAAATTGAATTTGAAATGAAAAAAATTGAATTTGAAATGAAAAAACTTGAATTTGAAATGAAAAACCTTGAATTTGAAATGAAAAACCTATAATAAATTTATTTTTTAATTTTTGCCGTAAAACGACAAATAAACGTAATTCTTCAGGAAATCCTTTTCGATGGTTATATTTTGTTAAGGTTTCACCAAATTTAGGAAATAATCGAACTACAAAATTTCCATTCTCGTGTATTCAAAAAATTGTGATTCATCTACCTCCCGAAGTTGTTGTATTTTTTTTTTGAAAATCTCCTTGTTCGAAACGATTTCCATTTATTGGATGTACCCACCACCTGCAATCTGCAATGGATGCTAGTGCTATCATCAAACTGCATCACAAGATTTGTTATCTCTTAAACACTTTCGGCCACCACTTTGAGTGTGTTTAACGCGGCTAACAAGTGACCATTCGTCCCACATTGCGTGCGACAGTCCCACATTTCATTTAATTGTCCCACAAACCAAATCCTTCCAAAATATGTCCCAACTGTAACTGTAAATTATTTATTTCATTTGTTTCATATTTGGTTGCGCTGCCGGTCATTTGTGTTATTGAACAACTAAAAACTAAATTCTATATTATATTAATACAAGTGAGTAATGTGAAATTTTAAGTAATTCTAAAATATTATTAAATTCTAAAATATATTTATTATATTTTAGAGTGATTTGGGTACGATGGGTGATAGAAAACGTGTTTGTAAATTTTCGAATGATATCACAGTGGATTATCCTTTTATTAAAAAAATCAAAATTTATTGATTCAAACGTTTATTGCACTAAATGCAGAAGCGAATTTTCAATTACTAGTGGTCGTTATGACATAAAAAGGCATTTAAAAACCCAAAAACACAAACAAGCTCTCCAATGTGCTGCAGGTAATAGTACATTAAATATTTTTTTTAAAGCCACTAAAATGAGTCAAGTTGAAAAAAATATTGCAATTGCAGAAGGTGTTTTTTCTTTTCACACCATATTTCATAGTCACAGTTTTAGATCTATGGATTGCACGTCTAAACTAATCCAATCACTTTTCCAATCTAAATTTTCCTGTGCACGAACAAAATCGGAGGCAATAATTAAGAATGTTTTATTACCTCATGTTTTAATCCAACTAACAAACGATTTAATGAACGCTAATTTCATTTGTATTTATACCGATTCATCAAATCATAAAGACCAAAAACTTTTGCCTATACTTGTTCGATTTTTTAAAGAGGTGGATGGAGTTACAGTTAGGTTATTTGAATTTGCTTCTTTACCCGGAGAAACATTTGAAATAATTTCTAATTATTTATTAAATACATTAAAAAAATATAAAATATAAAATAAATTAATAGCTCTTTGCGCTGACAACACAAACACAAATTTTGGTGGTGCATTACAAAAACGTGTAAACAATTTACTGAGTAGAATTAATTCAAAATTGAGCCAAAATGTATTAGGAATTGGTTGTGCTGCTCATATAGTGAACAATGCTATAAGGACAGCAGCTGATCTGATGCCAGTTGACGTAGACGCAATAGTTAAAAAAAATATATAGTTATTTTTATATATATACTATAAGAGTAGAAGCCCTTAAATAAATTTGTTCTGAGGCAAATAGGTGGCTGGCATTACTGCCGGCTATAGAAAGAATATTGCAATTATACGTGCTATTAAAGTGTTATTTTCTTTCGGTTGAAAAATGTCCAATAACCATTAAAATATTTTTTGAAAAAGATAGGTACTTCGGAACTTTGGTTAAAGTTTTTACATAGTCAGGCCGCCATTTTTCACAGCACCATTAAATCTATTGAGGGACAAAATACAAATGCCATGGAAGTTGCAGAAATATTATATAATTTAAAAACCAAGCTCAATGAAAGATGTAGTTGTGCAGAATTTTTATCGGACATGTTATAAATATTTAGATCTCGGGACAGTACAGTACAAGGATATCCATGTATTTAATTGGATTCTTTTAAAATTTGAAATAGTTTAAATTTAGAATATTTGGATAACAATATTTTAAATCATGGGATTAATGAAAATGAATTGTTTGACGAAGTTACTTTCGTCAAAAAGTATGTAACGGAAACAGGGTTGCCAACATGGTATTTTTACCCTGGAGCTTCCAGTTTTTCAACTAAAACTGCAGTCTCCAGGTTTTGTGAAAATTTTACCAGTTTTTACCAAAATAATAATTAAAAGTTAAATGGTACTTCATTTAGATTTAGTAATTAATTTTTTACTGGGTTTTTATATTTCTTTGCTGATTCGTTGTGTGCTGGGATTATTTGACAGCCAACTGTCTGTTTGTTTTTGAATATTCATTCTTGTTGTAGTTTTTGCTGTTTGTTGATTGTTGTTAAACTGTTTCCATCAAAAGAATTTCATTTGGATTTGTAAGTACACAATTCATTATTTTAAATTTAGAATTTACTATTTTGAAATTATAAATTCATCTATCCCTCCTAAAGATTATGGCGAATGATAAGCTACAAAAACAAATAGGAAAAAATCGGTCTTTTTATTTTACATCATTTCAATCTGGATGGCTGACAAATAATGAATATAGTAAATGGATTGTGAAGGAAAATTAATATACAGCGAAGTGCAGATTATGCCAAACAACATTTACTATAAAACACGAAGGAGAAAAATCTGTTAAAGCCCATTTAAAAACTGTTAAAGATCAAAGACATTCAAATGCACAAACTTCAAGCCAAATTTTAACATCATTTTTCACAAAGGAAAATTCTTCAGAACAGATAAAAACGTCAATAGCAGAATTAGCTTTAGTGTATCATGGTCTAAATCATCATTTAAGTTATATTAGTACAGACTGTGGTATCAAATTAAATAGCCAGGTATATAAAGATTCATCGCTTTCAAAACACATACATTGTGGAAAAACTAAAGCTGAAGCTATTGCCGAAAATATATTAAGTCCCAAAGCAATTGAAATTGCTATTAATCAGCTACTAGATGATGATTACAATAACGCACCAAGATTCTTTTCAATATCTATAGATGCATCAAATAAAAGTAATAACTTTTTCCACTGATCATATCCTATTATTCCAAGCAAGATGGTATTCAAAATAAAATTCTTGATTTTTATTCCGATGACTATGAAACAGCTCAAGCTATTACTAACAAGATCATAGAATGTATTAATACTGCTGGATTATCTATTAAAAATATAGTATCATTTACAGCTGACAATACCAATGTTAATTATGGCGGACACAACTCAGTTTTTCAAAAGTTAACTTCATTAAAACCTGCAATTTTGAAAAGTAATTGTAACTGTCATGTTTGTCATAATTGTGCAAAGCATGGATGCAAAAAATTATCTTACGATGTTGAAGGTTTTGTTAAGGTATATTCGGAATTTTCATGTAGTACGACAAAATAAGAGATTTGAAATCGTGCTTTGATTTTTTTCAGCTGACATTTTCGCAAATGGTAAAAAATATTCCAACTCGTTGGATAAGTTTATCAATGGCTGTGGATAAAATTCTGCTTTGCTATCCAGCTATAAAATTATACTTTGTACAAAAAGGTGAAAATGATTGTCATTAACTTATA
This sequence comes from Rhamphomyia laevipes, assembly GCA_963920725.1. Taxonomy (NCBI): domain Eukaryota; kingdom Metazoa; phylum Arthropoda; class Insecta; order Diptera; family Empididae; genus Rhamphomyia; species Rhamphomyia laevipes. Next base: position 119,130,836 of record OY987255.1, read on the forward strand.
TGGAAGTTTGTTAAAAACCAAGAAAATGAAATAACAGATGCCCTATCTCATCCTACACTTCCCGAACTGTATCTATACTTAGTGCAACATTTTTTAACCATTATGAAGGAAACTATTAATTTTACAAAAAAATGATCTTACTAGCACTGAAGTGCATGATATAATGCTGAATCTTAAATCACAATTGCAACAGAGAAAAATGATAATTTTTTTGGAGCTAAGATTAACAACGGTATAAACAATTTAAATGATTATGAAAAAATATGAATTTGGAAAGATTGCAAAATTGTATATACCCGCGCTGTTGATTATCTAAATTTATGGTATGATTACAATAATTCTCCACTTCAACATCTTACTGCTTTAAATATTAAAAAAGAAAAACTTCTTTACCCAAATATTATTAAAGCAGCACAAATCTTAAATTGTACCATTGATGAAGACAAATTATACAATGAAATTGTATCAATTAATAATGAACTTAACAAACAGAGAGATAGTATAGAAAAATTTAATATTTCCGAATTATGGTCGCATCTTTTCCGTTCCACAGGATGAATTTTGGAATTGGATTCAAAAAGATGGTATCATGTGTACCAAATCAAAATAAATATAACTTTAAAAAATAAGAAATAATTGATACCATAAAATGTGGTTATATTGGGCCAAGAAGAAACTTTTTTGTTATTTGATATTTTAATATCTTTTATTTAAATTTTCTATACGTAATACATTATTTATTATGCAATATTTGTTATCGGGATACTTTAATTTTTAATATTTATGTAGTTTTAGGTTTTTTTTTTTTAATTTGAATTAAGTATTTTTGTTTCTTTTTAATTAAATATAAAGATGAATTTAATAATTTAATTTTGTTTGTATTTTTATTTTATACATAATTTTTTTATCTCCAGTTTTCCGCCGGTCTAAAGTTGGCAACCCTGAACGGAAATGAAAATAAAAATGTAAGAAGATGAATCATTGTTGGCTGATTTAAAATTGGTAGACATTTTTACACATTTTAAGAAACAGAATATTCCCTATCAAAATTTGAAGAAGTTGGTTGAATATTCATTTTGCCTACCCGGAACGAATGCATCAACGGAAAGAGTTTTTTCAGTAGTAAATAAAATCTGGACTGAAGAAAAATCACAGCTTTCGGTTGAAACAATAAAAGCTATGTTAATGGTTCGAGATAATTATTTAAGCTGCAATGAATTTAGTAATGATATTTCTAAAAACAAAGAACTTTTAAAAAAAAATTCATTCTTCCGAAAAATACTTAAAAAACTAAAAGATACACAATGTTCCTTATAATTTTTTTTTAATATTTTGTTATTTAATTGAATTGAATTTTTATTTCAGGTTTTTTTTGAAAACTATGCTTTTATGCTTTTCTTATTATTTTACATTTTATGTTTTATTTCAATAAAAATTAGATTTTTTATTTTTAATAACTTTTTTTAATATTTTTAGTAAAGCCATTAACATAATTTTATATAATTTTCAAATCGAATATAAAATTAATAAATGAGAGAAAATTCTTATAATAAAAAATAGCCTTGCTAAAATGTAGTTTCTTATGTATTTCATTTTTAAATTGCTGAAACAAAATTCGTGTCCCACCCTCAAATGTTCATGTTTTCCAATTTGTATTGTTAAGATTCATTTCAGTTTATTTTATGATTTTTTTTTATTTTGTCCCACATTTCAATGGATGGGTTCTGGTCACTTCTAACTAGATGAAAATAAAAATTCCAACAATGAATTACGAACTCCGCATGAACGTACTTTATAGAAAGTAAATGAGAATGAAAAAAATTATCTTTTAAAAATACAAACTGAAGTACAAGAAAATATTGAAATTAAAAAATCCCTGAATAAAATTGAAGTTAGCTTAAAAGAAAACCAAAGTATAAATCGTAAACGATATGATTTGGAAAAAGAAAAATTAGCACTATATATAAGTCTCAATTAAAAAATAAAGAAAATGTAAATTAATGGATGACGAAATAAAAAAATAAATTGAAATGGAGGATAGCACACTGCTGTTATTCAAAATTAAACAAAAAAAATATTGATATGGACTTTATTACCTTTTAAGTATTACTATTTATATTATTTTTTATGTTATATTACTATGTATGTTTTTTAAATACAATGAATTTAGTATTTTAATTTTAAATTTATATTTCTAGTCAAATGAAATCAATTAACACATTGAATTAAGTAAATTATTTCTGATATGAACAGCTGTAGTATTAGTTTGTAAATTTTCATCAATTTCACCAATATCTATTCCAAAATTTTCCAATCTTGTTTCAATCAGTTCAACTTTATAACCTTTACATATATTGTGAAGGGCACTACAAATATTTGTTATTTGAGATGATTTCTTTGGACTATAATGTAACATCCGTGCACCAAGTGGACAGCAAAACCAATTCTTAAACACTCCGATTGTTTCTTTCAGTTATATTCCTGGTCTGACAATATTTGCTGTTGAAAGAACTTTGTCGACATCCTTCTCCTACTGAACGAGAGGTTGTAATGAAAAATGGCTCCAGCGGATAATCAGCATCACCTAGTGTTTTTAAATATTAAAATATATTAAAAAAAATAAACTAGCAGCCAACTATTTGTATTTGTATTTTCAAACTTTATATTTAATAAAATGCGCAGCTCACTGGAATTCCATATGAAAGAGTTAGAGCATAATCCAGGATGTGTAGCATCTAAATACTTTATCATTTTATGATACCATACCTAAAATTATTAATTTTATGATCATATACCTAAAATAATTTAATTAATAAATAAAACAATAAAGGAAAGTAACAGTATTTTTCTCGCAAAGTTTGTTCAGAATATTATTTTGTAATTTTGAATAACGGTGCAAAAATAACAAGAAAATTAAAGAATTTTTGTGAAAAAACATCGAAAAATAGGGTGACCCTATTCAAATAGAACGGATTGTATAACCATTTTATTTTAAATCATGTATTTATACAATCAATAAATTTGAATTTATAATTTTAAAAAAGTGTCGAGCTAAAAAAATATAAATATACAGTAAATTTTCGATACAAATCACCTCGATATAAATCACTTTCGTTATTAGTTATTGCGAACGAATTTATTTGCGGAATGTATAAATTAATTAAGTGATTATATACTTTTAATTTTATTACCTGTTAATATCTTATTGTATTATTATATTACCTTATTATAATTATAATACTTTATTGTATTTTTATATTAATGTTATTGGCGTAATCGTTATCGAAAATTGTAACTACCGGGTGTATTAGTTCATATTTATTTTATGATTTTTTTTTTTTTATAAAAAATTGGTTTTGAATTTCAAGAAAAGTCTTTATGTATTTCAATATTTTTTTTTATTTACATATGTCCCTTTTGATTTAATAGATGTATTTATATTAAATTTTATAGTGTGTAATAGATTGAATATATGTATTTATATTAAATTTTATAGTGTGCATTAGATTGAATATATGTACTTATATTAAATTTTATAGTGTGCATTAATTGTTCCTGTAGTGTGAGATGATAATAATAATATATGATTATTATTATTTCAATTATTTAATGTTTTTATATTAAAATGTATGAATGTAATTTTTATTTATGTTAAAAATGAATGAATTATATATGTTCGATATTGTATTTTATTATTGAACATATTTATTTATTATTAATTTTTATTAAATTGAAATTTTATATATTGTCATTTGTAGGCAATAAACAAATTTTAGTAAGTGGACGCTTGAATGTGGAGTCCTTGGTTTTTAGTGTGACTACACGAATTAAACCGTCAGTTCCAGCATGTGTTGCAGTTATTCGAGCTAGTGGCCAGTGTGCTGGTGGTAATCGATCATCTTTCAACAACACTAGGCTACCAACACTGACGTTTTCTCGTTGTGTGATCCATTTTGGACGTGCTTGTAGTCTGGACAAATATTCTGTGCTCCATTGACGCCAGAAATCTTGGTATAATCGCTGAATGTATTGCCATCTATCTAAACGATTAATATTTGTTTCTTGTAGATTTATTTCCGGAGGAGTTAATAATGCTGCACCTATCAAAAAATGACCTGGTGTCAATGTGGCGGTGTCATCTGGATTCGTGGACAGTGCGCATAATGGGCGTGAATTTAGACAAGCCTCGATTTGTGTCAGTAGCGTGGCATGTTCCTCGAAAGTCAATTTGCTGATACCGACTATCCGTTTGAGATGGTGCTTGACCGATTTTACACCCGCTTCCCATAAACCGCCGAAGTGTGGTGAGGATGGTGGGTTGAAATGCCATTGCGTGCCGTGCTGTGATAAAAGTTCAGCAATGTCATGAGTTGCTTGTTTTTGAATTGCTCTAAATTCAGAAAACATAAAGTTTTTTGCGCCGATAAAATTTGTGCCGCAATCGCTATACATGTTTGAGCAAATTCCTCTGCGTGCGGTGAATCGACGAAATGCAGCGATGAACGCCGAAGTGCTGAGGTCGCTGACTAGTTCTAAATGTATGGCTTTGGTGCTCATACAAACGAAGATACAAATATAACCTTTCAAGATTTTATTACATCTGCCTTTCCAGGCTTTAATTTCTATTGGACCGGCATAATCTACACCGGTATTAGTAAATGGTCGATTTATTTGTGTTCGCGCAGCAGGAAGATTGCCCATTAATTGTGTAGGAGTATGGGATTTAAAACGAAAACATGTAACGCATTTGGTAAGTTCCTTTTTAATTTCAACTTTGGAGTTTATTATCCAATATTTACATTTTAGGTGAGCGGTGGTTAATTGGAATCCACCATGCATTGTATATAAGTGAGCGAATCGAACCATTAATGTGGTTATGTGATTGTTCGCTGGAAGAATTATTGGATGGCATTGATCGAAACGAAGTGACGAATTTTGTAAGCGACCACCAACACGTATTAGGCCGTTGTGATCTATGAATGGATTTAATTTATTAATTTTGCTGTTTTTAAGCGTAAGTAATTTAGAATTTGATTTATTATCATTTGTGGTAGTTGCCATTTGAGTTAATATTTCTATTTCAGGGCCAAAGGCTTCTGCTTGAGCGATTGACAGAATTCGTGTCAATGCTGCATTTAGTTCGCAGGTAGTCAACGATAGTAATATTCGTGGACCGGGTGATTTGACTTTGCTCAGACGTGCAGAATTTGCGCGAAATCGCAATATATATGCAGTGCAGCGAATTAATTTGGTAAGTGATGAGAATTTGTGGACATAAGTGTCTGTTAAATTAATTATGTGTGTTTTTACCTTTTTTATTTCTAGATCGGTTTCAAAATTTAATACTGAGTTTCTAGTGGTTACAATGGACCGATATAAAAATTCTGGTCCGGACCACCATATGTTGCAGTCGACGAGTTCACGCGGAAATAAACCACGGGACCCTAGATCTGCAGGATTCTCTTTGGATTTGACGTGCTTCCAGATTGCTGGATCTGTGAATTTTTGTATTTCGGCGACTCGATTTGCGACAAAACATTGCCATTTCGATGGGTTTGCTTTGATCCACGCTAACGTGATCATTGAATCGGACCAAGCAAACTTTGTTATATCATCGTAGTGCATTGCTTTACAAACTGTGTGAAGAAGTTTTGCCAGCATTACTGCACCACACAACTCTAAACGAGCTAATGTTATTTTCTTCAATGGCGCAACCTTCGTTTTAGATGCAATCAGCTGAATTTCTATTGGTGAATTTTCAGTTTCTATTCGTAAGTATATCACAGCTGAGTATGCTCTTTCTGATGCATCACAAAATCCATGTATTTCTATATTTTTAGATTGCTGTGTTGTCTTGATCCATCGTGGAATCTCTAGCTTTTCTAAGTCTGGCAACGTGTTCCTGAAGGTTGTCCAGCGCTGGTGCAGATTTGACGTAACAGGTTCATCCCAATCGGATTTGCTGAGCCAAAGTTCTTGTATTATGAGTTTTGCTAGTATAATACATGGCGAGATCCATCCTAATGGATCATATAATTTGGCAATGTCGGATAAGATTGTGCGTTTTGTAATTTTCTCCGTAGAAGCAGGAGCTATTTTGAAGGTAAAGATATCCTTTGCGGGATGCCACTGGATTCCTAAGGTTTTTATTGTGTCTTTGATGTCTAATGATAAAGGCATGCTAACTTCTCTATCTTTTTCAGGTATTTTTTCTAAAATTTGTTCTGAATTGCTGGCCCATTTACGCAATGGAAACCCTGCCGACTTCAGGATTTGGAGAAGTTGAGATTGTGCTTCTATGGCTTCTTGGATTGTATGCGCACCGTACAACAGATCGTCGACGTAAAAGTCATTTGTTAAGATCTGTGCAGCGAGAGGATACTTATTTCCTTCGTCTTTGGCTAATTGATGAAGCGTTCGTACGGCGAGATATGGCGCTGAGGCTGTGCCGAATGTCACTGTTTTCAATGCATGAGGTTTGATTTGTTCATTAGAATTTTTCCACAAAATTAATTGATATTGTTCATCTTTAGGTGCAATCCAGATTTGGCGATACATTTTTTCCATATCAGCAGTGTAGGCGTATTTGAATTTTCTCCAGCGCATAATGATGTCTGTTATGTCATCTTGCAAGCGTGGTCCAATCATCAGATGATCGTTCAACGAAGTTCCAGTGACATCCTTACAAGATGCGTCAAAAACTACTCGTAATTTGGTAGTGGTGCTGGTCTCCTTGAAGACTGCATGATGTGGTAAAAAATATTTTTGATTATTGTGCGTCGGCTGAATTTCTTCCATTTGGTTCAGATTGGTATATTCTGAGATACAATTACTATATGATTCCTTTAATAATTCATTATTTTTGAATCGTTTTTCTAGTTGCAAGTACCTGATGAATGCTGGACGATATGAATTTTCGAATTCTGGTCGAATGTCATTTTTGAAAGGCAGGCTGACTTCATAACGACCATCAGGCCTTCGTCTATGATTGTTGGCATAATGTAATTCACATTTTTCATCTTCATCGGTAAAAGTTCTATTTGTTGATATTTCTTCGATTTCCCAAAATTTTCTCAATTCTTTTTCTAGTTCAATATGGGAGTGCATGGCAATTATTGATTTGCGTGTTGGATTTATGCTACCTGAGATGATCCACCCTAATTGAGTTTGTTGTGCTATGGGACAACCGATTGGACCTCTTTTTAATCCTTCTTGGATTATGATGGAATGTATTTCAGCACCAAGTAGAAGATCAACTTTGCCAGGTTTATTGTACCATGGGTCTGCTAGTTCCAGGTTCTGCAGATGTGTCCAGTTGCCAACGGAAAACTCTTGTCCTGGTAATGAGCCGGTTAATTTTTTGAATATGTATGCATCAAATTTTATGTTAACTGCTGGGTTCGGAATTGAACTAATATCCATCTTAACCAGGTATTGTGCTTGTCCGGCTTCATTTTCTCCAAATCCAGTGACATTTATTTTTGTTTTTTCTCTTTTTAGATTGAGTCGCTGTGCTGCCGATTCTGTGATGAACGATGCTTCAGAAGCTGGATCTATCAGGGCTCGAAGTTTTATGGTTTCACCACTTGTAGATTTTGCCGAAACAAGTGCTGTGGCAAGCACTACTAATTTATGTAGTTGTGTGTAACTTTGTTTTGTTACTAAAGAAGTTATGTTTGGATTGGTGAACTGGAATTCTTGATGCTGTGATTGGTTGTGTGGCGCAGAAGTACTGGGAATTTGATAATTCGTACTATTCGTGCTGGAACCTAGATTATTGTTTGATGTAGTAATGTGTTGTACCGTTGGGTTGAAAGCATGTCTATTCTGCTGATGATTGTTGTGTAAGTTATTTGTTTGATGTTGTTGCCTAGAATTTTGTTCTTTATTTAAATGTAGTAATGAATGATGTCTTTTACCGCAATGGGTGCAATTTTTTGTATTGGGACAGTTTGAGACCGTATGACTATAGGCTAGACAATTGATACATGCAGACATATTTTTAATTAAATCGAAACGTTGTTTTGGTGATAACTTTAAAAAATTGTTGCATTTTCTTGCAGGATGTGTGCCTGAATTGCAAACTTTGCAATTTCCAGCATCGTTGGATTTGCTGATGTGGAATAATCTAGTGGATCTATTTGGTTTATCTATTGGTCTGGATACCTGCTTTGAGAGGTGGTGTTGTGTGCTCTGAATGGATTCAAGAGCACGAAATCGTGTTTCCAGAAATTCTCTAAAGGTTGAGAATTCTGGTAGGAGCTTGGATATACCTAACTTTTCTTCCCATAATTGTTGGGTTTTATAAGGTAATTTTTGTATTAATATAAAAATTAAAATACTACTCCAACTATCTACTAACAGTCCTAAATTTTTTAGGGAATGAAAGGCTGCGTTTGATGTGTCTAACATCTGCTTGAAAGCTGCAGCGGATTCACTTGTAATTTGAGGTTGGTTCAATAATAGTTTCAATTGTGCATTTACTAATACTCTTTTATTTTCGTAGCGCCCGCATAAGATGGTCATTGCTGATTGAAAACCAGCTTCTTCTATAGACAAATGCTGAATCAAGATGGCTGCATCGCCTTCAACTTTGTCCTTCAAGACATTAAGTTTTTGAACGTTAGACATCGTGGGATATTGTGTAAAATATGCATCAAGCATATTTTTGAAAGAGGGCCAACTCTCATAAGAACCGGAAAATGTAGGTACGTTTAAACGAGGTGGTTTGAAATCATTTGATGTCGCGGGTATCGAACTATTTAACTGCGTCTCGTTTTTAATCGCGTCAAATTCAGATTTTAAATCACCACCATAATTAAAAAAAATATTTTGAATTTCTTCAAAACTTTTATTTTTTAGATAATCTTGATTCCCGTCATCCTCTATAACCTTGATTATGGCGTAATGTAAGGTCCTAGCATCCTTGAAATTTGTTTCAAGGTCCCTGAGCCTTAATTCAATGTGCGCTAATTTCCGTTTACCATCCAATTGATGATATGATTCCTGGTTGGCTCGCATCGCTAGAACAATAGCATCAAGCTGTGCTATCTGTTCCATTATCTTTTTTGGCGGCATTTTATTATACGCGAACAACTATTGTATTTAATTATTATATTTATGTTTATTTAATGTAGGATTAAATTTGTGAATTATTTTAGGTAGAATTAGATTTGTATTGTGTTTTTAATCTTTCTTAAAAGATTAAATAAATTGCGTTTAAATAATTTAATTTTAACTATAAAATAAAACAAATTAATTTAAACTTTTTATGGTATGTATTTATTATGTGTAATTGTAGTAATTCTAATTATTATTCAATATGTTGTGTTCATATATAATTATATATGAAAGATAAATGTTATTTGTTTTATAATAAAATAAATGTTATTTATTTTATTTTTATTAAAAACCCTAAAATATTTATTTTAATAATTTATTTATTGTACCATACAAGTATTATTTATTTTATAATATTGTAATATATTTATAAGTATTATTTATTTTATAATATTGTAATATATTTATAAGTGTTATTTATTTTATAATATTGTAATATATTTATAAGTATTATTTATTTTATAATATTGTAATATATTTATTCCATTATTATTTATCAATGTAATTTAATAAATACCTATTTATTATCAACCACCTATTATCATTGTTGTTTTTTAAGATGGGTTTTATTTAATGCTCTGACGTCACCAACGAAAAGGTTTGTATACTGACCTTGTTGAAGGTGAATATGCCAATAGATCACCAGTGGATTCTTTGCAAAAAAAATTTTATTTTATTGTTTAAACCGTACCGAAACCGATTTTTTTTTATGAAATTTTATTGTTTTAGGTTTTTTATTCCCGTACCGAATTTTGTTATAATGATTTTATACCACTATTTTTAGCTTTACACCATTGGAATTTTCACCTAACTATTAATATTTTTTATAAACTATTAATTAATTTGAATTTCTAGTTTACCACTTAATTAATTTGAATTTTTCACTGTGGTATATATCTTTTTTTTTTTTTTTTTAAATTTCTTAGCACCCACTACAATTTTTACACACTGTTATTTTATATTTGAAAAATTTGAAATTGTTAAAAAATTAGGAAACTTTTATGATTTTGTATATGAAAACTAATTTTGAATTTTATTGCAACTAAAAAAAAATGTTTTAAATTTAAAAAAAAAATTATTAAGAAAATTTTATGATTTTGTCTATGACAAATTAATTTTAAATTTTATTGCCACTAAAAAAAAAAATGTTTTAAATTTAACAAAAAAAAATAATTAAGAAAATTTTATGATTTTGTCTATGACAAATTAATTTTGAATTTTATTTCCACTAAAAAAAATATTTTTTAAATTTTATTATCACTGAATTTCCTTTAACGATTTCGAAGGACCATGTATTCTTTCGTAAAAAGATTAAAATAAATTTTTAATTTAAACAATTTAATTTTAATTATAAATAAAACAAATTAATTTAAACTTTATAAAACGTATATTTTATTGACTTATATTTCGTAAGAAAATTGAGACTTTTTAATGTCGGCAACTATTAATCGAATAGCAAGAAAAATTCATTTTTACCTTTATATAAATTATTAAACTATTAAAATTTTGATCTGTTATTTTTCGATCTGTTATTTTCTTTTAAATTTTACAAAAAAATGTTATTTTCATATATATAATAATTCCTATTGATTGTGGTCATTGCCCTTTGCTTATATACTTAAATCATCTGGTTTACTTCTGCCGCGGCGAATTAGTGCATGCGCGAACCATTTATAAACCTTCAATTCATTAGAAGGGTTGCGTAAAATCGCAGTAAACTCAATTTGATTGACAGTATTGTCAAAGTGACAACAATAATTAAAAAAAAAATTAAATAAAAGTAAACAACGTGGAATGGCCGACAAATCAATAGGTAATTATTTTATATTTTAACATAAATCTTTACAATTTTTTATTTTTTATTTTTAGATGAATATCTTGTTGCTGGTCAGCAACAAGTATTTTAAGCCATGTTCCTAATACATAATGGTAATACTACTATAGATAATGTTAAGTCAAGTAATTCCAATTTAATATTAATAAATAACAAAAACTAAAATCGTACAAAAACTAAAATTGTACATTCAAATTCATTATCTATGGACTTCGATATCTATGCGCTAACTGAAACATGGTTGAATCCTACAATTAACAGTCTTGAATTATTTAATCAATCGTACTCAGTTTTTAGAAAAGATAGATATCACTTACAAGATCCATTGATTCCTACGCAATTAACTAAAGGAGGTGGCGTTTTAATTGCAATCAAATCCAATTTTAATGTATCGGAAATTGATATACCACTCTCTGATTCATTAGAAATAATTGGTATTAAAGTGAATTTAGCTTCGAAAAAATCTTATTATTATATGTTGTTATATTCCACCTAATTCTAACAATGAAATCTATGGAAATTTTAACAATGTAATTGAATCTATATCCTTGGAAATGACTTCTTCAGATGAATTAGTAATTTGTGGTGACTTTAATCACCCTAATATTAATTGGGTGCAACATGATGAAGAATGTTATTTACTTCCAAAAAATATAACTAGTAAAATTGAATGTTCTTTTTGTGATAATTTAAATGTTAATTTAATACAACAAATATCAGATATTAAAAACTTTCAGTCCAGACAACTGGATCTTATTTTTACTTCTGATTGGGAAAATATAATAATTTCACTATTTGAGTCTTCTCTACTTAATATTGATCAATTTCATCCTCCAATCAGGATATCATATTGTTATAATGCGCCTGTGTTAAATACCCACGCTACGTCATATAGATTCAATTTTAACAAGACTGATTTTTATGGTCTAAATACTTATTTAAATTCAATCAACTTTAATACACTACTTAATAACGTTGACTTTAATTTTGTTATAGAAAAGTTTTATAACGTAGTGTTATTTGGATTTAATATGTGTGTACCCAAAACTATTAATAAAGGGATTAACAATAGTCCGCCTTGGTTTTCTTATGAACTTAGGAAGCTTAAAAATATTAAAAATAAAGCATGGCGTAAATTTCTTAAATCTAAAAATAACGTGGATTACATTAATTTTGTAAACTTATTTAATACTTTTAAACAAAAAGTGGATTAACATATAATAATTATGTTGATGAAATGTCATTTAAGCTCATTGATAATCCAAAATTATTCTGGAATTTTGTTAATTCAAAAAGAAAATCTGATGAATTCCCTACTTTTATGAGTTTCAACGGTCACTTAAGTAATGATGCTTCTGTTATATCAAATTATTTTCGTGATCATTTTTCAGATTCGTATGTGAACTCAGATTTTCAAATTAATGAAGGTTACTTTGACCATATGGACTCTTTTCCAAAGACCACTCTCCAGGATATTAGTTTTGATGACTCTTTAATTAAGTCATACTTGGATAAGCTTGGGGATAATTCGTCAACTGGACCGGATGGTATACCGGAAATTATTCTAAAAAAATGCTCTGGCTCATTAAAGTTACCATTATCTATTTTATTTAAACGCTCTCTATCAACGGGTATATTTCCTGATTTTTGGAAAAAATCGTATATAAGACCAATTCATAAGAAGGGCTCTAAAATGGAAGTAACTAACTATCGTCCTATAGCTAAATTGTCAAGTATACCGAAATTATTCGAACTAATGATTTTTGATTCTATTTATGAACACTGCGTAAATTTTTTAGTGCCTTATCAGCATGGATTCATGAAACACAGATCGACGGTAACTAATTTGATTGAATCAACTTCGAATATTATTAATAATATGGAAGCAGGGTTTCAAACGGATGTTTTATATAGTGACCTCAGTAAAGCATTTGATCTACTACCTCATAGCATTATTTTATTTAAACTAAAGAAATTGGGATTTCCAGTTTACTTCATTAATTGGATTAAATCTTATTTATCAAATAGAACCTATAGTATTTTATTTAGAACGGTAATATCATCATTTTTTGAAGCTAATTCTGGTGTGCCTCAAGGTAGTCACCTTGGACCATTATTATTTATCATATCGATAAATGATGTAGTCTCTATAATTAAAAATAGCGATATAAATATCTACGCTGATGATATGAAAATTTATAAAAAGATTGCCTCTTTGAACGATTCATATTTGCTTCAATATGATTTAGATCGTTTTGCAATATGGTATAGTTTGAATTTTCTAAAATTAAATGGGGATAAGTGCGCAATTATGACGTGTTCGCGTCAACATTCGCCTAATCACTTTTCATATAAACTTAATGAAGAAACTGTATCAAGAGTAGAAGTTTTTAAAGATTTAGGTGTTTATTTTGATTCAAAACTAAATTTTAAATTGCACTACAATTACATCATTAATAAAGCAAATTCAATGTTAGGTTTTATAAAACGATGGTCAAAAGAATTTTCTGATCCTTATATACTAAAATCGTTATTTACATGTCTTGTTCGTTCTAATTTGGAATATGTTAGCCAAGTATGGAACCCATATTTTGATATTCATGTACGTCGAATAGAGTCAATTCAAAGAAATTTCATTAGGTATGCTTTACGACAATTTCAGTGGCTGAATCCATTAATATTACCGCCATATTTAGATAGGCTGAATTTAATACATTTGGCTTCAATAGAAAAAAGACGTGAATTGGCTGATGTTATTTTCTTAACTGAAGTTATAAACTTGCAAATTGATTCATCATTCATTTTAAATAAAATAGAATTTACGAACAATTATCGATCTAGATCTCCAAATTTATTCAGAATAGCTTTCCATAGGACTACATATGGTAAATTTGAACCCATTAACCGGATGCAAATATTAGGCAATAAATTTCAAAATCAAATTAGAATATCAACTTCAAAAAATAACTTAAAAAAGCTAATTATAGGTAATTGATTGTTATATAATCTATTAACCATTATTACTAGTATTATTATTCTTTTAATACTATTTAGTATTTAATAGTTAGTATGTAATATTTAAGTAGTCTGCTCAAATGGAGACTGTAGTTAATTGAAGTTAATTAATTAATCCATTTATTATTTTGTAATATTTAATATTATATCTATACTTTTATAGAATTAATAATTTGTATTAAACTAAATTAAAAATTAAATTAAATCTTGACAATATTCTATTTTTTTTTTATATAGAATTAATAATATATATTAAGTATTAAATTTTAACTTAGTTATTAACTATTGTATTTTTTTTTTTATAATGTTATGTATTTATATAGTATATTTAAGAAATTGTAAGTTGTTTGAATTAAATAGAAATAAATAACTATTAATTTATATCGTACTGTGGCTCCTTTTTCTGGTCTTACTGATGAAGAAATTACGAGCTGGGCTGAGGGATCCACAGAGAATTGTGATGGTAACCAAGTGAATGATGACATAGAAATTAATTTAAGGACTAATGAGAATAACAAAAATTTAGATGAAACTATTCTATCTTTTTGTAATGCCAGTAGAATGGGCTGAAAATTTGGCCCTTGAATGAAATTTTGTTGTTACGAAGAATGTATAGAAAAGTTGTTTTAAAAAAATTTGTTGTTTAAATTAATGTTAATTAATTAAAAACAAAAAATTAACAAAATGGGTACCCAAAGATTAGGGATAAAACTGCGAGGGTTGACTTTAAATTTAATTTTTAAAAATTGTCTTCAACTTCAATATTTTAAAAATTATAAAAATCAATTTTTTAGATTTTTTTTTATTTTTAAGACTAAATTTTTTCAATTTAAGTCAGTGGTCTCCAAACTAAGGCGCGACAGTTTTTATGGCCCACTCAAGTACAATAACTAAAATTAAAAAAAATTAAAAATATTTTTGCAAAAATTTAAAATAGACTAAGAAAATTTGTTATTACAAATTTTTTTTAAAAATATTTGAAATATATATTAATACTCCATTACTGTTCCATTTAAAATTATAAATCTAGGCGTCTGTTAATTTTCTATTTGCTAAACTCGCAAAAATATTTCTCAGAACTTTGATTAATTTTTTGAAAATAAAACATTATTTTCCTACAATAACAACTAGGTAGGCTATATTTAGTGCGAATTGAATTCATATATTTAGCGATAATTCATCAAATGTATTACTATTTTTTGCCGGAAAGTACTATCAGCAATATTAAAAATTTTGTCTTAATGTTTGGAAGCACCTATGTCTGCGAGCAAGCCTTTGCACGGATGAAATATATAAAATCTAAATTACGATCAAGGCTGACCGATGACCATTTGAAGGATTTTTTGAAGATAAGCATATCTAGTTTCAAAGCTAATATAAAGAATGACATCGAAAGATCAAACAACCAGGCGCATTGTTCACAATTTATTTATTTTAATAATAATACTATATGTTTTAACATTTTTTGTATTTTTTTTTTTTGTGTGAATATTTTAAATAAAACATAATTTTTCTTAAATTGATTTATATTTCTTTATAATATAATATTACATATAAAATAATGAAAACTTTGATAAGGCCCGCTGAATTCATGAAAAAATTGTATGTGGCCCATTTCTTAAAAACATTAGGGTCCTCTGGAGTGAAATTACATAAAGCGATTGGCGATAGGTGACAGTCGCTAAAAAAATGAAAGCATTATGTAAAGTGATAATCACCAATATGGCAAGTGATAATCACCAATTTATGTCATTATTAGAGTGACACCTAATTAGGTATCACGTTATCACTGTTTAAACAAAATTTAAAATTTTGGTTTTTTTTTTAAATACAAAAAAAGTTATAATGTAAGTAAATACACATTAAAATAAAATTGGCAATGTAAGTCATTATAAATTTTTGTTTTATTTCATTTAAGGGCGAAAATGCAAATAGGGAGCAAATTAATATATTAGATAAATTTATGATAGAAAATGTAGATGTTGCCAGAAATTTTATTACTCAAACGGCCCAGGGTAGGCAAAAGTTAAGAAAATTGTGGGAAGATTTGAAAATGCAGTTAAATTGCAGAGGACCACCAATAAAAAGTGTGGCAGAATGGAAAAGAGTAAGTAAGAATACATTTAAGTTTTGTATGCAAAAGAAAATTAAATTTATTAATATAAAATCACAGTTTTGGACACTTCGAAAATATAGGTCCAAACAAAAATTAATAAAGAACAAAAAATCTATCAAAAAAACAGGTGTTGGGCCATTTAGTGGAGAGGTATTAAGTAATGCAGATGAAGCAATAATTTCAGCTTGTGGGTTTGAATCGACTGTAACCGGCATAACTGGAGCTAATTCATTTGGTAATAATCGAAACCGTAAGTATCATAAAATCTAAAACTAAAATATATACGTTTTACATCAACTTCTAATTAAATTTGTAGTATTGAAGATGAAGTTGAAGAATATTTCTTTGATGCATTTGATAATGATGACTATTCTGAAAATATTGAACCAAATACATCACGTATTGATGAACCAAATACATCACGTCATCATGATGCCAACGAGGATATAGTTGACCCCATAGTTAATAGGTCTATCGTTCGGAGACAAAATAAAAATTCTGTGAAAAATGAATTTAACAAAAAGCAATTACAGTTCCAAAAGGAACAAATTGAATTGCACAAAAAAAGTATTGCTCAAAACGAAAAGCTAGTAACTACAATAATAGAGCTTAAAGATTTATTCTTAAGTGAAGCAAAAAAAAGACAAAGAAAGAGAGGAAAATATAAAAATTAAACAAGAAGAACTACGGCTTAAAGTATTAGAGCTAGAAATAGCAAAAAGTGCCCATGAAATTCGTGTAATGGAGTTAAACAAAAAATAGTTTTTTTTTTGTTATTAAAATAAATAATTAATAATAGTATGTATTTAAATTGCTGTGAATATTATTTTTTTATAAATGCCAAAAAGATGCATTAGGTTGGAATTAATGTTTTTTACCTATGAAAGGTTTTTTTATTTTAAAAAGTATTAATAAATTAATAATAATTATTTTAAAATTAAGAATTATATTTTTTGTTACATCTATGGATTAAAAATAAGTTTTTTTTTTACCTATGAAAGGTTTTTGATTTTAAAAAATATTAATAAATAATTTATTTGTTGAGTGATTGAAACAATTTTTATTTTTAATTTCTTATGTTCATCAAAAAAGTTTAAAAAAAAAAGAATTAAAAACTATCTCGAATGCTATTGCGAATGTCTATTGCTTCTCTCCATGGTATTGGTGCATCGATTGGTTCCATCATTACTTCTACTGGAGAACTATAGGTGTTTTCCTCTGGTAGAGGAACTTTATATTCGACACATATGTTGTGAAGGGCAACACACACATTAATTATTTTTACCACTTTAATTGGTGAATATCTACAATTTCTTTCCTCAAGGATAATGCGCCATCTTGCTGAAATATGTAATGATAAGAAAATTATAATATACTAAACAAAATTGCCATGCATACTTTTTAATATTCCGATGCACCTTTCTACTACATTTTTTGCTCTTGAATGAACATCATTAAATTTTGTTTCTGGTGTGTTTTCTCCAGCTGCTCGATAAGGAGTCATCAAATATGGTTCCAATGGGTATCCACTATCACCTAAAAATGTTGTCCCGATTAATTAATTGAATGTGTTAATTTTTTATTTTAATTTATACCAAGAAGCCAACCTTGTCTTCTAGTCTCAATCCATTTGCTCTCCATTTCTTCACGCTCATCACTTGCTTGCCACACAAAACTATTATGTGCACATCCACCAAACTTAGCATTAACTGCTAGAATTTTGGCGTTTTCATCACATATCTAAAATTAATATATTTTTAATTTACAATATTATATTTTTAATTTCTTTATACTCACAATCATAGCATTTATACTATGCCTTCCTTTACGATTATAAAACATGTGCTCATTTTCTGTTGGTCTCAGTAGCATAATATGTGTGCCATCAATAATTCCTACAACTATAAAACATTATTGTAGTAATTCTATTTATTTAACATTAACTAATTGTTTTACCTCCTGGATATTGATATTTTTCGAAAAATAATAATTTTGTTGATTCACTGTTTGTGAAATTAATCATTTTATTGCACAATTTTCGTTCCATTTCTTTAATCACGTTTGTAATTATTATGGAAATTGTGCTCTGAGCCATTGGTGCAACCCAATCTGCTCCAACTAATCTTTGATACCCTCCACTTCCAAGAATATTTAAAGTTGCACATAATTGTAATATTGAAGGAATATATGTTGATCTTGTTCCATTTCCTAGTTTCAGCTCATTCAAAATCCATATAAAAGCATCTTTATTTATTCTGAAACTTTTAAGGAACCTTTAAAGAAATATAAATAATTAAAATTTAAAATGTTTCTAATTGGATTGCAACTATCTCTCAAATTTTTCCGTAATAAATTCACATTTTTTATTTCTTCATCTTCACTACTTGAAGATTCATAACTTGTACAATAATAATTACTATTTAAAAACATTTTATTTCACTTTTTTATTATATGTATTAAAAATCACTTTTCAAATTTTTCAAAAAAAATCCTCCAAAATTATGATAAATGACATTTCGCAAGCAAGTGTTTTCGTGTGGCAATATTATTCTGGAGAATAAATGCGAGTATTTCCGTGTATACATTGGCATTTTTTGATCACTTTACATAATACGAAATTTATTTGCGATCACCTTTCATTGTCGCAAGAGTGATTATCGCCAATCACTTTATATAATTTCACTCCTGATTTAAGTCAAAGACTTTTTTAATAATGCAAAACCCAAAAATTTGGTTTCTAATATTTTTTTTACATTTATTTACAAAATTGATACTAAAAAAAATTGGTTCCCTATTCGTTAAGTCACTGAAATTTTTATATAAATCACTTTGGCAAAAAAATAGATTCAATCTAAGTGACTTATATCGAAAATTCACTGTATTCCGAAAATTCAATTTTTGTTTTTGTCATAATTTGCAATACCTACTATCACTGTTACATAATTGTTAATTTTATTTCTTACTTTTATTTATCAAACTAATATAATCTATTTACAACAATAAATTTTTGAAATCCCATATTTATACAAATTACAAAGGGTTAAGAAATCAAATTAATAATAATGAAAGATGTAAAGAAATTATTTTAAAATAAGTTTGCAAATTAGAATAAAGAAGCAAAAAATATGTTAATAAGGTATAATAATATTATATAAAATAAATTTTTGTAATAGATATCGGTTCATTATACTTGATGCTGCCCAAATCCTAAAAATCTATAAATTTTTTGAAAAAACTACAAGATATCTTATAGTTTTTTTATAATACTTATAATACTTCCTAATTATATTTTTCCATCGAAGTATTGTTTTTTGGCATGGTCATACCGTGGTCTGGCTACCGCAGCCTTAAACATGGCTTTGGTGATAAATGTAGTGACACCCTGTCATAAATTCGAAATTAATTTTATTAATTTTAGTCTAACAATATTATTCTCAATTTTAGTATACGTCATTGATCATGCGATATAATTAATTGATATCGAGTGCATTCCTAATGGTTTTAATTATTACTCAATTATATAAATTAGGGATGCAAAAGTAAAGATAAATTAATTGAGTAAAGAACCGTCAATCAATCGACAACTAAAATCGTATAGCTAAGTCCGAGTAACAAAAAATAAAAATAATAGTTAAAAGTAAAATTCACTAACTGATAATACAAAAAATAATAGTTAATTCTTAATAAGTAAAGTTAAATAAATTATAAATGAAAAGACAAAACTAAGATTAATTCTTAAAAGTTAAAAATTAAATAAATTAGAGAAAATACAAATTGAACTTTAATAAATTAAATAATAAGTTAATTAATAAATATTGTAAATACAAATTAAATAATTTATATTAAATATCAAATGAACTTTTACAAGTTAAATAATTAATAATAGAAATAATAAATAAATAAGTTATATTAATTATAGAACATTTAAAGTGTTTTTATTATAAATTAAAAAAGTACATGTAGGCTAAATACATAAACCCTACAATTGGTCACCCCGACACAGAACAATATTCGCATAAAAATTAAAACATAAATATTATATAGTTTTTTCGTTTTTAAAAATTCGAAGCAGTGCTATTTAATTTTAAATAAATAAAATGAACTTTGGTTCTATATAAAAAACCACAAAATCTAAATTTTCAAGTGAAAAAACGGAAATTTTGGTACAACAAAAGATAAAAGAAAAATCAGCGTGGCAACAAACAACGTTACAAAGGCATCAGCAACTTGCGATTATATCATCAGTTCATCCATCATTCAAGTTAAAATAAAAGTCAACGTGATCATCAAGTTAAAATCAAAATCAATGTGATCATCACTGTATAATATTAATTTCAACAATCAACTTAGTCATCGTTTCATCAAGTTCATCAGTTAGTAGCATCAATAATCATCATATAAAAGAATTCATGAAAATCAAACCAAGTAAAATTGCATACATATATTTTCGTTTTTTTATATATTTTTCTATATTTTATTTTTATATATATTATACATTAAAATCATACTTATGTATATATTTTTTTTTTTTTTTAAAGTGTATCCACGATTAAATAAATTTAAATTTGGAATACATATACATATAATATATATTTATATTTATTTTTTCATATATGGTAAAAATTTTACTCATACAAATTACATTTTAAATTATAAATAAGAAGTGAATTTCCAAACTATAATTGTAACAAAAATTTAATTTAAATATAAAAATTCACATTTTTCACATTGTAATTTTAATTCATTCTGTGCATTTCGACGCCATTTAGTTAAATATCATAATCACAACAATAAAATCAATAAAAAAGATAATACTTTAGATAAATCTAATAGTTGTGACAATACTATATATTTGTCAAAAGATATGGAAAATTACGGAAAAACTGAAAATACAAGAAAATTATACGACAGTTTAGAATTTTTTGTAAATAAAGTAGGATGTGAATGTGAGCTTCGAACAAATACTAATATAACAACATCAAATTTCAATTTAGTTGTCGAAAATATTGAATTAATTAGTAAACAAATTCTAATTTATTTTAAAGAATGTTTTGCTGAATAAGTACCTGAAAATAATTTACATTTAGTAGAAAAAATTAATATCGATTACTGTTCAAAAATTGCAAATCATTAAAAAAACAAAAACAATTTTTGTGTAAAACCATTAATGTTGCTGAACCGGACGAAATTTTATTAGGTACTCGAGTTGAAAACTCATTAATAGATGGAACACATCATGTAAAATCAATTTCTGAAACTTTTCAGTATATATCTGTAATTTCTACGTTAAAAAATGTTTTGTTAAATAATAATTTAAGAAATTTAATTGACAACGAATAAAAAAATTATCTACAGAATACATATTGTTCATATGTGGATGGTAAAAAATTCAGAAATAACATTTTTTTTAAAAAATATCCAAAATCAATTCGAATTAATTTATATTATGACAATTTCGAAGTGGCCAATCCATTAGGTTCTAGGAGCACATTTCACAAGCTTGCTATAATTTTACAATTCAAAATTTTCCTGCACGAATTAATTCTTCACTAGCAAATATTTTTATTTTAGCTATTTGTTACTCCAACGACTTAAAAAAATATGACTTCAAAAAATGGCAAAAAAATTTGGGTTAAAAGAAGATTTGATTCTTAATGAATCTAAATATTTTCATGTGACTATTAACTTTATTTCTGATCCAATGCTCGACTTATTGGAAGGACTCGTCCCAATGGAAATAAAATTAGTTATAAAATATTATATTGAGAAAAAGTATTTTAATATTGAATTTTTAAATCAATGCATTCAATTATTTAGATATGGTATAATAGAAATTAAAAATAAAACCAGTTGTATTTTCACAAATATTATTTAAACTGTTATTTAAAAACCAAAATATGATAAACAAACATCATCACATAACGCATTATCCGGAATGCATACGTCAAAAAGGACCAATCGCTCTATATTCATGTCTCCGTTTCGAAAGTAAGCACTTATGTTTGAAAAAGCAAATCGCTCTTAGCCAAAATTTCAAAAACGTGAAAATGAAAAGAAAGAATTAAATTTCTTCCTAAAATAAATAGTTTTCAATTTTAATTTATAATTTTTAGTATAATTAAAATTATACTGATAAGAATTACCATACACAAAACATGAAATTCACTAATATTTACATTTATAAATATTACAGAAAACATGAAAATCACTAATATTTACATTTTAACATTAGACACATCACCATTTTTTAAATTTTCTAATTGGCATTTACACACATATTCCATTATTGTGGCTTCTGCCTTTGATTTGTTTTCATCTGTTAAATTATTTAAAAGTATATCAATACTTTGAGCAAAATTACTGCTCTCTGGTTTATTATTTTTGGTCAAATATTCTTGTAGAGCACTCATCGTATTGACAATTTTTCCGCCCATTTCCTCTTGTAGATCTCTTTTTTCCCGTTTCTTTGATTTTTTAGGTAATTCTGCAGAGCAATCAGTAGATGGAAATTCATCTATTGCGGATATTTCTTCAAATTCCATAGCAGTTCCTTCAATATAAGATATGGGTTCTTCAATATCATTATTCATCGGTGTACTACTACGCGATGATGAGTAATTAGAAATAGTTCTGTAATGAAATAAAATTAAAACAGTAATTATGTAAGTATATTCATTTAACTGTTAACAATATTACTTTCTAGGTTGAATATGATCTTGCAAGAAAGTTAAACTTTCATAATATTCCCATTCTTGCTTAAATTGCAATGCACTTCCAGATGGTTGATTTTATTTTTCTTTGTATAATTTGGTAAATCTGTCCCTCAAACTTTTCCATTTATCAATACAATCAGATACTAAATTTAGAAAATGTTAATATTTTAATAATATTTTATAATAAAAACTTATTTCCTTACCAGGTTGGCCTAATGTTTTAGAAATTTCCTATTATATAAAAATTGTTTTGATAGACAAAAAAAAATTAATATAGATAAAAAATTTGAATTTTTGAAAATCAAAACAATATTTTTATGTCATACAAAATTTTTTATGTCAATTAGACATTTGGAAACGGCAACGACTTCAAAAGTTGAAATCGATTGAACTTTCTTACGGCACGAGCGTCCCCGGCGTCATGACGGCGGCGAGTTTGTCTGCTTTCATATATTTCTATATATTTTAACTTTTGTTTGACATTCCAAATCTTCAACGGCAACGGCGCAGACTTCTTCAATGGCGAGACTGTCTCTGGGGTTAGTTTTAAAATAAAATTTGTTATTCATTGATGACTACAATAATAAAATAATTATAATTTTCTATTTATTTTTTAAATATGAGCTTCAGTCTAACTAAGTAAGTATAAAATAAAATAAAGTTAAAAATAGGTTTTATATAATTAATATTATATAATTGTAGCTGGTTAGTAAAGTCGTCAAATACTGTTCCTTCTACTAGCGTTTGTTCTATTTCCAATTGTGAACAAGCTTGTGATTCTTCACCTGATGAAGATGAAGCAATAGAATATGTACCACTTTTAAAAAAAGCACAATTTTCAAATAGAAATATTTGTGAAATTTGGAAAGAAAAATATCCGTGGCTTGTTATTGATAAAGCTAGCGAAAAGATTAAAAAATGCTGTATTTCTGACACTAAAATTGTTGGAGGTGCCTCTCATATTCAACAACACCAAGAAACTTCGCGACATATTCAATTATTTAAGGTATACCAAATTACTAAATTTACCATTTGATAAAAGCAAGTAATTAATTTTTTTTTATATATATAATTATAATAAATAAGTTTAATAATTTTAAAATGTTAGTGGTAATATTAAAATAAATTTCTTCTCTCACTAATTAATTTTAGATGTCAAAACCTACCCCAAAAATTACCAAATATGTTGAAATTCACCTAAAATTCAAAAAAGCAAACAATTAGAGCTGGCACTTTCTTTATTTATTGCAGAACATAAAATATCATTTTCTGCTTTAGACCACTTGGAAAAATGTATCAAATCTACTATTACAGACTCTCCAACTGTACATAACTTAATAATACATCGAAGAAAAGGTAAAAAGATTTTGTCAGATATTATTGCACCAAAAAACAGAAAACAAATTGCTAAATTGACTAGAGAAAATTATTATTCTCTTATCATTAACGAAACTACTGATATCAGTTCTGTAAAAAAATTGGCAGTAATAGTAAGAGTATTACGAAGTAAAAGATAGATTTTTAAGTCTAATTGATCTCAAGGATACAAATGCATCTGGAATTTTTAATTCTTTAGTAGATTTTTTAAAAACAAACAATATTGAGGTTTCCAACATGATTTCATTCACTGCTGATAATTGTGCAGTAATGATGGGAGTAAGAAATGGAATTCAAGCTAAATTTAAGGAATTACTTCCAAATATTTATGTACATGGATGTGTTTGCCACAATTTTAGCTTAAGGATATCAACGTAATCTTGAAAAAAAATCTTGAATCGACTATTAATTTTGAAAAAAAAAATCTGGAACTTTATCTTTTTTTAATAAATCTTGAAAAAATCTTGAATTTTTATCGCACTCTCTGCCGTACCTAGGGCCAACGACGGCGACGTAGTGGGATTATTTGGTCCCATTTTCCGATTAAGCGGGCGGGCCTAGGACCCGCCAATACCGTAAGCGGGCACTTCGTTTTCGCGACTCGCCAGAGACGCGAACGAGACTACTGACACAGGAGGGGTCCTGATTTTTTTCTAAACATATTAAAAGGGTTGGGGTCGAAATCTTGAAAAAAAAATCTTGGAAAAAAAATCTTGCAAAAAATATCTTGAAAAAAAAAATCTAGAAAAAAAAATCTTGAAAATAAAAAATCTAAAAAAAAAAATCTTGAATGTTTTCGCACAAAATGTATTTTTTAATTCGCCGGCGAATATGAGAAATAAAACCGAATAATTTTTCGAAATGAAAAAATCGTTCACATTCACATGCAGATTTTTGGAAAAGGGAAGTCATATTCTATAAGTGCGCGCTGGGTTTACAGAATTATTGTTTTGAATATTTATTATAAATTTTAATATGTTTAGAAAAAAAATCACGACACATCCTGTGCCCGTGACCCTGCCCGTGAAAACGAAGCTTAATCGGAAATTGGGACCAAATAATCCCACTACGTCGCCGTCCTTGGTCCTAGGTACGGCAGAGAGTGCGATAAAAACTCAAGATTGTTTTCAAGATTTATTAAAAAAAGATTATAATTATGGTTAACAAAAAAATTAAAAACTCAAACAACAATCAACGTACCTTGAAGTATTTGAAACTCGTTTTTAATGTAGAAATAAATTAAATTAAATTTTCAAGAATATAATTTTCCCAGAACCATGAAATCAAACAAAAAATGCACTTCAAGCAAATCCGTATACAATTTGAATTTGACGTTTCTTATTTTTTTTTAATATCTCATGACGTGCTGTTCTACATTGTGTAGTTGTATAGTATTTAATGTAGAATTTGTACAAAATTAAGTGCATTCAAGTTCGACTCATAGTATATGTACAAATGGAGTGCATTTTAAGTTCAACCGTATAAAATTTAATATTTTTAAGGCAAAGGAGGAAAAGGAGGACACATTTTTTGTACAGGAGGATAAAGTAGGACATACATTTTAAGAAGGACAAAACGGAAACAAGAAGGACAATCCTCCTCAAAGGAGGACGTATGGTCAGCTTACAATAAGTCAGTTACAGCAGACAAAATTTTTACGGTCAAACAGCATCTGGTTAGTGCAAAACATCTTGAACTCAAAGAGAGAATTGAAGCTAAAAAAAACTACGCAACAGTTCTTTGGGGAATCTTCTAGTAGTACTTCAAAAGATGCTCAATTTGCTGAAGATTTATGTAGTGCATTTATTGCCGCAGATGTACCTCTTTATAAAATACGAAATAAGGAAATTAAATCATTCCTTGAGAAGTACACTGAACACAAAGTACCATCGGAAACAACACTTCGTACAAATCATGTCAAATCCCTATACAAAGCCACAATCGATAATATAAAAAGTTTCGTCAAAAATCGGTTCTTGTGGTTGTCAATTGACGAGACCACTGATTTAGCTGGAAGATATGTGGCGAATGTTATTGTTGGCATTTTAGATGCTGATGAGCTCATCGCTCAGAAGAAATTTTTATTAAATACGGTACAACTTGCAAGAGCAAACCATACGACCATTGCTCGGCTATTTGACGAATAAATTAAAATGTTGGGTGAAGAATTCAATAAAGATTCGACTCTACTGTTCATTTCTGATGCCGCACCATATATGGTGAAAGCAGCCAGGGCTATACAAACATTCTACCCAAATATAACGCATTTAACGTGCCTTGCTCATTGACTGCACAGAATATGCGAGCAAATAAGAAGTGAACATACCAATGTTGATCGCCTTATAGCAAACATAAAAAAGTATTTTTAAAAGCTCCATCGAGAATAGAAATATTCAAAAACTTAGAGCCGGAACTAGCATTACCACCACAACCAATAACTACAAGGTGGGGAACTTGGCTGAAAGCCGTTAATTATTACGCGCAAAATTATGAAAAAAATTTGCGAGTTTTTGATGAATTAGACGCAGAGGAAGCAGCTTCTATTAAAATATCAAAAGATCTTTTACTTGATAATACAATAAAAGCAGATTTGATCTTTATTGCGTCGCATTATGGTTTCCTAGAAGTCTCGATAACCAAACTAGAAGGACATGGTCTACCGCTTGCAGAACAAATTAAAGTGGTAACAGAAGCTGCCGATGCAATAAATGCAATACATGGCGAAGTTGCTGATAGCGTTAAAAAAAACTTGCTGCTGTAATACAAAAAAACACAGGATTTGGTATAATTAAAGATATTTCCGATAGTTTGGCTGGAATACCAAGAAAAGACACTGCAACTGAAAAGTATACCATTGGTGAAACCATTGCTTTTAAATTTGTACCAATAACTTCAGTTGATGTGGAGCGAAGTTTTTCAATGTACAAAAACGTTGCTAGGTCAAATAGGCAAAGTTTTCTCTTCGAAAATTTAAGCGAAATGTTCGTGATCTATTGCAATAAAAATATAAATTAATTATTTGTTTTTGTTATATTAAAATTGAATTTTTTTGTTTTCGTTTTCTTTTTTTAAGTTTTATTTTATAATAAAAAAATTAAAATACATTTTTTAATATTTACTTTTTTGGTTTTCTTTGTATTTTTAATTTCTTTGAATAAAAAAACATATTTCATTGAGCTTTTTTTCAGTTTTTAGAGCATATTTTAAATGCTTAAAATCATTTTTTCAGAGCATATTTTAAGCGCTTAAAATGCTTTTTAATTTTTATACTGCATATTTTTGGTTGCCCTACATATAACATATTGAATAATGAATATTAACCCTTAATTGAGACCAATGCCGCCATATAAGAGGCATGGCAGATGGCACTTTTACATACTGAGTCCAATTCCGAGTATATGGCGGCAATAAACATATTATTGGAACGAAGTTCTTTTACGCGGCTTACAGTACAGTACTGGATGGATCTGGATGGATGTTTTCATGTGAAAAAGAACTTATTGGTGCATAAGGATGAATAATTTTTTTTTGTAAATAATTATTTTTGTATTCTGAATGAAATAATAAATAGTCATATTTTCATCTGGGATTTGCTCTGGCATGGCGAGGAAGAGTCTACAATTGCTTTTTTGGATTTAACATCGGCCGTTGAAGATTTTGCTAGTGGTAAGAAATTTGGGAGAAAACCACTTGAACCAATTGATGTAACTTTTACTGATAATGAGGAGAATGTTGAAAAAGAAAGGGAACCGCATAATAGCGATGTATCTGCTGAAGATATTTTAGAAGATTTTGATACTTCTTATATAGAGAATTTGAATATGAACCACCAACTAAAAAATCTAAACAAAATAACAGTAAAAAAAATAAAAATAAAGAAAATACATTAAAGAAGATTTGTTAAAAAATCAAATTGAATGCCAAAGTTCGTTTAATAAAATGGTTTCTGAAAAATTAACAAAAATTTTGGAAATACAATCTGAAAATTTTGAGCAACTAAAACTAGCTAATGAAATACAAAAAAATGGTTTTTTTTTCTTTTTTATTTTATTACCAATGAAAATGGTTATAGTTTTAGTTACTTATTTATATATTACTTATTTTTAACTAACAAATAATAGATCTATGTAATGATAATGAAATATTTATTTTATTTTTGGTAAAAAAAACAATTACAAGTATTAATTCATATTTAATTTTATTGCTTAAGAAAATGGTTTTAGTTACTTATTTTTATATTATATTTCTTTATTTATACAAAAATAAAAATCTATAATGATAATGAACATTTATTTTATTTTTGTGCTATGTATTAAGAAAAAAATACCAAATATTAATAGGTGAAGTAATTAAATTATTTTAACAATAACATTAAAATGAATAAGCTATTGTTTCTCTTACTTCTTTCGCAATATTTTGTAAATCTCTTGTTACACTGTTATCATCGGTTTCATTATCATCATCATCTCTAGCATCTGGTGCATATTCGAAATAACACTCAGATACTTTATAATAAATACAAATGTTTTGCAACGCACTGCAAACATTTGTCATTTGTATTGCTTTCGCTGGTGTATAGTGTAGACTTCTTTCGCCTAACAGACATCTAAATCTGCCCTTAAGTACACCAATTGTTCTTTCTGCAATGTTGTGACATTTAGAATGGACAAGATTTAATTTTGATTGCGGTGTACCATCAGCAGCAACTCTGTAAGGTGTTAAAAGCCATGGCTGCAACGCATATCCACTATCACCTTGAATTACAATTTATTTAGTTTACTTATTAAAATTCATTTAATTAATATACCTAATATCCAACTTTGCTTATCACCATTTTACCAATTTTGTGATAAATATTGTTTGCGGTCAGACATGCTCCAAATAAATGAATATACCTAATATCCAACTTTGCTTATCACCATTTTGCCAATTTTGTGATAAATATTGTTTGTGGTCAGACATGCTCCAAATAAATTAATCATGTGATGCCACGCCATAACAAGCATCAATACATCGTATTTTCATTTGGTAGTAACATACCTAAAAATAAAAAAATACCAAATTTTTTTCATAATTTCCAAAATCCTTTCTTACAATCATTGCATTAATAGTATGATATCCTTTTCGGCTAAAATAAAGATGTTCGTTTTGTTGTGGTCTAATAATTTTAATATGTGTGCCATCTACACAACCAATGATTCTCGGAAAATAATATTTATCAAAAAACTGTTGTTTTGATCTCGTTTTTTCTTCCTCTGATAAATCAAAATAGATCCACTTTGGGCAAATTTTTTCCTCTAATATATTTAGTGTTTCTCTTAGCACTTCAGAATTGTTGATTGTCCCATAGCAATAACAAAATCCTGCCCAACGCTTTGCTGGTAAGATCCCTCACCAAAAAAATCTTAGGGCAGCTGCAAATTTTAAAATATTCGGAATAGATGAGCTCCGAATAGTTCTGTGGCCACATGTAATAACCGCTTATGTCGAAAATTCAAAATGTCTAGAAATGAATAAACAATATAAAAAAAATTCTGTGAAAAAAAGTATCAATGCTGAATCAACGAAATTTGGGGTATAGGTAAAACGAAATATGACTAAAATAATTAAAATATTCACAAACACGATAAAAGCTTTTAAGATATCTAAAAAGGACTTTAAAAGACTTAAGCTGATTTACAAAATTAATATTATGTTGTTCACAAAACCTAAGTAACTTAAGATATTATTGCAAAACACACTTAAAACAAAATAAATATCTAAGTGAACTTAAGCTACTTTTACAAAATAAATGCAGTCATAATATTACATATAAGATATTTCAGCATATGTATAATTTTTTTGATATTATTTCTTTTTAAATAAAAAACACATTTTAGAAGTTTGATATTCATATTATTAGTATATAAAATAAGATAATTGAAATGTTAATCCAAAAAAGTAATAGCAAATAAAATACAGGCAAAATATAAAGATTCATTCAAAAATAAAGAAATTCAAATATTAGTACACACAAACTCTGAAATATAGATTTAGTGTTTACAAAAAATATTATTTAATTAAGAAATTATTAATATAATAGAAAAAGTTAAAAGAAAAATAATAAAATGTAAGACCAATCAAAATAGTGACATAAATAAATTTTGTTATTAAGCAAACAATGGTACAACAATTACACAAAAATCAAATTATTAATTAAAATATGAAAAAGTAAGTAACTTACAAAAATGTTATAATGTAGCAACGTAACGATTAACTTAATAAAATTGTTAATAAAAATATAGTACATTTAGGCTTCTTCATCAGTATCTTCAGTTAAATCTGGGTGAAAATTGCAATTATCATCAACATTTAAATTTTGGTAAAACGAATGATAATTACTATTAATTAAAAAGTTTCGTCAAAAATCGGTTCTTGTGGTTGTCAATTGACGAGACCACTGATTTAGCTGGAAGATATGTGGCGAATGTTATTGTTGGCATTTTAGATGCTGATGAGCTCATCGCTCAGAAGAAATTTTTATTAAATACCGTACAACTTGCAAGAGCAAACCATACGACCATTGCTCGGCTATTTGACGAATAAATTAAAATGTTGGGTGAAGAATTCAATAAAGATTCGACTCTACTGTTCATTTCTGATGCCGCACCATATATGGTGAAAGCAGCCCGGGCTATACAAACATTCTACCCAAATATAACGCATTTAACGTGCCTTGCTCATTGACTGCACAGAATATGCGAGCAAATAAGAAGTGAACATACCAATGTTGATCGCCTTATAGCAAACATAAAAAAGTATTTTTAAAAGCTCCATCGAGAATAGAAATATTCAAAAACTTAGAGCCGGAACTAGCATTACCACCACAACCAATAACTACAAGGTGGGGAACTTGGCTGAAAGCCGTTAATTATTACGCGCAAAATTATGAAAAAAATTTGCGAGTTTTTGATGAATTAGACGCAGAGGAAGCAGCTTCTATTAAAATATCAAAAGATCTTTTACTTGATAATACAATAAAAGCAGATTTGATCTTTATTGCGTCGCATTATGGTTTCCTAGAAGTCTCGATAACCAAACTAGAAGGACATGGTCTACCGCTTGCAGAACAAATTAAAGTGGTAACAGAAGCTGCCGATGCAATAAATGCAATACATGGCGAAGTTGCTGATAGCGTTAAAAAAAACTTGCTGCTGTAATACAAAAAAACACAGGATTTGGTATAATTAAAGATATTTCCGATAGTTTGGCTGGAATACCAAGAAAAGACACTGCAACTGAAAAGTATACCATTGGTGAAACCATTGCTTTTAAATTTGTACCAATAACTTCAGTTGATGTGGAGCGAAGTTTTTCAATGTACAAAAACGTTGCTAGGTCAAATAGGCAAAGTTTTCTCTTCGAAAATTTAAGCGAAATGTTCGTGATCTATTGCAATAAAAATATAAATTAATTATTTGTTTTTGTTATATTAAAATTGAATTTTTTTGTTTTCGTTTTCTTTTTTTAAGTTTTATTTTATAATAAAAAAATTAAAATACATTTTTTAATATTTACTTTTTTGGTTTTCTTTGTATTTTTAATTTCTTTGAATAAAAAAACATATTTCATTGAGCTTTTTTTCAGTTTTTAGAGCATATTTTAAATGCTTAAAATCATTTTTTCAGAGCATATTTTAAGCGCTTAAAATGCTTTTTAATTTTTATACTGCATATTTTTGGTTGCCCTACATATAACATATTGAATAATGAATATTAACCCTTAATTGAGACCAATGCCGCCATATAAGAGGCATGGCAGATGGCACTTTTACATACTGAGTCCAATTCCGAGTATATGGCGGCAATAAACATATTATTGGAACGAAGTTCTTTTACGCGGCTTACAGTACAGTACTGGATGGATCTGGATGGATGTTTTCATGTGAAAAAGAACTTATTGGTGCATAAGGATGAATAATTTTTTTTTGTAAATAATTATTTTTGTATTCTGAATGAAATAATAAATAGTCATATTTTCATCTGGGATTTGCTCTGGCATGGCGAGGAAGAGTCTACAATTGCTTTTTTGGATTTAACATCGGCCGTTGAAGATTTTGCTAGTGGTAAGAAATTTGGGAGAAAACCACTTGAACCAATTGATGTAACTTTTACTGATAATGAGGAGAATGTTGAAAAAGAAAGGGAACCGCATAATAGCGATGTATCTGCTGAAGATATTTTAGAAGATTTTGATACTTCTTATATAGAGAATTTGAATATGAACCACCAACTAAAAAATCTAAACAAAATAACAGTAAAAAAAATAAAAATAAAGAAAATACACCCATCCCTCGATTTACGCGGCAGTTACGTGCCCAGAAAACTCGCGTATCTCGAAACCGCGTTAAATGAAACAAAGAAGTGATATAAAAGTAAGGGATTGGTTTTTAAAATTAAAAAAACGCGTAAAATGAAACAAAAAGCTCATATAAAATCGATGATAAGGTCCCAAATTCCGCGTAAAACGAAACTTCCAGTCATATAAAAAATAAAGATACGGGTTTTAATAAAAAAAGTTAAAAATAATTCATTTATTGCAAATTTAGAAAATTATTACAATTTATTACAAATTTTTGTAATTTATTACACAGAAAATTAAGTTACTATTATAGGAACGAAAAAATTAAAGATTAAATATTTTATATTAATCGCTGTCGCTGCTAGATTCTTCAACTAGCCGTTTTTTAGTTACTGGCTCAAAATTACTATCACTTGAAATGTATACCGCCTCCGATTCATCGGTACTTCTATTTGAAAGTTCATTAGTTGAAGTATTAGTTTTTTTTTTTATATAATCTGTGATTAATATTTGTTTTCTCTTTTTAGTTAATTCCTTGTAGATTTCTTCATACTGCGCATAACATTTTTTCAGATCACGTTGAAATTTAACTGCACGATCAACATTTGGATCAATACTCAAAATTTTATTTTCAAAATTTCTGACAAGTTGAAGTGCCTCTCCAATATTTTTTGCAGTGAATAAATCTACTTCATTACATTCGCTTTCAGATTCGCTTTGGATATTGGGTAAAGAATCTAACACCACATTTATTAATTCTTCTTCATCTATTTCCTGTTCAGCTAACAGTTCTTCTATATCATCAACACCCATATCGTCAAATCCATCGCCTCCCAATGAACGTGATAAAGAAATTATTCGGGAAATTTCTTCTTCGGTTGTTGGGACTACATTATCTCTCCCAACCACTTCAGGCCATACTTCTTTCCAACATGCATTTAGTGTTGATGACCTCAGATCAGCAACCGCCAAAGCAGAATGCTTAATGCAATCTAAAATTGTAAATCCTTTCCATATATCACTGATTGTGAGTGCTTCATTTTCATCGAGTTTGTCCAAAATATATTGAAACGTCCGTCTAATATAATAAATTTTGAAAGTAGATATTATACCCTGATCCAAAGGCTGAAGTAATGAAGTTGTGTTAGGTGGTAAGAACACTATTTTTACATTAGGATGGTCAATATTTTGAGGATGGCCTGGAGCGTTATCTAAAAGAAGGAGAACTTTAAATGGAAGTTTTTTCTTTTCCATATAGCTTTTCACTTCGGGGACAAAGCAGTTTTGAAACCAATCAATAAATAATGCAGAAGTCATCCAAGCTTTTTTATTGGCCATCCAATGAACTGGAAGATCTTTAACATTTTTTCCTTTCAATGCTCGTGGCTTCAGAGCTCGGTTAATTAATAAAGGTTTCATCATGTAGTCACCTGACGCATTACTACAAAACAAAAAGGTCACACGATCTTTAGCTGCTTTAAAACCACTAGCAGTTTTCTCAGTTTTAGACACATAGGTTCTGCTAGGCATTTTTTTCCAAAAAACGCCAGTTTCGTCAGCATTAAATACTTGATCTGGAGTGTACGAATTTTCAGCAATTATAGAGGGAAATGTTGATGTAAATATTTTGGCTGCTTCATTATCAGCAGATGCAACTTCGCCTTTAATTTGAAGATTGTGCAATGAGTACCTTTTCTTGAAATTTTCGAACCATCCCTTGCTTGCTGAAAAATTACTTTCCTGGACTTCAGATGGTGCACTTGGCGTATCTTGCTTTAGTCGATTATAAATTCTAATAGATTTTTGCTTGATCACGTTGCTATCTAAAGGAATTCTCTTTTGATTGTGATCTTCAATCCATATCATAAGTGCCTTTTCCATAGATTCCATAATAGAATCCCTGGTGTACATTGAAAACTTTGAACTTATGCTGGTTCCAGAAGCTACACTTTTTCTAATGTTGGTTTCATTTGCTTTAATTGTACGGACACTAGATTCATTTATTCCATAAGACCTGGCAACAGATGTTGATCCTTCTCCATTTTGAAGGCGGTCTAATATTTTAATTTTCACATCCAAAGAAATTGTTTGTCTTTTTTTTGATGACTTCATTATCAGCCCTAATTTATAAAAAAATATTAGTACCAAATTAGATAAGAAAATAATATTTTAACTTACTTTTTCAAGTTTAAAGCTCAGTCTAAGAATTTTATTTAGTGAACAGATTTTATTAGTTAACTTAATTTTTCATTAGCAGCCCTAATTTATAAAAAAATATTATTACAAAATTAGATAGGAAAATAATATTTTAACTTACTTTTTAAAGTTTAAAACTCAGTATAAGAATTATATTTTGTGAACAAATTTTATTTACCTTAAGTTTGTCTGAATACTAAATTGTGGATTACTAATTTATACATATGTACATAAACAAAAAACGTTTCTATGGCAACCTTTTACTTACGTTTAATGGAACAAAGCAAAAAAAGCCTACTTTTCATAAAAAAGGTCTATATTTTAAAAAAAAATTCGAAAAATTCTCAACCGCGTTAAACCGAAACCGCGTAAAACAAGTACCGTGTAAATCGAGGGATGGGTGTATTAAAGAAGATTTGTTAAAAAATCAAATTGAATGCCAAAGTTCGTTTAATAAAATGGTTTCTGAAAAATTAACAAAAATTTTGGAAATACAATCTGAAAATTTTGAGCAACTAAAACTAGCTAATGAAATACAAAAAAATGTTTTTTTTTTCTTTTTTATTTTATTACCAATGAAAATGGTTATAGTTTTAGTTACTTATTTATATATTACTTATTTTTAACTAACAAATAATAGATCTATGTAATGATAATGAAATATTTATTTTATTTTTGGTAAAAAAAACAATTACAAGTATTAATTCATATTTAATTTTATTGCTTAAGAAAATGGTTTTAGTTAGTTTTATATTATATTTCTTTATTTATACAAAAATAAAAATCTATAATGATAATGAACATTTATTTTATTTTTGTGCTATGTATTAAGAAAAAAATACCAAATATTAATAGGTGAAGTAATTAAATTATTTTAACAATAACATTAAAATGAATAAGCTATTGTTTCTCTTACTTCTTTCGCAATATTTTGTAAATCTCTTGTTACACTGTTATCATCGGTTTCATTATCATCATCATCTCTAGCATCTGGTGCATATTCGAAATAACACTCAGGTACTTTATAATAAATACAAATGTTTTGCAACGCACTGCAAACATTTGTCATTTGTATTGCTTTCGCTGGTGTATAGTGTAGACTTCTTTCGCCTAACAGACATCTAAATCTGCCCTTAAGTACACCAATTGTTCTTTCTGCAATGTTGTGACATTTAGAATGGACAAGATTTAATTTTGATTGCGGTGTACCATCAGCAGCAACTCTGTAAGGTGTTAAAAGCCATGGCTGCAACGCATATCCACTATCACCTTGAATTACAATTTATTTAGTTTACTTATTAAAATTCATTTAATTAATATACCTAATATCCAACTTTGCTTATCACCATTTTGCCAATTTTGTGATAAATATTGTTTGCGGTCAGACATGCTCCAAATAAATGAATATACCTAATATCCAACTTTGCTTATCACCATTTTGCCAATTTTGTGATAAATATTGTTTGTGGTCAGACATGCTCCAAATAAATTAATCATGTGATGCCACGCCATAACAAGCATCAATACATCGTATTTTCATTTGGTAGTAACATACCTAAAAATAAAAAAATACCAAATTTTTTTCATAATTTCCAAAATCCTTTCTTACAATCATTGCATTAATAGTATGATATCCTTTTCGGCTAAAATAAAGATGTTCGTTTTGTTGTGGTCTAATAATTTTAATATGTGTGCCATCTACACAACCAATGATTCCCGGAAAATAATATTTATCAAAAAACTGTTGTTTTGATCTCGTTTTTTCTTCCTCTGATAAATCAAAATAGATCCACTTTGGGCAAATTTTTTCCTCTAATATATTTAGTGTTTCTCTTAGCACTTCAGAATTGTTGATTGTCCCATAGCAATAACAAAATCCTGCCCAACGCTTTGCTGGTAAGATCCCTCACCAAAAAAATCTTAGGGCAGCTGCAAATTTTAAAATATTCGGAATAGATGAGCTCCGAATAGTTCTGTGGCCACATGTAATAACCGCTTATGTCGAAAATTCAAAATGTCGAGAAATGAATAAACAATATAAAAAAAATTCTGTGAAAAAAAGTATCAATGCTGAATCAACGAAATTTGGGGTATAGGTAAAACGAAATATGACTAAAATAATTAAAATATTCACAAACACGATAAAAGCTTTTAAGATATCTAAAAAGGACTTTAAAAGACTTAAGCTGATTTACAAAATTAATATTATGTTGTTCACAAAACCTAAGTAACTTAAGATATTATTGCAAAACACACTTAAAACAAAATAAATATCTAAGTGAACTTAAGCTACTTTTACAAAATAAATGCAGTCATAATATTACATATAAGATATTTCAGCATATGTATAATTTTTTTGATATTATTTCTTTTTAAATAAAAAACACATTTTAGAAGTTTGATATTCATATTATTAGTATATAAAATAAGATAATTGAAATGTTAATCCAAAAAAGTAATAGCAAATAAAATACAGGCAAAATATAAAGATTCATTCAAAAATAAAGAAATTCAAATATTAGTACACACAAACTCTGAAATATAGATTTAGTGTTTACAAAAAATATTATTTAATTAAGAAATTATTAATATAATAGAAAAAGTTAAAATAAAAATAATAAAATGTAAGACCAATCAAAATAGTGACATAAATAAATTTTGTTATTAAGCAAACAATGGTACAACAATTACACAAAAATCAAATTATTAATTAAAATATGAAAAAGTAAGTAACTTACAAAAATGTTATAATGTAGCAACGTAACGATTAACTTAATAAAATTGTTAATAAAAATATAGTACATTTAGGCTTCTTCATCAGTATCTTCAGTTAAATCTGGGTGAAAATTGCAATTATCATCAACATTTAAATTTTGGTAAAACGAATGATAATTACTATTAATTAAAGGTAGCATGTCTAAAATATCAGCCGTTTTTTCTTTAGTTATTCTAATAGGATTGTTATAACATTTTAGTAAGTTGTTTATGTTTATTTGATTTACCCCACGTTTTCTTAAAGATAGAATCTTAAAGGGTTCTTCTTCAGTTAATGAATTTTTGTATTTAATTGAGTTAAATAGTTTTTCATACCTTAACCATTTAACATCTTTCCAGATAAATTTGTTGCCATCTTCATCTATTTTGCGCCATGTAAATTTTTCCTTTGAAAAAGCAGCAAAATCAAAAAAAACTTCATTGGACATTTCATGAACCTTGAAAAGTTTATTGACTCCTACGGACCTAACGAACTGGTACCATTCCCGAGGATGATGTATATCAATAGTCGATCTTTTTTTTTTTTTCTATTGCAGCATGGTCAACATCACATTCCATATGCGTATGGCCTGGTTCAAGAAACTTGTGGTTTATAACGTTAAGATCTGTTTCAGTTTGCATAAAAGTTTGAAACATTGTAGCCACGTAACAATTTTTATTTTGCCTTGGACAACTATCACTATAAAAGATGGCATTCCTACAAGTTGCTGATAAAGATTTTAAATGTTGAAACGAACAAGATGCTATTTCGTTACCACCTCTACGACCTTCTGTCTCATGCCACATGTAGCAATATGCTTGCCTATGGGCACAATCATGGACTGTTAAATTGAATGTCCATAGCTGGCGTTTATAAAATGAAACAGATGTTCGCAAAAATGGGGTTGGCAAACATTGCTGCAAATCGAACGTAAAAACATTGATACAATTATCATTTTTGGCTAACTCTTTATCGCGTTTTTTGACAGTGTACGCAAAATCGGCATGTTTATGATGTTCTTCTTGCTGTTGTTTGATAAGAACTTGATCTTGCGGCGTTGCAGCTTTAATTTTAGCATTAAATAAATCACATTTATGACATGTGTCTAACTGGGGTTTCTTAAACTTTAAGTTCATTGTGTAAAAAATTTGTGAATATTTTGTAAAAGATACAGGTTCAACAAATTTTTCACCATAAAGACGATGCATTAAAGATAAATTTAAATCGCTGTGAAGATATTTTTGAGAGGTATGCCGCCTACTATAATGCGACTCATAGGCAGGAAAACTGTTTATATGGTTGTAAACTTGTTGTATCTTTTCCTCGGAAAATTTGTTATGTGATTGATGACGACCTCTATTATCAATTGAAGTGACACTTCCTGGTGACTCCAGTTTTTTTTTAACAACATTTTTTAAGAATTGTTCTGTTTCACCTAATGTATTTCTAAAGCATTTCTGACAAACTGATATTCTATTAGCATTAATTTCTAGAAAGTAGTAGTTTCTACTGATTATAGTTTCTATTTCTGGTACCAGTTCTAATATTTCGTTGGGACTTTTTTTGTTCAACTATAATCAGGCCACATACATATGCAAATCTCAAATTGTAGTCAGAAAGAGCCCAATACTGATTAAATATAACGGATTGTTCATCAAAACTTATTTTGTCTTTACACAATTTTCTACAGGTACCTAGCTTAGTGACTCGTCTTTCGTTTACCAGTTTTCCTTTAATATTAATATAACTTTTACCTGAATTTCTTTTTAATTTTCTAGTTTTCCTCGTTTCTTTAGCCACAATCACATCTCCAGTTACAGTTTTATCAATTAATTCATTTTCCGATTCTGCCAATAAATTTTCATGTTGTATAACATTAGAGTTATCACTACATGAACTATCAACATAACTTATCGGTACATAATCCGGATCCAGGATGTCATCATCATTATCATTTTCATTAAAAAACTTAAATGCATCCTTTATTACATTGAAATCAAAGGAAAAATCATTTACAAATGTTGATGCAGTTTCTAGTGGAACAGGGCTTTCGAAAACACACTCTTCGGGAAAAAATTCATTGTTTGCTAAAGCTGTAAATTTTTTGTAAAAAAACATAGCAAATTTTGACACATATCCGCAGTTTTACCTTGACGGCTAGTACCTGGAAGATTTTTTTCCGATTCTAATGTTGGTTTTTTGTTGATCGCTAATGCTAACATTTTTTTAGCGCGGTTCATTTTAAATTGTTATTAGATATTATAAATATATAACTTGTTATTAGATTTATAGGTTATTTATTTAGATTTATTTATAAAATTATGTTTTACAGTTTATATTTTAAAGAATACAAAACACATCAATTATTATGAAAAAAACACATCAATTTCTACGAAAAAAACACTACAATTCCTACGAATTTTTTTTTTACATCAACAAACACATATTCTAAACACGTCTAAACAGCTTAAGTTCTCAATTTAAACTGCAGTTGCATTGGATATAATAGCTTATGATGACTTTAAAATAGACTTTCGAATATTTTTAATTTGTTATAATAGCTTAAGTGACTTAAGATGTACAAAAATTTTAATTTAAAAATTTATAAAAAAAATTATTTAGAAAAATAGCTTATGTTGACTTAAGAATTCGAAATTTCAATTTAATAAGGGAAATAATATCTTAAGTTGAGTTAAGCTATTATTGCAAAATAATAATAGTAACTTCCTTTGCACCTAGTATACCATGATTTTTCGACTTAAGATCATTTAACAAAAAATGAATTGGCATCCAAGAAATATAATTAAGCTTATGTAGACATAAGCTATTATTTCAAAAGCATTGTAAATTAAAAATGACTTAAGCTAAAATGCACTTCCTCATATCTTCTGATGTACAACGAATTGGAATGGTGTGAATAGCTCAAAAAATAGATATGAAAGAGAAGAATAATAATTTGGAATAATATCAATTTTCGCTTAAGTCGACTTAAGCGGTTTTTACATGTGGCCACAGAGTTAGTTTATACATTTCATTTATTTCTTCAAAAACATATAAAAATGCTTTTTTGGACAGGCGAAAAAGTTTTGTAAAACTAAAAATAAAATTTATTAAACTATTTAAAAATTCAAATAAAATATGTACCTACTTTTTATTAGGCAATTGCAGAGGATTTGATGAATCTCTGATCACTTTCCTTTTGAATCTCAAATTAATTATATATTCTTCATCTTCACTGCGGCTGCTACTATAAAATAACTCTGCATTTATCATCATTTTGGCGCAACTATAATATAAAATCATTTGAATTTATTTTTGGAATTTCTGCAATTATATAAATCTCTTACCTTACTTCTTTTAATAATAAATATAGGTATCTAAACAAATTTTAATTTTTTTATTATAAACTAAACAAATTTTACTTTTTTAACAATTTTAAAATAAGTTTACATATATCGTAATTTACATATATCAGAAACGTATCAAAAAAAGCGAAACGATTCTGAGATGGAATTTGTGAAATGTAAACGAATCAATTATTTTGTTTCAGAAACGTATCAGAAAAAGCGAAACGATTCTGAGATAGAATTAGTGGAATGTAAACGAATCAATTATTTTGTTTGAAAAAGCGAAACGATTTTGGAATGGAATTGGTGAAATGTAAACTCGTTTATATTGAATATATTGAAACTCATTTGAAATTTTTTTAATTTTTTTTTTAAAAGTTAATAAATATTACTATAAAAATAATGAAAATTAAATAAATATTAGGTCTTAAGTTCTGCCTATTAAAAATAAAATAAAAAGAATATTTTTAATTCTTCTTTGTTGCCCTTAACGCGATCTTCTTAACCCGATCCTTTGAATAGTTCAGCCATCTAGCTATTTCTTTATGGACGTCCAAAGATCTCGCAGACGGGAATTTTCTCATAGCACATTCTAAAATTTATAAATATATTTAACAAAAGTTTTACATTTTAATCAATTTTATGAAAATTTAACATATTTATACCTTTGAGTACATCCATAATTTCAAATTCCTTAACTGCAATGTTGTCGTTTCTCCCAAACCAAGAATACATTGCCGCAATTTCTTCAGTTATTAACAATTTTAAAGCTGCCCGTAAGAATTTTTGTAAAGAATGGTCGGATATCTTTTCAAATAGTTTTTCCTTTTTAAAAAGAGAATTAGGAAATAACACATAAATAAAAATTTAATAAAAAGTTTGAATTAATTTTGAAAAAAATAAATAGTCGTAATTTACAACTGCTCCGGCATAATTTTTATCGTTCTTAACTTTTGCTTCTAAAAGGCTAAACTGTTCCTTGGAACTACATGGTACATCCAGTATAATTTTTTCTGCGTCTTTGGTCGTACTGTTGCTCTGCTCCTGTACCCGATATTCTCTTCGAAAATACTTTAAATCCTTGAGAATGGATTTCAATAAATCATCTCTTTGGTGAACCCGTTCATCACGTTCTCGATCACGTTCATCACTTAAGCGATCCCTTTCATCCCTCTCACGGTCATGCTGGTCTCTTTGGCGTTCCCGTTCATCACGGTCACGATCACATTCGCATTTCCTTTCAAAACTTTTATTTTTAATTACAGTATTTGTTGGGTTTTTATTTAAAATGGAGGGACTGGTACTGGAAACATGTTTGGAACGGGTTGGAGTAGGAGTTATATTTCGTAGTGGTTTGCAAGCAAATTTTTTTTGTGACAGTTGGGTACTTGTAAACGGCACTTTTTCAACTGTGAGAAACTCAGCTACATAATTTTCTGTGTAAGAACCATCTTCATTTAAACAAATAAGATATTAGTATACATTACATTTTTTTTTAAATATATTTTAACACAAAAAACATAATGCTTACAATTTTCTTCTTGATTGTTCTCAAAGTCTGAAGAGCTGTAGGATACGTTATCCATTCCTTTAAAGTAAATTATATTTATATTAATTTTTCATTGATATTGTAAGATACAGTAACGAGCACTGAAAACGCACCACACTAAAAAATTTATATAATTGGGCAAATAAATCACAGTTTAAATTTTTTATCTTTTTTAAAACAAAAATATATTTCAGATTCTTCAATACTATATTTCTAAAATGGAATTTTCAAATGTTATCATTTTATAAGTGCACTTTCAACTGAACAGTTGTTTACCAGGTTTCTGGCAGTTTTAGAGTACAAATTGAAATTTTAAAAAAGCTTGTGATAAAGTAAACTTTTCTAAAAAAAAATTGTTTTACAATAACATACAAGTATGGACTATATATTTTTAATTAACTTACAATATTTGGTAGTGCCGTCTTTTTGCTTAATCACTTCAGCAATACGAGTTGGCATTGAATCCACCAATGAATGCAAATAATCTTCAGAAATTTCGTTATACCAAATATTTTCGATATCGCTAGTAAGGATCTTTTTTGATGATGGTTTTTTTATCGTTAATTATGATTCCCATTATGTGCCATACATTTTCAATGGGGTTTAAATCTGATGAGTTTCCAGGCCACCTCAGTGTAATAATACTAAATTTTCCATGAAAGATTTAAGCTAGTGAAAACAACGCAAATTTTTTTTGCACACTAATAATAAAAAGTGGTCGTAGTATTTTTTTTCAATTACACCCTTT
The DNA here is from genome assembly GCA_963920725.1 of Rhamphomyia laevipes. NCBI lineage: Eukaryota > Metazoa > Arthropoda > Insecta > Diptera > Empididae > Rhamphomyia > Rhamphomyia laevipes. The sequence continues at coordinate 119,173,946 of OY987255.1, forward strand.
AAAGAAAAGACACCTGTATAACTTAAAAACATTTTGAATTCTGTCGCTTTCCAGTGATCGATTTCATCTAAAGATCTTTGTTTTCTAGAGAATTCTTTCGGCATACAATTTCGAATTTTATTCAGGTTATCATTTATGGCTATGATTGCATTTTTTTTCAACGAAAACGGTCTCTTTCTTTTTTTTAATAAAATTCTGCAGCATTTGTCTGGTAACGCCAAGTAAAACACAATGCATGTAATCGATAGGAAATTTAGTTACTAAGCCTATATTTAACGAATCCAATAAAATATTCATATCAACATGATGTTGCTTTTGTGTTTTGTGCTTGAAATCCTCATCTGTTCTAAGAGCGTTATTAATTCCAGGAAAACACACTCGGTAAGCTTCATATATTCCTTTTATATTACATTTTGTGCAACTGTAGTATCCTGAATGACTCTTTACACCTATAAAAAATAAAAATCATAGTAAAATAAGAATTATGTATTTATTGCATTATCTTACCTAGAACAAAGGATCGAGCTGGAGCATCACAAATAAATGACCTTATATTTATATCATATTTGTTTCCATTAAAAATAACTCCATTTTCTTTAAGTTCTTTTACTTCATCAACAAAATAATCTAGAAACATGTCAGCAGAAATTGGTTTTTTGTGTCCATGAAAAATACCGATAACAAAAATATCACAAAATGGAACAGTATTACCGAGAATAGGCCACAACTGACTATTGGAGGCAGGGGTCTCATATTCTAAAAATTGTTCTGCGGGACAAAACAAAATAATTTGATTTTTTTCAATACAATTAAAATACCTTCATATATACTAATAGTATAAATATTTTTTTTTATTAAATATAACAAATTAATAACAAATAACAAAAAAAATTCATTTTCAAAAAACAAAAAATATATAGTAGACTAACTATTCTATCAGTCATTAAATAAAATATATAATTATTTATTAAGGTAAAAATGAAAAAATTTAATCGCCTTTTTAATTAAACCTTTATATGAAAATATACTATATTATAAATCTTTTGAAAAATTAAATTCCTTTTTTTACGAATATGTAACTGAAAAATAAAGATATTTCATTTTTATCTTAACAAATAATTCAGTTAAAAAATACTTATACATATTTTTGGCTAGACTTTACTTTTTTAAGTAATTCACGACCATCTTCGGTTGTTAAAAATTTTTGAAATTCCTTGCAAGTTAATCTGTAGTTTTCCTTTATCATCAGTTCCGCTTCTAAATTAGTAAGTAAAAGACGATTTCTTTCCTTTCTCCAGGCAGTAGTCATAAGACTAAATATTCTCTCCGATATGGCGTTGGAGTGGGGTATTGAAAAAATGTACCTGATAAGTTTAAAAAGTTCATTGGATTCAGGATATTTTTTAAAAAAAAGCAACCACTTCTCTTCACATTTCATATTTTGGACATTTTGATCGGATGCAGTAATAGCCATAAATTGTTTTAAATGTATAAACTCTTCATACATAATATCTTCGTCAATTATTATATTAAAAACTTCTGAAATTTTCTGCAATTCTCCAAATTCAAAAATAATTTTTAAATTTAACACTGCCAGAGTTTTAAATTTTAAATCATTAAAATTAAACCATTTTTCAATGTACTGAATGGCTATTAAAAAAAAATTGTTGGCCTCAATTTTAAATCGTTTTACCGAATCGTGATTATTTGATTTTTGTAATTCTTTTCGCGCAATGAATCCAATAAAACAATCTTGTTGTCTTGTTTTAAGAGAATCTCGTACGTTTTCCATAATTTCGTAAACGTCTGTAATTAAAACATCGTTATTTTGAAGCTTTGTAAGAGCTGGCTGAAACACCATGCAAGCATTCATTAGAAATCCTAAATAAGCTAAGGCTAATTCGTCCTCAAAAAACATTTTAATAGTTGGGGAAATGTTTCTCTGACTCAAAAAATAAGATTTTAGTGGTTCGAAATTTTTAATGAGTCTTTCTATTGCAGGTACAAGTGTAAGCCAGCGCGTAGGTATATGGTGTAGCATTTCACTCCAATCAGTTTGTGTCCACTCAAAAAAAGTTTTTAATTCTGCAGTTAATTCTGTAGATGAGCTGAATTCATTAAAAATTTTAATGACGATAGTTTCAATGTCTATTTTTAAAGCATTGGACGCTTTTTTTGCTGTGTTCCCTAAAATGTGGCAATTACAACCTATGGGAATGATATTACTATTACTTTTTTTTAAAGCAGTAAACACACTATTATGCTTCCCAAAGTTTACATTTGCGTTATCGGCCCCAAATGCAGATACGTTTTTTATCAATAAACCATATTTCGAAATTTGGGAACACAAGGCATTTGAAATACTTACTGCGTCTTCACAATCAAGTGAAAAAAATGATAAAAGTGAGGTTTGTATTCCTTTGTCTATTGTAAAATGCCGAATCACTAAGGGGAATGTTTTGACATTACCTTTATTTGACGCGTCCGTACTGATTGAAAATGGGCAATCATTTTCTAGCTTTCTAAGCAAAATCATCCTGGAATGGGGCCCAAGAACTCTTGTTATCAGAGCAGCGGTTTTCGTTGGCCCACAAGAATATTTAAGTGCCGTGCTCGATTCAGGAAACATTCCGGCATAAAGTGTTCCTGCACACCCAGTTGAAACGTAGCTGTGGGAATGAATCACTGAATGATAACAAAACATTGTTTCGGCTGCAATAATTCTATCATCGGTATTGTTTTTTTGTATAAAAAATTTTGAAAGTTTTGATGAAGATGATTCGGCACTAATGTTCTCTGCATGTTTTTTTGAATTCATGTGTCGTCGCACATCATTTTCTCCTCCATGACTAATTGTAAAATTAAAATTGTTACAAACAGCACAACAAGCAGTATATTCATTGTCGTTACGACTTTTCCGCAACCACTGATATGCTTGCATCCATTTTGGGTTAAATTTTACTAATCTTTTGAGTTTTTTTTTGGGGCTTTTCGACGAATCAGAATCCGATGAAAAATTATATTCTAATTCAGTCATCTCTGCTGTTGTTAGTTAAGAAATTTTTATTAGTAATATGTAATTAGAATTAAAAAACATTTACTTACTAAAAAAAATATATGTAATAATTTAAACTTTAGAGCTCACAGTTTTAATTACGATTATTAGGAACTAAACTAAAAATAAAAAAACCTCTAAAGCATTTGTGTGTGTCTGTTGTTAAAAAATCATAATACATCTGTCAAAATAAGATTTACAGCCCAGTAAACAAAAAACACGCAACACCCTATAGAAAATTTACATCACAATCGGAGAATTGTGTAATTAAAATTCAAAATAAGCATTATAGATAAATTTTTGTATACACTTAAGTTTTGGCGGGACATTTTGCCAGTTTGGCGGGACGCGGGATTTTTCAATGTTCTGCGGGACAGTCCCGCGCTGGACGGGACGTCTGAGACCCCTGATTGGAGGTCTTTGCTAATGGAACTCCATCTATGCCTATATCAATATCAATTATTTTGCCAATATGTGCATCATTATGTTGCACAAACTTTTCAATATTTTTTTTCAGCCCTATGTGGGAATAAAACCCTTGTCCTAATGGAACCAAACTAGAATCTCTTGCTTCAACTTTTTTTCAAAGTTCTTATATCTTTGGGCAATTTATCGTGATATTTAGCCAACACTATAAGTAAAGCATTACTTGCTTCGTTAGTAATGTTGTACTTTATACTCCACTCTGCAATATCACAGCTTATATTATTTATTTCCACTTCATTTAAATGGAAACTTATGTCTGATAAATCTGATTCACTTTTATCACTAGCGTTTTCCAAATTTATTATATCTTCATCAATATCTAATTCTTCATTATAATAATTAGGCACTGTAGCCACATCAGTAACTGTTTCCACTGCGGCTATTGCCGAATAATCCAAACACATTTTTTTCCATTGTCGCATATAATTTTTATTTCTCTAGCAACGTTGTAATATCCTTTTCTACCCATTTTAATTTAATTTTATTTAATTCTTAAAATACTCACTTTTAATTTTTAGTCTTTTATTATAAATAAATAAAATTATTATTGTTATTATTATAAAATATCCACAAAAATAAACACTTCACAACACAAACAAAATTATAATTAATGTGATGAAATGCAATTAAATTCAGATCTCAATTTCATTGCATTTTATTTCATTTTTTTTTTCAATCGACGATTTAAGGATTTTGATTTTGTTTTTTGCGGAGTTATATGGAGATGTTTACGAAACAGGAAAACGTTTCGCATTTTGCGATGAGAAAATAACATGTTTCGGAAATTAAAAATGTATCCACTTTTTATTAGCCCAACGCATTTAGAGTTAAAAATCGCAGCCCAACGCATTTAGAGTTAAAAATCGCCGCGATTTTTAACTCTAAATGCGTTGGGCTAATAAAAAGTGGAATTGATATAAAATATATTCATTAAATTATATAATATTTTCAAAAAAAAACAAAAGAGCTAGTTTATTAAAAATAATTAGTAGAATAGAAACAGAATAAATTAAAGTTAATGAATACTAATATATAAAATTAATGAAAAAAACCTATTTAGGAAAAATCAATTCTCGTTATTGCTGCAATAGCCTTCATGTATTCAAATGGATCATAATTATTAAAGTTATTCGCTACACGAGATATATGTTCTGAAAGATCTTTCTATTTTTTCTTTTGCGGGACTCCCATTTCTCTTTCATTTCGTACCTGCTCTCTTCCAAATTCCATTTCGCCTTGTTTTTTTCCTAACACTTGCAAAAGTTGCCAAATGTTTGGACCACTAATATTCATTAAGTGGTTTAACGCATTGTTGAAACCCTCTGCAATATTGTTTGTTTTATGGCCATTGTTTCGTGCATCTTCATAGAAGTTCCATAGCTCACGAGGAAAACGTAACCCATTAGGACGAAGTAAACCAAAGTAATTACTCTCAAAGTAGTTGATTAAATCATCATCATTTAGCAAATTGTTTTTCATTAGTATTTCATAATATCTTTCTTGATGTTCAATTGGAACAAATGCAATAGATATTAACGTTCGGACCTCGAAAGCGAAATTGACATTTGTATCGTATTTAATTTTAGATCCAATAACACCCAAATGATGATAAATTGATTTTTGCAAATGGAAAAAACAGAAAATTACCTGTGCGCCTTTAAAAATGTTCGTCAAAGTTTTGATCATTGCCATTTGAAAATCGATGTGAATTTTTTTTGGATTCAAAGGATAAATTTCATTTAATAATTCAAACATTTTCCTACATATTTCACTAGTTTTACTACACAAAAGAGCGTATACTAATGGCATAGGAACTCCTTCATATAACCCGTGAATAATATTAGCTGTGAGAATATCTTTGGGCAAGATTTAAAAGTTGCGTCCATAAAATATTCATCGCAGCGACTCAGAGTTTTAATATTTTCGTTTGTTCCATATAAAATGATACGATTTTTGATGCATGGATTATCTGCACCAGTAGCCTTTATTAAAAACAAATCACCCTTTTTAGTGAATTTATATTTTTCTGGTATGATTAAATCCTTTAAAAGAAATGGAATTGGCTCATAAATGTCACTTTCCTTTTGTCGTACTTTTCGAATAGTTCGTTGCATAGATCGTTTGAGTGGCATATATAAAAAGAAGCCGCAGGCGAAACTGTTGACATTACATTCGTCAATTTTTCCTGTGTTGAACCTATATTTGATATTTTGCTTTTCCCTCGTAAAATTTGCATATTTTCTTTTGATTCCACGTCTGCAGCATTCGCTGCATGATTATGGTCTTTTAGTTTTTTAAAAATTGATCCATTTAATGTATGAATACGTGCATTACATTTTGTTGTGTAGTAACTGCTGCACCTCCAATATTTTTTTCCATTAGTAGCTTCACTGTTTTGTTCAAAAATATATCCGTCTTTTAATATTGCTTTTTTTCCTTTCTCAGTTTTTATTATTTGATAATCCATATTAATTAATTTTTTTGGTTTCATTTAAATATAAAATATTTGACAGTAATTTATAAATTTACTTAAAAAAATCAATTTTAAATTTAAATAATTTTTAAGAATTTTTATTATTTACAAGTGGAATTATACCAAGTGGAATTATACCAAGTGGAATTATACCAAGTGGAATTGCGCAAGTTGAATTGTTCCTTAGTTAAATTTTGCCAAGTGAAATTGTTCTAGTGGAATTGTGTCTTGGTAAATTATGTATAGTGGAATTGTTCTAGTGGAATCGACCGGTCACCAAAGTTTAATTATTTATTGACAATTAGCAATCTTCAAATTGCGTTTTAAGTTTCGTTTAGTAGGTAGCGTAATTAAAAAAAATTAGCCCCATTTGGAAATATTTTATAATGCTTGATAATGATAATTTGATTGCAAATGTAATATTTGCAAGCACAAGTTGTCTTATTATAAATCATCAATAACAAATTAAAAAGAGAATATCAAAAACAAACATCCGATAATTGAAATACCAGTTGAAATTTAATAAATAGTTTTTATAATTTAATAAATATTTCATATTCATCCATTAGTCATACACTATCTTTTATAAATAAACTATAAAACTATCACTTTTATGTCTTATCAATCCAATCCATTAATCCTGCTATAATCATTCATCATACATTTTACATTTATTCAATTTAAATTAAATTTTATATATATAATTAATAATAATATAAATATCGATATTATAAAATAAATTTGTATATAATAATTGTAAAATTTTAAATAAAAGTTAACTTTAACTATCATTACATAATTAATATATATTATATCTACCCTTCTATTCTTTTGCTTAACTCTTAACTGTCATCCATTATTCAAAATGTTACAATTATTGCAATTCAATTAAATGAGAAATTATAAAACTACTAATTGAAACATAACTTATATTTATTTGATGCAAAATTATGCAAAATTATTTTAGATTTTCGTTATCGATCGGATAATTTTCGCATAAAATACCTAATTCAGATATGGTATACAAAATTTGAATTGTTACTATTCTCATATAGTAGTATTGGATGTCAATTGTCAATTATACATCAAATATAAATATATTTTATTATATTTAATGAGAAATTTTAAAAGTTTATGATTAAATATTAAAAATATAATTTTTTGAAGAATTGGGCAAAATGTATAGTAATTGACACTATGGTGTAGTTATTAACATGTGTTAAAAATATATCTATATTGTCACTGTGTTACAGCTATTAACACGCGGTAAAAGTACATCTGTTGTCACCTTTGTATAGCTATTGGCGGCTAAGGTTAAAATTATAGTTATTAACATAATACTAGCTTTGTATGGAATAATAAAACAAGAATAAGTAATTATAATTTATTATTTTTATATTTCAAAATTAAAAATATTTCATCTTTTCATCTATAGCTTAAATCAAAGAATTAAAAATAAAATCACATATAATAAAATAAAAAATAATTCATATTGCTATAGCTTCTTAGATTAAAATGAAACAACTCTTTTTTTATTAATTTAGGGCTGCTTACATTTTTGGCAAGTAAATAATGCTAAATTTATTTTTTGAATGCATGTTACATGGTATTCTCTGGTATATTTTTGGCATTTAACTCCTGGCTTGTCAACTTTCTTTTTAGGAATAACCATTGTGCAATCAAAGCACATTAATCCTTTTGCGACGATGTTTTCACCAATATTACATTTTGGGGTTCCAGGAAAAAAATTTCTTGCGAATATCTGATACATGTACATACTACATAGCTAGCTAATTTCAAACAAAATGTTTTTGTTCGATTAAAATTTACAAATTTATTTATTGACACCCGGAGTATATACAACTACTTCTAATATGTCAATAAATGTACCTTCATAGAAAATAGTTATTGACAACTTGATGTCAATAATAAAATATGTACAAAAAACAAACCAATAATTGACAATACTATTATTAAATTATTTTATAAATAAAATTTATTTTGAAATTAACAAATTATTAAAAACATCTTAAGTTATACTAAATTAAAAATTACATTATTGGATTTCTTACAAATATTAGATAAAAAATCAACTTACCTATTACGTCTTCTTAAAGAAAATTACTAAATTTTCTACAAAAAAAAAAAAAATCATGAATGTTGATGTTTACACTACGAAATTCTATACTCAACTAAATTTTTAAGAGAGAAAGCTAATGCAATATTGGAAGATAAAAAAATAATAATTATAACATATTTTCTTGTTACGACAAATACAGACCAGAATAATCATGAAAAATATATTAAATTGTAGTAATTAATAACAAAGTAATAATTTTATAAAAATATTTTATTTTATTCAGGTTAATAGTAATAATAATAATGAAGCTATATCATGAGCGAAACAATTTCAGACACACCCCTATACCTGTTACAGATGTTAATTTAAAAACTGTAGTTACCGGAATGTGAAATAATACCAAAATCGTCTGACGCAGGATAAACTTAGTGTAACACCTAAAAAATTATGGATGCCGTTAAAACTTAAAGTAGATGGTGAACTAATGAAAATGTTTACAAAGGACTTTCATCCATTTAGTATTGTTCAAGATGCTGGTTTTACAACCGTTTTTAAAGCGTTGAATCCATCTTACGAATTACCTAATATGCAAAATATATCTAAACAAATGTTACCAGCATTATATGAAAAAATATTAATTGAAACTAAAGAAAAATCTAAAATCATTCGTAAATGATGCATAACAACTGATTGCTGGACATCCTGTAATAATGAAAGCTTTTTGGGAATTACTTTTCATTTTATTACTAATGAAATTATATTGGAGTCATTACTTTTGGGCTGTGTCAGCTACAATGACACCCATTCCAGCATTAATTTAGGTAATAAAATAAAAGAAATAACTGATGACTGGAACTTTACCACCAAAATTAGTTAGGCCATATCTCATAATGCAGCAAATATTAAATCTGCTATGGAAGCATTTTGGTTGCATTGGAAGCATGTTTTGCAGTGGAAGCATTTTGGTTGCTTGGCTCATACAATTAATTTAATAGTACAAGATAGTTTAAAAATTATATAAGAAAAATAATAGTACATTTCAAAAAAAAGCTCATTAGCTAAATTTTTAAGCCAGCAACGTAAAGTTAAATATAAATATGTGTAATTTTAAATAAACGATTTTTATTTTCTTATAAATTCTTTTTATCTAAATAATTTGGAGAAAAGATTATAGTTATAGTGCTTATTCCATTTCGGTACGTAGCTCTTTTGTATTAATATTAAACATTTAAATTTTCAATTCAAAATGCTGAAAAAATAAATTTAAAACGCACTTGAAATATTTATTTCGTGTTCGGCTCTGGAATAAACAAATCTTCATTTTTTATTTTTATAATTTATTGAGCTTATCATTACGATGAATTATTTATTTGTACTTTTAGGCGCTTTGAATCAATGCAAAAATTGTTATTTTGAATTAGAAAAGCAATGGATCATTACACGCTAGGAAAATCATAGCTTATTGGAAGAGTTATATATGATCATTTAAGAAATGTGGAAGAAATTGAGATGAAAGTTATTCAATATGCTACGCAAAACTATTTCGGTTATATTTTACAGATACAAATTACAGTTGCTGCTACCAATAAATGCCAGCAACTTAAGAATATTTCTATCATTATCAACTCCATTTCTGATTATGAAAATTATGACACTGAAAATGAAATGATTAAATTAATTAATGGAAGTGATTCTGATTAACTGTAGCTCAATTGTATTTAGCTGGTTCAGCAAAAACAGACCATTTCAGGGCTAAAAAAATAAATTTATTCCAATTTAATTTACAAAATTTTATTTACGAAGCATAATTTTGTAAGTAGAATCTTGCATCATATTCAAATGTAAATTGCTACAATGTCTGAGGGATGCAAGCTTATTTATTTATTTATTTATTTCTGTTTAATTCAAACAACTTACAATTTCTTTAATATACTATACAAATACATAACATTATAAAAAAAAATATATATATATAAATACAATACTTAATATCTAAGTTAAAATTTAATACTTAATATATATTATTAATTCTATACAAATAAAAATAGAATATTGTCAAGATTTAATTTAATTTTTAATTTAGTTTAATACAAATTATTAATTCTATAAAAGTATAGATATAATATTAAATATTACCAAATAATAAATGGATTAATTAATTAACTTCAATTAACTACAGTCTCCATTTGAGCAGACTACTTAAATATTACATACTAACTATTAAATACTAAATAGTATTAAAAGAATAATAATACTAGTAATAATGGTTAATAGATTATATTAACAATCAATTACCTATAATTAGCTTTTTTAAGTTATTTTGTGAAGTTGATATTCTAATTTGATTTTGAAATTTATTGCCTAATATTTGCATCCGGTTAATGGGTTCAAATTTACCATATGTAGTCCTATGGAAAGCGTTTCTGAATAAATTTGGAGATCTAGATCGATAATTGTTCGTAAATTCTATTTTATTTAAAATGAATGATGAATCAATTTGCAAGTTTATAACTTCAGTTAAGAAAATAACATCAGCCAATTCACGTTTTTTTCTAATGAAGCCAAATGTATTAAATTCAGCCTATCTAAATATGGTGGTAATATTAATGGATTCAGCCACTGAAATTGACGTAAAGCATACCTAATGAAATTTCTTTGAATTGACTCTATTCGACGTACATGAATATCAAAATATGGGTTCCATACTTGGCTAGCATATTCCAAATTAGGACGAACAAGACATGTAAATAACGATTTTAGTATATAAGGATCAGAAAATTCTTTTGACCATCGTTTTATAAAACCTAACATTGAATTTGCTTTATTAATTATGTAATTGTAGTGCAATTTAAAGTTTAATTTTGAATCAAATTATGGAGTAGAAATTAGAAATAATAGAGTTAATGTCGGAATTTAAGGAAACAATGGATTCAAAATTAACATTGCTTAAGAGGGAATTAAGTTTATTGAAATCCGTTTTACGGAAATTAAAGGAGTAGGAAGTTTCAGGTAACAAATTCAAGTTACCATTGTGAAAAGAAAAAGTTAAAGATAAAGGAGGGTGGTAAACATCTTTAATAGATAGATATTGAGAGCATTCAACAACAGTATAGTTTGGAGCATCAGAAAAAAAATTAAATCAAGTTGCATATTTAAATTATTTTTGATGTTACTGATTTGAAATAGGCCTCCATCACATAAGTGGTCAATAAAAGATGTTTCAATAATTGATATCGCATTAAAAGCAATGTAATACGATTCGTCATTTGATGGGATCCAAGTTAATTTGGGAAATTGAAATCCCCAACAATAATACAATCATCATCACAAGCCATGACCCCATTTAAAAAATCACAGCATTTAAAAATAATTGATAACATGTAAAAGGGCTCGATGGGTGTATATAACAGTTCAATACAAAAACAGTTCTGCCGTTAAGTGATATTTACACACAAATTAATTCAATATCAACCGTGTTTGGAATATCAAAAGCAGAAGAATCATATTTGGAGTAAACCGCTATAAGTACCCCCTCGGCCTGAGGAATTAAAACCGTCTTTACGGTACACATTAAAGTCTGACATGAAAAGCTCGACATCATTAAAACTACTACAAAGATTTGTTCCGTTAAGGCAAAAACATCAAAGGGAAGTACTTGAGATTTTAAATATACTTCAGTAGTTTTTGTTTTAAGTCCCCTTACATTTTGGTAGTAAAGCGACAAACATTTTAGTTTTTTGGACCGAAGCAATTGATTTGGTGACACTATTACGAGTAAATTCATTAAAAAAATACTCCATTCGGCCACGAGTTCTTGTTCATTAAAATATTAAAACGTCAATCAGGAACTATAATTTTAAATAATGCAACATGAGCAGAAGGATTACTAATTTTTGTGCATTAATAGAATTGGGAATACAATTAGTAAGTTGACTTGAAATGTAAGTTAATACATCATCACAAGAAGTGTCAAGATGATAACGTGATGTAAAAATAGCTTTTGGTCGAGAAATAACACGTAAAGTAACACTTTAAGCTGATGAAATCATAGTGTTAGGATTATTAATACGATTATTAATACATCCACTGTTATTATTAACGTTGTTAGAACTAGTATTAGTAATATCACTGTTTTTTAAATAAGAAGTTACATTATTAGGAAAATTATTAACCTTTTTTTGTTTATTAATTTTAATGTAACGATAATGTCAGGGTTAAGACAGATTTCAAATTTACAAGCAATTTTTAACAATTCGACAAAAATTGCGTAATATGCCTTTTCCGATTTGGAAGTTATTATAAAATAAACATCCGAGGAATGACTTAATAAATGATAAATAGTTGGCACATTATTGTTGGTACTATATAAAAAGTTCCGGCCATTAACCCAAATAGCGCCACCGTCCTTTTAAAAGCCACCTAAAATACGCAGTTAAAATATTTAACGAAAACATATTTAAACTTGACCGTTGCAATTTGTGTTAATTTCACAACTTGTTGAAAGTTAGTTGCGTTGAAAAAAATTTATATAGATGTTTTTTTAATTGTGCGTGTGTAAAAAATTCTTGTAAAATTTTACAAATAATTGTGGGTATGTATAATTTTAATTATAAGTAATAATATATACATATATTTTAATATATATTCTATTCACATATTAAAATTTATTTTAACATAAAGTTTACTTAGAAATTATTTATATATTTTCTGTAATTTGTAAAAGACTGAGAGTGTCCTTTATAAAGGACAGTGGCAAAATATACTATAAAAAAAAATTTATTACAGAAAACGAGGATTAACTTTAAATGAAATTTTAGAAGAACTTGAAAAGTATGATGAAGAATTGCCTGAAAATATTATAATCTTTCCACCAGATAATGCGAATGCTGATAATACTGACGAAGATTCTGGTGATGAGGAAAAGGTAATTATAAGTAACCTACCTGGTGGACAATTACGAGCAGAGGCAGAAATAGATAAACCTGATGAAAGTGATTACGACAGTGACGATGATCTTCCGTTGGCTGTTATTGAAAAAAGAATGAAACTATCAAAAACGGACCGACAGAAAGTTTTTAAAAAAAAATATATATGGGTGAAAAAAGATCTCAATCCCAGTATGCCACAGTGGAATAATATAAGTTCGTGCAATAATGAATTAGCACCTGTGGATGTATTTGTGAATTTTTTTGACGACGAAGTAATAAATTTATTTGTACATTATTCGAATATGTATGCAAGCTCTCACAATCGCATTGCAGATATTCAGCATAATGAAATACGGTGTTTTTTAGGTATATTATTACTGAGTGGATTTGTAAATCTCCCAAGAAGAGAAATGTATTGGGAGAACTGAAAAGATACGAATAATGAGTTAGTTTGTGAAGCTATGTCCCGCAATCGGTTTAGATTTATAATGCAAAATTTACATTACAACGATAATCAAAATCTAAATGGAGATGATAAATTTGCGAAACTTCGTCCACTTTTTGACATTATGAACCAAAAATTCATAGATTTTGCACCAATTGAAGAATTTCATAGTATAGATGAATCGATGGTACCTTATTATGGTCATCATGGAACTAAACAATTTATTCGTGGCAAACCTATTCGATGGGGATATAAATTATGGACAGGTACAACTAGATTAGGTTATATAGAATGGTTCGAACCATATCAAGGATCTTCGACGTTTTTGGCAAATGAGTATAAATATTTGGGTTTAGGAGCAAATGTTGTCCTTCAGTTTGCCAAAGTAATTCAAAAAAATTTCCCAGAGGTATGCTTCCACTTATATTTTGACAATTTTTTTACCTCTTTAAAATTATTGGACGAGTTAAAATTGATAGGTTTGAAAGGGACTGGAACAATTAGGGAGAATAGAATTGGTAAAGATTGTGATTTACCACATTCAAAAAATTTAAAAAAAAAAGATAGAGGTTATTATGACTATATTTCCACAAATGATGATTCAATTGTAGTCTGCAAATGGCACGATAATAGTGTTGTTAGTATTGCATCAAATTGAAAGTATTACCAACACATACAGTAAAAAGATATTCTCAAAAAGATAAGAAGAATATATATGTTGATCAACCCAATATGATTAAAATGTACAATGATAACATGGGTGGGGTTGATAGAGCAGACGAAAATATTAGTTTGTATAGAGTATCTATAAGAGGAAAAAAATGGTATTTCCCACTCATAGCACATTGTTTAGATATGGCTGAGCAAAATTCTTGGTTGGTTTATAGAAATAATAGAGGTAAATTGGATCACCTAGCATTTCGAAGAGCAATTGCTATTGGATTCTTAGAAACATATAAAAAAAATACTAAAAGAGGACCTAGCAAATCCTCAGCAAATCTACATGCTCATTCAAAATATGACGAAATTGGTCATTTTATTATCTATAAGGATACCTAAACACGATGCAACCACTGTCATAAAAAATGCAATTTTATGTGTGTCAAATGTAATGTAACATTGCACCCAAAAAATTGCTTTTTAGCATATCATACAATTTAATTATTATTTATATATTTTAAAATATTATGTAAAATTTAATGAATTTTTTCTGTTATTTATTTTCTTGTTTTTTTTTTTTGTCTAAAATGAAATAATTACATTATTAATAAAAATTTTGCATAAACCTCTGTAGTAGTTTAAATTGCCACTGTCCTTTTAAAAGGACACCACTTTTTGGAAAAACCACATATAACAATTTTTTTTTATTAATTTATTTATGCTACAGTAAGTATTTGAAGCACATATAATCGCTTACATATACATATTCTGAAAAAAAAAGTTTCGGCGCTATCTGGGTTAACCAACATTAGGCTAGCCCTTAAACTTTTAATGTGGTGGGTGTGTCTATTTTCATATTGTTTTTTTAGAAAGAATAAACTAATCTCATTCTTGAAATTTTAAGTATTTCGGTCCGGAATAGCAATATTTTCTAGTACAATACGTTCTAATTGAAAAGGTTGTTTGAATAAATTATGTGTCTCAGTTTTTAAAGTTATTATTTCAGAGGTGCAACACGTACCTTTTCGTTTTTCATATGACCAATAATATTTATTACCCGTTAGTCGCTTAAAATGGTAACCAAAACCATTAAATAATAATTTATCACATCCCATATTGAATTTAACTATAAGAATTTTATTAGATATTTTGCAAAAAATATTCTTTACTAAAATAATTGAATTAATTGTATCAATATTTTCAGTGCATTTCCGACTAAACTGTATGAAAAACAATTAATACTGCATTATATTAAATATATGCAGTATTCATTGTACTCAAGTTTTACAAGCTAATAATAAGGCTAATAATAAATCATTATTTCAACATGTTGACGAGTTGTGTTATCTAATTGATAGAATGGTTAAAACTTACAATAATCAATCAACAAGCACGGAAATTGTTTTGAACAAAGCTGAGGAACATTTTATTAATTTTGAACAATTTTCGGATAGTATTTCAACAAGTATTGATTTGGTAATTAAAAAGCTAAAATTTAATCTGGAAAATATTTACTCATCGATAAAGAAAGTTAAGTTATCCGTTGAAGGTAATTCCACAAAATTTGATTCATTATTTGACAAGTGTTTATCTGATAACACAAATAATTTACAGAAAATAATTAATGAAATAAATCAATTAAATTGTATTACCGACACTGCTGATTTACAAGCTAAATTTTCTCATTACGGTGAAGAATTTGTGTCAGCTAAATTACTTTTAAATGACGCTATAGATGAGTTAAAATGTAAAAATATGATTAATTGTGTTAATGAAACCATCCCTAACGTGTCTTTAGGAAGAAATCAACTTTCTATTGGTGATGAATTCATTATTACCACCAACACTATTAATTGTGACAATTTCCAGGATAATAACAATTGTGAAATTAATCACAATACCTCTGCACCTTCAATTCCTACTAATCCCACAACTGCACGTAGTTCGTTATTCGTCAGAGGAACTCCAGCTTCAGCGGAAGCGAATTGGCTTAAAAGTTTAATTTCTAAAACATTTGGGATTACTATGTTGATTGCAAAAAAATTTCCCCGCGCTACATGAAATTAAAATTTTCAAGTTGAGGTTTCAGTTCATGATGCGATAACGTTAATTGAAAATCAATCAATTTGGGAAAGTATAAATGCATCTGCATCTTTTCGGATTGATAAAATAAAAAAGAATGGTACAAAAAATAAAAATGCATTGAGTACTTCTATTGATGTCAACACTGAAAGAATTACTAAAACTAGTAACAATATTAGTATAAATAAGAATACAAATAATAATATAAAAAATAGTAAGTCTTTTGATATTGATAATAATAATAAAAAAAAAAATTAAATAAATTTGAAAATAAAAACATTAATAATATTAAAATTAAAAGAAAAATTAGTAACTCAAATACCAATCAAATTGTTTCTGATAATAATAAAACTAAATAGTAGTAATAATAGTAAGTATTCAAACTTCATTCAAAGTGAAACTTTTAGAGTAGGGGATCCCACCACCATTGCTCCTTGTATTGTCCCTACTAATAATACTAACAGTCCCCAATAATCATATTAATATTAATATTCCTTTGTGTATTAGTATTAATACTAATATTCCTAATAATAATATTAATATTCATAAACCTGATGACATTCCCATTAATAATTTTGTAAACCCTTTATTACCACCTATTGTGAGGC
The DNA here is from genome assembly GCA_963920725.1 of Rhamphomyia laevipes. Taxonomy (NCBI): domain Eukaryota; kingdom Metazoa; phylum Arthropoda; class Insecta; order Diptera; family Empididae; genus Rhamphomyia; species Rhamphomyia laevipes. The sequence continues at coordinate 119,190,763 of OY987255.1, forward strand.
TTACGAAAAATGCTATTGAGGATGGTGATAGTATGTACGTACTTTCAAGACTTAGGGATAATAAATTATTTGACAACGTTAGGTTATTTTTAGCGTATTTAAGAGATCAAGATGATTCTGTATGTGTTGATGGCAAAACAAGGACGAATCTTAAGATCCTAATTGCAAAAGAAGGTCTTCCATCTCATTCTGAAGAACTTAGGTTAATTTATGACCGATTTCATGAAAATTTTAATATTTCTTCAGATGAAGTATCAGCAGATTTAAAAACTTATCGTAGTCACGTTTACAATAAAAGAGTTGACTACTTGCAAAGAATTAGAGAGAATACCCATAAGTACTTTCGACCATAGGCCTCTTAACATATGTAGTAATAATACTGATAATAATAAACGTGAGTGAATTAATTCTAATTTGATTTCTATAAATATTAATTCAAATCTTAATGACTTAAAAATTTATTATCAGAATGTTAGGGGCCTACGTACTAAAACTAAAACTGTATTTTCTAATTCATTTTCTATGGATTTCGATATTTATGCTCTCACTGAAACTTGGTTGACTTCTTCAATTAATAATCTTGAATTATTTGATCAATCATTTATTGTTTTCAGAAGAGATAGATATAATTTGCAATCTGATGTTATATTTAACCCAAATCCTTCTTTGAGAGGGGGTGGTGTATTAATTGCTATTAAATCTAAGTTTAATGTTTCTGAAATTTCTATCCCGTATTCAGATTCATTAGAGATAGTTGGTGTTCAAATTAATTTACAAATGAAAAAACTTATTATAATTAATTGCTACATTCCGCCAAATTCAAGTATTGAAGTATATTCAAATTTTAATAAGGCTATTGATGGTATTTCTTCAGAACTTAGGCACACAGATGAGTTGATAATTTGTGGATATTTTAATCTTCCTAAATGGTTGCCTCATGATAAAGAATCTTTTCTGATTCCAAATAATTTAGTAAATGAAATTGAATTTTCATTTTGTGATAATCTTAATGCTAATTATGTGCAACAAATTTCAAATGTAAAAAATTATCAATCCAGACAATTAGATCTAATATTTACTTCAGATTGGGATAATATTATGATTTCACAGTTTGGATCACCTTTAGTTAATATAGATCAATACCATTCACCAATATCGTTCTCATATTGCTATAGTGGTGTTTCTATAGCTACAATTGAAAATTCTTTTCGATTTAATTTTAAGAAAACTGATTTTCATGGGCTTAATAATATTTTTAACACAATTGATTTTCCTACATTACTTCAAAATGTAGATTTTAATACAGTCATTGATGAGTTTTATAATATTATCATATGTGGTTTTAATATGTTTGTGCCAAAATCCAGGGATAAAGGGATTGATAATAGTCCTCCTTGGTTTTCTAAAGAATTGAAAAAGCTTAGAAATATGAAAAACAAAGCTTGGGGTAAATATCTTAAGTCTAAAAGTAACATTGATTATATTTATTTTGTGAATTTGTTTAATATTTTTAAACAAAAAATTGAACAATCCTATAAGAATTATATGTTGATGATATGTCTTTTAAACTTATTGATAACCCAAAATTATTTTGGAATTTTATTAATACTAAAAGAAAATCAGATCAATTTCCAACTTTTATGAGTTTTAATGGAAATTTAAGTAATGACCCCGCTGTAGTTTCAAATTATTTTCGGGACCACTTTTCAAACTCTTATGTAAGTTCTGACTTTCATATTAATGAATCTAGTTTTGATCACTTAAATGACTTTCCAAAAACTACGCTTCAGGCCATAAATCTTGATGTCAATTTAATAAAGACATACCTGTATAAACTTGGGGATAATTCATGTCCTGGGCCTGATGGCATTCCAGAAATTGTTCTAAAAAATATTCTGGTTCATTAACTATGCCTCTCACTTTATTGTTTCGGCGTTCTTTATCTACTGGTATTTTTCCTGGCATATGGAAGGAATCTTACATAAGACCAGTTCATAAGAAAGGATCTAAAAAGGAAATAATTAATTACCGTCCAATAGCCAAACTATCCAGTATACCGAAATTATTTGAGTTAGTAGTTTTTGATAGTATTTATGATCGTTGTGCAAATTTTTTAGTTACAAAACAACATGGTTTCATGAAACACAGATCGACTGTGACTAACCTGGTTGAGTCTACGTCTACATTTATTAATAATATGGAAGCTGGGTCTCAAACTGACGTTCTATTCAGTGATTTAAGTAAAGCTTTTGACCTCCTACCACAAAGTGTGATTTTATTTAAACTTAGAAAATTAGGATTTCCGCCTTTCTTCATAAAATGGATTAAGTCTACTTAACAAATAGAACATACAGTATTTTATTTAAATCAGTAATATCTTCATCAGGGGTACTACTACAAGGGTACCTCAGGGAAGACATCTCGGTCCTCTATTCCTCTATTATTCATTATCTCTATTAATGATGTAGTATCTATTATTAAAAATAGTAATATTAATATTTATGCAGACGATATGAAAATATATAAAAAAATAACTTCTTTAAATGACTCAATTTCACTTCAAGAAGACTTAAATCGTTTTTCTACATGGTGTAATTTAAATTTTTTGAAACTTAATGTTGAGAAATGTGCTATTATGACGTTTAGACAAAATTCTCAAATTCAATATAATTACACACTATTTGATAAAAATGTACCAATTGTAAAATCTTTTAAGGATTTGGGTGTTTATTTGGACCCGAAACTGAATTTTAAATTGCATTATAATTATATTATTAATAAAGCAAACTCAATGCTAGGTTTTATTAAAAGATGGTCAAAGGAATTTTCGGATCCTAATATTTTAAAATCCCTTTACACCTGCCATGTTCGTCCTAATCTGGAATACGCTAGTCAAGTCTGGAATCCATACTTCGATGTACATACCCATCGTATTGAATCTATCCAATGAAATTTTATAAGATTTGCTTTCCGTCAATTTTCTTGGATTAATCCGTTAATCTTGCCAACGTATGAAAATAGGTTAAAACTTATTAACTTGATGACTTTAGAAAAAAGGCGTGAAATGGCTGACGTAGTTTTCTTAACTGAAGTGTTTAACGTTGATTCATCATTTATATTAAATAAAATTAATATGAATCATGACCATAGATTAAGATCTCATAATTTATTTAAATTAAAATTCCATGGAACTACATATGTGAAGTATGCGCCTATTAATAGGATGCTAATACTTGGTAATAAATACCAAAATGTTATTAGAATCTCGACTACTAAGCATAATTTAAAAAACTAATAATAATTATCTGATTTTTTTTTAAATCTAGTTATTACTGTTATTCTATTTTTTAAACAATTTGATGTAAGGTTCTTAACTGTAAAAATTGTTCTCTTTTTTTTACATATAAATGAATCATATTTAAGTCGAAATTTTTTTAATTTAGAATATTTTTTAGTATAATTATATTTGAATTTCAGATAAAATTACTATATTATTTTCATACAGTTTGTTTATATATATAGTCTGACAATATTCTAGCCATTATTAGAATAAATCAATAATTAATTTTAGTAAATTTTATTTTTTTTTTTGTTTTGTTTTGTTTTTTTAATATATGTATTGTAATTTAACTTAATTTAATATATTATATACTTGTTAAAATGTTTGAATTAAACAGAGAAATAAATAAGTTATGGAGCAATTTTAAAATTTGATTTTGATAAATTTGCATTTTTTTATGTGAGTTTTAGCACATTTTCCCCAAACCTCACAACCGTATAATATAATGCTTTGAATTTTTTTTTGAAATATTATCATTTATAATCATATTTCTTTACTTCATTGAAAGTTTATTCAGGATTAAATATAATGTCATCTGGATTTTTTGCCGAAGAACGTATAGTAGTGTGATCCGCATACAAACCACTTTCACAATTTTTCAGAGACGGCAAGTCTGAAATATATATGTTGTTGTATACTAGGAGGAGGATTTATATAAGGAAAAGAAAATAACTAAAAAAAGCGTCACAATTTTTTTTCTATTGGTGACCTGGAATTTGTATGTTGGCAAAACTGAAACTGGCAGTGGCAATAGTTAATTCCAATTTTTTGCCGGGAAAATTTTATTGCACCCCTAGTGCACCCCTTAGTAAAATTTAATTTTTTTTAAATTAAATTATTTAAACATTTAGGGGAAAATTTATGAAAAATAGGTACCACATTATATATAAGATATGTATTTTTTTTTTTTTACAAGGTGAAAATCATCAAAAAACACTTTAATGGGACTTCAACACACTAAAAACACCTTTATAACATTAAGTTATATTTTTTTCCATATTACTATGTTTGAAAATGAAGTAGTTATATACTTTAATCATTAAATTATCTACATCCCCATAAATATAACCATTTTATTCAATTTGTTTCTAACTGGAAAACTTCTTTCAAATTTCAAATTTTTTTGCAAGAAAGTAATATCGTGTTTTTAAATACTTAACTATTACAAGTTTCACTAGAAATGAATAATGGTTGTCGAGAAATATGTGATTTTGTTTTGATTGAAATCAATTTTTGTCTAAAAGATTATTTTGAGTTTCAATATCAATTTTATCAAAATATTTTTTTTTTGCAAAAAAGTGTCATTTGTATTTATAATTAGATTTTTATAAAACCTTAATATGCGTGCAACCGTCCGGCATATTAACACAATATCCTGTGAAGGCATACGAAGACAATGCTTGGATTTATATGCGATAAATGAACTGTGAGTGTAAGTCCCTTCTAAAACTGATAAGAAGTCTTCGTAGCGTAAGTTAGCAGATATTTTAAACAGTACAAATCCAGCGATATACTCCACAGTTTTTTCAACATATTCTGACAATTCACTATGATCCAAAAACTACATGTAGTCATTTAAAAACTGTTCATCATTTTCTAAAAATGATTGTAAATCATCAATCATACCTGATCTTTCTGCTGTACTATTGATAGATTTCAAATGAGTTTTGCTCGCAAAATTTAGAATTTTAATATCTTGAAGAGCGACTCAGTTCCCTAAACCAGTATCACGTACTTTGGCATGAACCAATAACCGCTTGTAAGCAGCTTGAAATTGACGGACTGACGGATTATTATTGTTTCCAACCGCATACGAATCGATCCAAAAAACATTTCTAGGTGGTCTTAATTTAACTTATAAAAAGGAATAAAATCCAACATTCCACTTAGAATGAATCTTTCATGAAGAGGCTCAATAGCATTTAAACATGCAATTAGCACTATAAAACCAGTGTTTCGCCTGTGATGGATTAAAAGTTTTCCATCCAGAACTTTAAGGAAGAAAGATATAATTTTGCTGATTTGATAAATGACAAAATTTTTATAAAATTGCTTGCACATAGTGGTTTCTGGAATCCAAAAACTTTAAATTACGGCTATTGAGCACATCAAAAATATTGTTCATCATTCTAATGAAGTTTGAAGTGGCACCACCTTCTGAATATTCGGACAGCTAGAGAACACAACGACAGTAATCCAAAGCATCAGCAACTGATCTGCTTAACAGTTGTGTAGCTAACTTCACGTTCATCTTTTGGTTTTTAGATTGGACGTGTCGTGCTCTCAATTTGTTTCCCATATGGAGTTCTTCACGATTTTGCAGACTATTTAATCTTACTATATAAGACCAATCAATGATCTCATTGTGCTGGTTCTTAAAAAATTTCAAATCCCGAAATGTATTTCGCACTAACTTCAGCATATGTACGGGATCTGGTATCACGGAAATATTCGTGGATAAGCCTGGAAATTTGAAAACTGGATCTGCATTTATATCATTGATGTCATATCCAAAACCTTTCATAACGTTTATATTTGTTGCAACACCGTCGAAAGTAACTCTCACTATTTCTGCACCTGTACCTATAATATTTTCGATACAGTGAGCAACTAAATTCTATTTTTGTATAGCGGTCAGTGTACAAATTGGAAAATATACTAATGGCACTTTCCAGTTTTTGTTTACGCAAACAGTCATAAACACTAATATTTGATTTGCCATGACATCGCTGTTGCCACCATCCCCAAAATCGACATGACCAACGAATTTTTCATTGTCAATCCAATCAACATGTTTTCTTATGGCAACTTCGTCGAAGGATAAATGCAATATTATTGGTTTCCCGTAATCTTGGACTTGTCAACATTATTTTTTATAGCCTCAAATGATTCCGCTGTAAATCCTGGAGTACAATCAAAGAATTGGTACCAATTGGCAATTGTTCTGGAATGCGGCAGACAACTATTGAATGAATTCCGTACGAAGTCATATGCTTTTGGAGAAAGAAAATTTGCAAACTTTCGAAGCTCTGGGGAATATTTCTTAGCTACTGGGATTCCTTTCAATTTCAATAGCTGCCGTTCAAATAGATCTTCATTATGTCCAGTTAATGTTTCGAGTACAGAACTGTCTTCCTCTAACAACAAATTTTTGCTTTTAACTTAATCAAAAATTTCTTTCAATTGACACTGATGTGGCTCCATCCGTAGTTTTAAGAGCCTCTGGATTGGTCATTTTGATTTTTTTTTTGCCGGTGAAAATTCATGTGCGACATTTTCCGTTTCGTCCGAGTTTGAACTTTCAACTGTAGGCTGTATAATTTCATGAAATTTTGAAGTGCTTGCTTGGTCTTTATTCAGCCTAAAAACCGTTAGCGAAGATTTTTTCAATACAGAAGAGAAATTGGGCACAAAGTCTTCCACCTGCGACGTGCTTTGTTTTCGGCTTCCGACGAAAGAAATATTTTATTCGGACATTAATCTTTTCTCCTTTTCTTCTAATATAGTAGGTAAAAGCTATTTGTTCCTGATTTTGAAATAAAATTATAAATATTATTAAATTGTAAAAGAAAATTCTTACAAAATAAGTACCTTAGTTAAATTTAATGATGGTACAACAAAATCCAAAAGCCTTTTTAGTTTTGGATTTTTTGTTTTTGCAGAAAGCACACTTTATTTAAAATCGCTGCTTTTGAAATGCAAAGAACATATCATAATGCGTGGCAAATCATCCGATTTCTTAATCTTCAGAGCATGTAGCCATTGGTCCCGCAATTTTTTTTCGCAATGGAACTCGTACTTAGTTCATATATTTGTTTAAAAATTAACGAAAACATAAAAATATTTTTTACATTAGTATTTAGTTGGTAAGTCTCTACTGTTTTTAACAGCCTGTAACCGCCTTTGGAATTGATTGCACTAATTTTTCACAATATGATGGCTCAATCTTGTTCCATTACTCCAGCAAAACTTTCTTGAGAACATTTCTACACGTAATTGTATGTTGTCTGATTTTTTGGTCCAAATGATTCCATAAATTTTCTATTACATTAAAATTTGGTGAGTGCGGAGGAGTTTCCATAACATGAGGGCAATTATAGAGTAACCAAGTACGGACTTTCAGTGCTTTATGTTTGAGATCGTTATCTTGGTAAAACCGAAACGATCTGGCAATTCCCAATTTTTCAGCACTAACTTTTAAATTTGTGTTTAGAATATTCAAATAAATATTCTGATCCATTATGCCGTCAATAAAATGCAAGTTTCCGGTTCCGGAAGCTGACATGCATCCCCACACCGTAACAGAACCACCACCGTGCTTAACTGTAGCGCGAGTTTTGTATTTTAATTTTAAGTTTGAAATAAAAAAAATAATATATGTAATATTAATATTAATTAGTATTTCATCATTTCCTTTATTTTAAAGTTTTTTATGATATTTTAGGTATTTCACAATTACCTAAAATATAAAAAACTTTAAAATAAAGGAAATGATGAAATACTAATTAATATTACATATATTATATATTTAATGCAATTAGAACCTTTTATATTTTTAATGCTGATCAAATATTTGAGAATAATATTTTTTAACTTGAATATTAAATATAATTTTGTAATTTGAATATTGAATATAATTTTGTAATATTAAAAAATATATAATCTAGAATTTAAGATTTGAAAAAGTTAGTCTGTATTAAGAACTTAATCAGTCCACAACGGCTCCAAAGAGATCGTTAAATAAATTTGTTAAAGTATGTTAAATAATATTGTGAACTTGTAAAAATAAGTTATAATTAATAAAAATTTGAATAAAAATAAAAAAATAAATAAATTATTTTTTTTATTTCAAACTTAAAATGAAAATACAAAACTCGCGCTACAGTTAAGCACGGTGGTGGTTCTGTTACGGTGTGGGGATGCATGTCAGCTTCCGGAACCGGAAACTTGCATTTTATTGACGGCATAATGGATCAGAATATTTATTTGAATATTCTAAACACTAAATATTTTCTCACGAAAAATTATTTTTAAATACATATTATATATTGGATTTATTTTATTAGATCAAATTCTTAATTTTACTTTATTCATCCAATTTGTGGTTTGTATGTTATCAACGGAAGTCACGTTGTTGTTCATAGTTTCTTTATTTTCAAGGTGACTTTTGTTGGATAACATAACTCGCGTAAATTATTTTCTTGCAGTTCGTGGTTAGGTTTTCTCCACACATTAACCTTGCCATCTGATCCGAAAATATTAAACTTACTTTCGTCAGTAAAAATAACATCTTTCCAGAAATTAAAATCCTTTTTGATGTGCTCTTCAGCGTATGCCACTCTCGTCTTCTTATTTATTTTGCTCACAAATGGTTTTTTCTTAGCAACTCTACCATTAAAGCCATGTTTACGGATAGTAATTCTAATGGGTGCAGGATTAGCCTTCTTTTTCAAATATTTTTCTGCTTTTGCTGCTATTTTAGAATTTTCTTTGATTAATCTTAAGATCCAGCGTTCATCATCATCATTAAAAAAATTTCTTGTACTCATTTTTCTTTTATTTTCAGTCGTTTTATTTTCTTTGTATCTTTTTATTATATACTGTATGGTAGACTTACTTCTATCAACCATTTCCCGTAAATTTTTACCTAGATTATGATGAAGTAAAACTAATTTTATTACATCTACTGATGTTTGGCCACGTTTTATATTTTTTATTTGAAATATTTTTTATTTGAATGAAATAATATTTGCATTTTAATTGCATTGTATTTTCAATTGCAACAAGAATTTGAAAAAAAAAACAGTTAAATTTAATCAAAAAATGAGAAACAAAGTTAATTTGATTGGGAATACGAGTTTCATTTTGAGCTATTTTTATCACCTCTCAGAGTAAAATGAATTTTCACCATTGTTTTTGCTTATTTTTGTTATTATATTTAATTTATCAATAATTGATTTAATAAAAAAAAATATTTTATTTATCTTTTTTCTAAAAACAAATGGTTTTATTTTACAATAACTTATAATTTTTAAGAGTGTACTAGTTTGACTTTGACTCACTGTATGTATTAAAAATAGAACGTTTATATAGAATTGCAGAATACATTATAAAAAAACTAATATAGATTTATTTTACTATAATTTAATTAACTACATATTCCTAATAATATTTTAAGTAATAATCTAGGTAAAGCTATTTATAATAATATTAACTTTAGAGGTAAACAAACATATTAATTTTATAAGCATTCCGATGCTGTTTTTTTTTTTACAGTGAAGAAACATTTAATTGCAATAATATCATGACTTTTAATAGTGAGATATTTACTGTCATAAAATCGTCTCAAATGTTATCATTTTTCACATTATTAAAATCAAAATTACAAATTGCAAATTTTTAAACTGGTTTTCATTTATAGTTGAGTCAGCTAGAGCGACAAAAATGTTTCGGTCTCGAGATTAACCAGTGACCATATATCGCGGCATTGCCCAATTACTACTACTACGCCACCGTCAACCGCATGAAACCAAATATTTACTAAATTTGGAATAGTGATGTTAAAAAATTACATTTGAATCATTTAAAGTACGGCTACTTTTGTGTCAATATCCCGTTATTATACAATGACCATTCTTACTCGTCATAAGTTCTGTAATCCAAACGCTAGAAAGACGAGATACTGCTACACTCGTCACGACGATATTTATTAAATTAAAATATATACTTAACCATAGAGTTCCAAATAACATCTGAAAAGAATTTGTTTAAAATATTTTTATAAAATTCGGAAGCGCGGTTGATAATTCTAAATAAAAAAAAAAATCTCACTTTATTGATCTGTTTAAATTTGACAAAATTTAAAGTTAAAGTCTTTTATAAAATTTATACAATTCAAGTTTAGACCCTATAATATTTTAATCTTTTTTATTTTAAATTCAAAATATTTTTGTTTTTGCGTAGAATGAATGATTTTCCTATTAACATAAAAATTATTATACGTTACAAGAAATTTCAACATAACATAATAATGCAATATTGGTGGAATAAAGTATGCAGACATTGAAGATAACTATATAACGAACCTAATACTTTAATATAATGTAAATTTATTAAATTTTTTTATCGCATTATTTTAATATGATGTGGGATGTGCATATCAATTTTTTATTATTTTTAAATAATAAATTCTTTTTATCTAAAGAGCATACCATAATGTGTTCCATGTTTGCTCTACATCGAAATAATATTAAATTATAAATGGGTAACGTGAGCAGATTGCAAAGTAAAAAAAGATCTTGATAACGTTCTCTTTGTCTTTATAGGATTGAACAAACATTAGTAGAAGTAATAACTTTAAAAAATTTATTGTACCATTGCACTTTCAATATTGACTATATACATACATGCTTGAATAAATAAAGATTGGCAAATTTTAATACATGCTATATATCAAATTTCTTATTTTAAGTAGGCCGTAACCTAAATCAACTAGCTTTTTACGATCAGCAATGGTATGTTTTAATTGTAAATTTTAATTACATGTTGACATAGGTATACAAAAATTATCTTTTTTGAATAAGCTAAAACACTGACTTTATTGTAACGACAGCTTTCTATTCTCTTTATTGTAACGACAGCTTTCTAATCTAATTTCAAAGTAATGTGCCCCGTAAAGATATAATTTTGATAAAAATAAATTATTAGCTGCATAAATAAAAAGTCGGGGATGGAAATTATGGAAAATATTCATTAAGTCGAAAAATGTATACTGGTTCGGTTTTTGTTCTCTATAATATGATTTACATTGTGTTATTGTGTTCAAAGTAATCCAGATATAGAGAACAATATTACTTTTCTAAATGTAGAGAAGCTAAAACAGAGGCATGTCTGGGATATATATAAAAAAATCTATCTAATAGTTTATAGGGACAGGGACTAAAATACTTGTAGCAAACAAAATACCAAGACGCAAGACTTATTCCTATACACGATATAAAGATAAAAATAAACTATTAAAACAAAAAATTAAAAAAAAATACTTTTTCTTATTGTATTACATATGGAATCATGGCAACTTCCACTGTTATGTTGTAAAATAAATTATTAAAATATTTTTGGATCAATTTTATACAAAGCTTTCATTTATAATCACAAATTTTTGTAATTTATATGAAATTTCTATATTTTATTTAGTTAAGGAAAGATTTAATTATATAAATATTTAAAAAATGATTTATATCATAAGAATAGAATAAGTAGCAGTGTAGCAGATAAAAAAAATTTAATGAAATGAAAATTAAGTACACATTTTTCTAAGAATTTTAATATTATATGAATGCTAATTAATATAACAAAATCTTTAGGGATTCTTAACTATAGTGTTATATGTATTATGCTAAAGTTAATTAACTGATAAAAATGTCTTAACAACCAGAAGATTAATTTTAGCATTTTGTGAAGAATTTCATTACATTTTTTATTTTTATATTATAGTGAAAATAAAAACAATAAATTTTTAATTAATGTTAATAATTTTTAATCTTTTTTTTGGGTCATTAACATTATTGTATCCAAACAAATCCAGAGCAGTAATTTTGTCATTATTGTTATTATAATATATAATGTATCAGAGTATGTATCAATCGCGAAGTGTTACAGTGTTAAGGGTGTTCGTTCACGTTCAGTGAACACCAATTTATAGGAAATTAAAAAAAAAATATTGAATATTAAAAAAAAAATCCAAAGTTTTAAATCTGGCCTACTATACAATAATTCTTTATATATTAGGTTTAAAAGAATTTTCGCGGTTTAAAATGAATGTTTAAAAATACTATTGAGAATTGAGAAATTTTTGTTTCGTTATTGCGATTACGAGTTTATAAATGCGGATTTTAATTAAACTTGGTTCACAGGTTCATTTCAACTTCATCTTAATGTTCGCACAAGATGAGAACTGTTCTTTTAGTGGCACCATTTTAGAATTTTTCGTTTATTTCGAGAGCACTGTCTTTTTCTTTTTATGAAAAATTACAAAATAATTTATACCACATCATATTTCGATGAAATTTATTATATAGGAATTAGTTGATTTCATGATTATGCACCAGCCTATTTAGGTAGAGGTCAGTAGTTTCATAATAAAATTTCCGATTAATGTTTCATATGCTCTAGCTGAGCATATAGTAATTATTATCTGTTTTGATTTTTTTTTTTACACATTAGTTTTGTAATCTTGTTTTTGTGGCTAAAATTTTTGAGCTAGCAGATTAAGTCGTACTCTGTTAAAAATTTCAATTTTTTTTAACCAGTTACAAAGATAACGGTTAATTAAAAAACACTGTTGAACATAAATCACTGTTAAACCTAACAAGGAGTTATCAGCTCAGCTCCCCACTGTTGGTACATTTTTTTTATTTATTGAATTGAACACCCGATATAAAACCATTAGCTTCGCCATTGGTATGTATTCATATGTACAGGCTACTTAGCCTAAACTAATAGTGTGTAAACTTAATAAACATTTATTTGAAATATATAATAAAAATTCAAATCATTATCAATTACTTTTATTTTATTTATTTAATCCACTAATTATAGTTACAAAAATATGACACTTAAGTTGAAAATTTAAAATATTAATTAAATACATAAAATTAAGTATGAACGTTTTACTTTTAATGTTTAAATTTATATGATATTCATAATTTTAATTTAATATTTTACACATCATAGCTATAAGATTGGACAAAAAGTGCCATAGTTTATAGTACAAAAGGACCTACAGGACAATGAATATAGAAATTTGTAAAGTTACGGTACAGAATTTTTAAGTTAATGCTAGCTAGATAGTTAATGAATCTTTTCATTCATTACATTTTGCATAAATGAAAAACACAGACATTGTATTCATTTCGTTCATCTTGGGCAAAAGATTATAAACTTAAGCAGTAAATTAGTAACATTTCGATAATTGGTTGTAAAACCTTTTTTAATTGTGGTATGATACGTCAAATTACAAGTTATAAATAAATTAGTATAGATTTCGATACAAAAAAATATTTTTAATTTTTACTACATTATATTTTCAAAGAGCACATTTAAACTACATGTTTGTTAAAAGTAAACTCTTTATTTATCCTTGACAAACTAATTGTACAATGATAACATAAACAATATGATAAATCATGTTCCATAAATTTTTTAGTTGAAATATCAAAATTTAATTCAATAATATTTTAATTTGAACGATGGTACAATTTTAAATTAAATTCATTAATTCATTCGTAACAAATGTTCAGGCTAGAGTATAGTAACTATAAGTGAAACACATATCATAACTAACAATTACTACTATCAAATGATGGCTATTTTGATTCCCGATGTCCTGGTAATAACATTATCATCTAAAAAATAGCTTTAATAGTGGTTCTTATTTGTTCCGGAAATTTCATTCAATTTTCCAGAAAAAATATTTATTTTATCATAGTTCCAAATTGTTATGATAAATTTCAAATGTCTTTGCAATTAAAAATACCTAAAACTTGTTTTGTTTGAAATGAAATGAGAAAAAAATTAATAGAAATTTTATATATGATTTATTTATTTTTGGTATATAAATTCGTGTGTTCTATACTATTTTGTATATTACAATTTCATCTATAATTATTTCAATTAGTTCCGCAATTTGTTTTCGAAAAAAACTATATACATTTTGACCGGTCAAAAACTTTTAAATTGTTTAGAGTAGACATTTTAATTGCATTTTGTATTGAAAAAAATATATTCTGGCTAAAACTCGGATTGTACAATTCCTGTATAATAAATGTTCAATAGACCTTTCCAATTATGTGTCAAAGCCAAACGAAACCATTAATTTTGATCAGTTATACTTCCCTTTATAAGGCGTCTACTTCCCTTTTACTATTACTTTACTTTTACTGAATCTCTAATCAGTTCTAGTACGTTTGCAGTCAACCCTACTACAATTGCCTATTACCTATTACTGAAACTCTAGATGTCTAGATCTTTTATAGTTTAGTTTTTATGGACTTTTAAATCTTAAAAAAATTAAATTGAAATAGAAAATGTACGAATTTTCAAAATGTTTTCCTTGTCCCCCTGTAAAATAGCAGCGGTTGAGATTAGAGGGTTGATTTTTTCGGTAAATATGTAAGACTGTATTATTAACAAAGTGTCTTCTCAGTTTTTAAATCTACTCCTGCACAGAGGGGGTGTAACTTATTTTATAAACACCCCCCTTTGCAACCTGAAAGGAGTGAGGGGGTTAATTTCCATAAAATTTCGAAATACTTTCAACATCTCTACCTTATGTAGAAAGAACAATATCCTAGTTTAAATATAGAGGATTTTATAGCTATTTTAAATTTCCAAAATTTAAATTTCAAAACCCCATAAAAACATGGGGCTGCGTCCGATACCCCCCATTTTTTTAAAAATTTAATTAGATAGTGTGTATGTACGTACTGAGGAAACGGCATTAAAATCCCATAATAATAAGCAGTGTGTTTTCGGGTGCATACAAGGGGGTGTGTTCGACCCTTTTTTTAAGAGGGTTGCAATTGACTTATTTGTAAATGCACCCCACCACGACATACTTCCAATATTTGTTTACATTTCTGTAAAATTTTGTCAAAATCGGAATTGGTTTACTACTATTTCTAAGCATTGCAAAAAGAGCATTTTTACCATGCATACGGCGTACGGCGGACATAGAAATTTTTATCACGGATTCGGATTCCTTGATATCGAAAATGGATAAATCAATTAAATTCTCAATTTTTTTTTTATTGCATCTTGACCGCAAAGCTTCATATATCTTTAAATATATGAAGCAAAAGGACAACCAGCAAATATGATATTGTTTTCATTGTAATATATAGATAGCAACTGTAATTAAACCAAAGTTTTATCCTTTTGATTTATATTTAAGAATGCATATTTTTTTATTTTTAGAATGATAAAATTTTTATACTTACATTTTTTGAATAAAGGAAAATATCCTTAAATTTTATTTAAATTATATTCAATTAAAAAAATGTGCTCTAATTTATGTATAATTTATATATTTTATACCATTATTACATGTATGTACATTATAATATTCTTAGCAGTAGCGGTTCGTGCTTAAAGATTCTGTGTGATGGACTAAATTTAATTTATGGCATTTTCCGGTCAAATTAGGCGTTTACATATCAAGAGTCTTTTAAAAAATCAAATTAGTCTGTTAATATTTCAAATTAGTCTTTTTACATTTCGAAATGGTCTTTTAAAAATAAAATTTCTGTGTTTTAAACCTCTTATTTAAGTAGAAATAGAAACAATAGAAACAAATAATATTAATGTTTATATTTTGTTCAAATTAAAATTTTAATAAGGGTTTCTTTGCCAGCATAACATCTGGTATTTTTAACGCCATAATTATAAAATAATTTCGACAACCCTGATCGGTCAATGTTGAAACACCTTGTGCAATTACCAATACCAAGTTATGGCCTCTTGGTTCACTTAACAACTGCCGAACATAACATTTAATTTTTAGGAAAAAATATTAAACAAATATCGTTAAGATTTTTTGGGTGAAAAAAATGGGTGAATTTAATAAATGCTTCTTATTACATTCGAAAAAAAATATTTTCAATGGGATTAAGCATAGGTGAATAGGGTGGAAAGGAAAACCTAATCTAAAATCGTAGTTGATACAAAATTTTGCACCGCTTGAGTTTTATGGATTTTAGCTTTATCCATGATTAAATTTGCAACTAATTCTGGATTTTCGTTAGTTATTTTGACTATTAATTCCTTATAGAATTCGCAAAATTTAGCCGAATTTGTAGCTATTAAAGTTGTATACCGCCCTCGTACAGTTGGTTGGTACTACAACTGGAGCTCTAATATTTAGTCTTAACGGGCTTCTGTACGTCGTACGTCAATAATAAAAATCAATTCAGAATTATGCTCCATAAAAATTCAAAATTGTGTTGGATATTGCTGTCTCAAATCAAATCTAGAATTTGGAACAATTTATCCTATCCAACTGAATTGATGCTTTTTTCGTGTTATTTTAAGCTGCTTAAAAGGATATGCAATTGTTGTTATACTTACATTGCAATTTTCACTAGCCAACTGAAGTTTCATACATATTTCCATTCATACTTTCACGTTTACGAGCTATGATCATTCCATGGGAAAAGTTGTAATTTTTTATATAAAGGAAGAACACGTTATTTTAAAATTATAGATAAAAGTTTTGATAGACAATTTCTGTCTAACATTTTGTTGTTTTAGGTAATAAAAAATTATTTAATTTTTCAATATCTTGATCATTTTGGCTATCATAATTTTATTTTGTTGTACATATATACCAGTTGGAAATTGTAAAAGATATATTTTAATTATTGAATATAGTTAACACGTTCACGAACACCAACTGCAATTGTAG